>OX104122.1:9065420-9403419 GCA_944474755.1 Limnoperna fortunei | reverse complement strand
GTTCAGTGACCACTGTCTTTTTTATTCATCGTAACGAGCTTGCGATGAAGGAAACAGCATATTCATCAATTCAGCCTCTTACCTTGACCTTCTTCGTAGATGAAAAATAAGTGCCTTAATATAAGCCTTAATGTAATTATGGAACGCAAGCACGAGCGTAGCATGGACGATCCAAAACTCTTGTCAGTATGCTTAAATATGCTTTGACAATGCTACTACTATTATCAGAAATTTTCTGGGAGCATACTTTGAGGGTTTTCAGTGGTATTTCCGCAATCCACATAGCTGCCCAGCGCGTCCCCATGTTGTGAATAAAGGAATACTCTCGTTGGGCCTGTCCGATTATTATACGGAAAACCTGACCACGGACTATTGTGGGTTATGTGTGTAGACTGCCATGCCTTTTCCATGATAAAGACCCAATTTTGTAGATTTCGTAGGAAAAAGTGGACTCATTTGAGCTGCTACCAAATGCCTACTTTTCCATCCATACTCACTACTCCATACATTTCCAGTGGCAATTAAAATTGTTTTTCGATGATAACAACGCGAGCATCCAGCGCAAACAACCGTGGCAATTTTATTAAGTTATTACCAATACGAATTATCCTCGTTAAACGGCTGTTCTACATTTCAGAAGGTTACATTTTAGTTGCTCATCGTCTACGGTTGCCATATTATAAAATAAACAGGGTCACATTAGATCTTTTTTGTGGCGACAATAGACAAAAGGTGGAAACGGAATTTTTTTTTATTTGTTCCTGATTCCTGCTTAACATGTCTTTTTGGTTTAAACTGAACAGACCACTAGATTGAATTTTGGCTTCACGTCTTGAGAGATCGGGAGATAAGCTTTTTTAAATAGATATAGTTAATTGTGGGACCATACGAAAAATGTGTGTATAATTTTCTCTCAACATCCAACTTGGTACCCACCCGATATTGACTGTAGCAATAATTTTCAAAAGTACTTAATTCCGTACTTATATTTATATTTCTTTCCTTTTACGCATATAAACGGCGATTGGAACTATGACCTTACGTTATTCTCTGTTTTATTTAACAGTATATATTTTATATGGTATGCTAGTTTTCCTGCCCTAGCTTGCGGATTTTCTGTAGGTACTAAAGCTGTACTAAATACAAACTGGTTGCTATTATAAAGCTGAAGAATTGCTGAAAGTACCTGGGGAAAAACCTTGAAATTTGGTACGGAATTGACAATCCTTGTAAGTAAGGTAGGAGTCCAAAGTATACCGGATGATTATACCTACCATTGTTATAGGGGGTTGTGATTCAAGATACTATAACCGAATAGCTGTTTTCTCTTTATGAGTCAACCTAAAAAGACATATGCAAATTCAAACAAGACTTAATATGATGATAACCATCACTATGCATCATCACATTAAAACTGATTAAACGTTAATTGATAATTTTGATCTAGATATTGACTGCCTGTCGCATGCTTATAAAGGAGAATTGAGAATGACCTAAGATTTTTTTACATACGCATTGTATTTTTCGTTATAGATTTGTGACTGTTTTGAAAAAAGACATAAAAATACCATACATAAATTTAAGGTTGTGTTTTTCAACTGTGCAAACAAAAATCCAAAACACAATAATAAAACATTATAATGTATATAATAAAATGTGTTTATCGAGTGTATGTATATTCGGTATTGGTCTATCGGGTGTATGTATAGTGGTAAGGGACTGTCGAGTGTATGTATATTCAGAAAAATGCTCTATCAAGTGTATGTTAGTCAGTAAGAATCTATCGAGTGTATATATAGTCAGTAAAGGTCTATCGAGTGTATGTACAGACGGTACGGTTCTATTGAGTATATATAGTCAATAAGGGTCATCGCCTGCATATATATAGTCGGTAATGGTCTATCGAGTGTACTTAAAGTCGGTAAGGGTCTATCAAGTTTATGTATAGTCGGTAAGGGTCTATCGAGTGTATGCATAGTCTGTAAGGGTCTATCAAGTGTTTTATAGTATGAAAGAGTCTGTCGAGTGTATGCATAGTCGGTAAGGGTCTATCGATTGCATATAGTCGGTAAGGTGTATATTGGCAGTAAGGGTCTATCAATTGTATTTATAGTCGGTAAGGGTCATCAAGTTTATGTATAGTTGTTAAGGGTCTATCCAGTGTATATTTAGTCCGTAAGGGTCTATCGACTACAAACTTACAGTCTATAAGGGTCTATCGATTGTATTTATAGTCGGTAAGGGTCTATTGAGTGAACATATATTCTCTAAGGGTATATCGAGTGTATAAATAGTCAGTAAGGGACCATTGAGTATATATATAGCCAGTAAAGGTCTACCGACTGCAGATATAGTCGGGAAGGATTCATCGAGTGTATGTATACAGAGTTAGGGTCTATTAATTTTATGGAAGTTGGTTCATAGAGTGTATGTTTGGCATAAAGTATGTTGTCTCGTATTACTGCTGTTAAAGAAACAATTTTGTGCAAAAAGACCAGTTACCGATGTGTTCAAAAATAAACATTCTTAAATATAGCTGAAAACAAGTTAAGGAAAAACCATATAGTTTTACATCCAGTTTAGTTACATGCATTCTACATCTACGTCGCATCATAATGGTTTTTGTATGTAAAAGAACAGTGTTAAACAATACAAAGTTCTAATGTCCTTACAATGGTACTTTCCGTATAGCGGTATTTTATTCGATTATTATTTCTTTGAAAGATAGTCAATTTAATGTTATAATAAATAACATACCTTTGGAATAGAATATGGAGTTATTAAAAATATAGTTTCGCATAGCTTTTCTGCCTAACGTCAATGTGAAATACACACTTTTGATTCAGAGGTTTTTTTAGTATTTAGCACTTTATAAAACAATATGGTTATTTTGATAACACATGGATATTTTCTAAACATGGCAGCATCTACTTTGTGCAACAATCTTCCCGGTGATTCGAGAATCTTGGACAGTGTTGATGTTTTTAAATCTAATTTGAAGACTTATTTATTCAGATTGGCATACCATGATTTTTTATGAGTTTTATGTTAACGGACATTAATTCGCAAATTTGTATTCAGTTGTATTTTGATTTCTTGTATTATGAATTCATACAGTTTGTTCCTCTTAAAGTTTTATGATATTATTGACTTTTTTATTTGTTCATGAATATTTTAATGGCCTCTGATATTTTTTTCACGCAGGGTAATTTTTATTTTTTTTTTTATTTTTTATTTTTTAAATTCTATAGCATTCGGGAAATTTAAAATCTTAAAGTACTTATGCATGTGTTTCCTCGAAGTAATTTTTACCTATCAATTTTAGTCTATTTATCATATATGTATGTATATATATATATGTTTTGTATTTTAATGCATTGTAAAGCGCTTAGAGTAATTTGTAATTAGTTAATGTGATACAAAATATTGTTAATAATAATAATAGTGCATACATACATTTTTATTTTGTAAAACTCATTTAGCAGATTCGAAGAATTGTAATGCATCAGTATAAAATCAACTGCATAAATCAGCTTTTTAAACTTAGATAATATGTGATATAAGATTCATTGATTATCTCACATTGGTTTAGGATTTGGGGCTTAAGAAATAGACATGCAAATGATAACTGGAGAAACTAGACTTGTAATAAGGTGCAATTTTAACTTGAGTGGCGTTAACTACGTTATGTAACACAACGGCTTCGGACAAGGAATCAAACGTAGATGCAAGTTTATTTCGTAAAATGCAAAAACACCAGTGACTAAATCAAGAAAATCTAGTCCTTATATACCGTTAGTACAGAGATGAGCAATTTAACAAATAGATATTAAAAATACATTTAAAAAAATTAATTTAAAGTCCAAATGTCCTTTTTATGATGATCATAACTTTTGCATCTTTAGAAATAATACTATTAATAAACATTCAACTTTACATGTCGATTTACACTTTCTCGATCCCTGACGAAATTAATTTAAATTTCGTTATATCGGTTTTAATTACACAGTTATGTCAATTCACTGTATACTTTTCACAGTCGTGTCAATTCTCTATTTAAAATAGACAAAATAGTATACGTTTTTTGTTAGAAATCAGATAATCAAAGACGATTAACTAAAAAGGCAGATATTTTTTTTAAATCAAGCTGCTATTTACATTTCGTTTGCACATTAAATGTTAACCTCTGATTTGATTTTTACACAACACTCTTAAAAAGAAAAAAATCTAATGGAAATTTGCTCTAAGCTGAATCTACTTTTATTAATAATCGAGGACTGAATACATATATATATATATATATATATATATATATATATATATATATATATATATATATATATATATATATATGTCTACAAATTAAGCCCAACACTGTTAGAATTAGATTTTTAACACTGTCAAATTTTTGTTTACCCTCAGCGGGATTCGAACTCACACCGTTGTGACACTGTGGCACCAAATCGCCTGCACTCTGTCCAGCGGTCTAGACCCCTCGGCCAAATCTGCTATATAAAAATATAGCTTCATTAACCGGGGTGAATCGTAGACATAGACATAATACATGTGTACTAGCGTGTGACGATGGAATTTTCGTAACCAATACGTATTAATCTGACAGTAATCTAATTCAGCATTTTTGTATATATTATATAGGATGACAAAGCTACTTGTCATACATAATGAAGCTATATTTTTATATAGCAGATTTGGCCGAGGGATCTAGACCGCTGGACAGAGTGCAGGCGATTTGGTGCCACAGTGTCACAACGGTGTGAGTTCGAATCCCGCTGAGGGTAAACAAAAATTTGACAGTACTGTGTTAAAAATCTAATTCTAACAGTGTTGGGCTTAATTTGTAGACGTATATATAAATATTTGATTTTAACCCTGTATTTCTGATGCTTCAGAAATCCGCTGGATAGATATATTATATGGTTGTCACAATACTTAGACGTTTGTATATAATTTACTTACTGTGACTGTATGACAAGTAGCTTTGTCATCCTATATAATATATACAAAAATGCTGAATTAGATTACTGTCAGATTAATACGTATTGGTTACGAAAATTCCATCGTCACATGCTAGTACACATGTATTATGTCTATGTCTACGATTCTCCCCGGTTAATGAAGCTATATTTTTATATAGCAGATTTGGCCGAGGGGTCTAGACCGCTGGACAGAGTGCAGGCGATTTGGTGCCACAGTGTCACAACGGTGTGAGTTCGAATCCCGCTGAGGGTAAACAAAAATTTGACAGTGTTAAAAATCTAATTCTAACAGTGTTGGGCTTAATTTGTAGACGTATATATAAATATTTGATATTAACCCTGTATTTCTGATGCTTCAGAAATCCGCTGGATAGATATATTATATGGTTGTCACAATACTTAGACGTTTGTATATAATTTACTTACTGTGACTGTATGACAAGTAGCTTTGTCATCCTATATAATATATACAAAAATGCTGAATTAGATTACTGTCAGATTAATACGTATTGGTTACGAAAATTCCATCGTCACACGCTAGTACACATGTATTATGTCTATGTCTACGATTCACCCCGGTTAATGAAGCTATATTTTTATATAGCAGATTTGGCCGAGGGGTCTAGACCGCTGGACAGAGTGCAGGCGATTTGGTGCCACAGTGTCACAACGGTGTGAGTTCGAATCCCGCTGAGGGTAAACAAAAATTTGACGGTGTTAAAAATCTAATTCTAACAGTGTTGGGCTTAATTTGTAGACGTATATATAAATATTTGATATTAACCCTGTATTTCTGATGCTTCAGAAATCCGCTGGATAGATATATTATATGGTTGTCACAATACTTAGACGGTTGTATATAATTTACTTACTGTGACTGTATGACAAGTAGCTTTGTCATCCTATATAATATATACAAAAATGCTGAATTAGATTACTGTCAGATTAATACGTATTGGTTACGAAAATTCCATCGTCACACGCTAGTACACATGTATTATGTCTATGTCTACGATTCACCCCGGTTAATGAAGCTATATTTTTATATAGCAGATTTGGCCGAGGGGTCTAGACCGCTGGACAGAGTGCAGGCGATTTGGTGCCACAGTGTCACAACGGTGTGAGTTCGAATCGCGCTGAGGGTAAACAAAAATTTGACAGTGTTAAAAATCTAATTCTAACAGTGTTGGGCTTAATTTGTAGACGTATATATAAATATTTGATATTAACCCTGTATTTCTGATGCTTCAGAAATCCGCTGGATAGATATATTATATGGTTGTCACAATACTTAGACGTTTGTATATAATTTACTTACTGTGACTGTATGACAAGTAGCTTTGTCATCCTATATAATATATACAAAAATGCTGAATTAGATTACTGTCAGATTAATACGTATTGGTTACGAAAATTCCATCGTCACACGCTAGTACACATGTATTATGTCTATGTCTACGATTCACCCCGGTTAATGAAGCTATATTTTTATATAGCAGATTTGGCCGAGGGGTCTAGACCGCTGGACAGAGTGCAGGCGATTTGGTGCCACAGTGTCACAACGGTGTGAGTTCGAATCCCGCTGAGGGTAAACAAAAATTTGACGGTGTTAAAAATCTAATTCTAACAGTGTTGGGCCTAATTTGTAGACGTATATATAAATATTTGATATTAACCCTGTATTTCTGCTGCTTCAGAAATCCGCTGGATAGATATATTATATGGTTGTCACAATACTTAGACGTTTGTATATAATTTACTTACTGTGACTGTATGACAAGTAGCTTTGTCATCCTATATAATATATACAAAAATGCTGAATTAGATTACTGTCAGATTGATACGTATTGGTTACGAAAATTCCATCGTCACACGCTAGTACACATGCATTATGTCTATGTCTACGATTCACCCCGGTTAATGAAGCTATATTTTTATATAGCAGATTTGGCCGAGGGGTCTAGACCGCTGGACAGAGTGCAGGCGATTTGGTGCCACAGTGTCACAACGGTGTGAGTTCGAATCGCGCTGAGGGTAAACAAAAATTTGACAGTGTTAAAAATCTAATTCTAACAGTGTTGGGCTTAATTTGTAGACGTATATATAAATATTTGATATTAACCCTGTATTTCTGATGCTTCAGAAATCCGCTGGATAGATATATTATATGGTTGTCACAATACTTAGACGTTTGTATATAATTTACTTACTGTGACTGTATGACAAGTAGCTTTGTCATCCTATATAATATATACAAAAATGCTGAATTAGATTACTGTCAGATTAATACGTATTGGTTACGAAAATTCCATCGTCACACGCTAGTACACATGTATTATGTCTATGTCTACGATTCACCCCGGTTAATGAAGCTATATTTTTATATAGCAGATTTGGCCGAGGGGTCTAGACCGCTGGACAGAGTGCAGGCGATTTGGTGCCACAGTGTCACAACGGTGTGAGTTCGAATCCCGCTGAGGGTAAACAAAAATTTGACAGTGTTAAAAATCTAATTCTAACAGTGTTGGGCTTAATTTGTAGACGTATATATAAATATTTGATATTAACCCTGTATTTCTGATGCTTCAGAAATCCGCTGGATAGATATATTATATGGTTGTCACAATACTTAGACGTTTGTATATAATTTACTTACTGTGACTGTATGACAAGTAGCTTTGTCATCCTATATAATATATACAAAAATGCTGAATTAGATTACTGTCAGATTAATACGTATTGGTTACGAAAATTCCATCGTCACACGCTAGTACACATGTATTATGTCTATGTCTACGATTCACCCCGGTTAATGAAGCTATATTTTTATATAGCAGATTTGGCCGAGGGGTCTAGACCGCTGGACAGAGTGCAGGCGATTTGGTGCCACAGTGTCACAACGGTGTGAGTTCGAATCCCGCTGAGGGTAAACAAAAATTTGACAGTGTTAAAAATCTAATTCTAACAGTGTTGGGCTTAATTTGTAGACGTATATATAAATATTTGATATTAACCCTGTATTTCTGATGCTTCAGAAATCCGCTGGATAGATATATTATATGGTTGTCACAATACTTAGACGTTTGTATATAATTTACTTACTGTGACTGTATGACAAGTAGCTTTGTCATCCTATATAATATATACAAAAATGCTGAATTAGATTACTGTCAGATTAATACGTATTGGTTACGAAAATTCCATCGTCACACGCTAGTACACATGTATTATGTCTATGTCTACGATTCACCCCGGTTAATGAAGCTATATTTTTATATAGCAGATTTGGCCGAGGGGTCTAGACCGCTGGACAGAGTGCAGGCGATTTGGTGCCACAGTGTCACAACGGTGTGAGTTCGAATCCCGCTGAGGGTAAACAAAAATTTGACGGTGTTAAAAATCTAATTCTAACAGTGTTGGGCTTAATTTGTAGACGTATATATAAATATTTGATATTAACCCTGTATTTCTGATGCTTCAGAAATCCGCTGGATAGATATATTATATGGTTGTCACAATACTTAGACGTTTATATATATATATATATATATATATATATATATATATATATATATATAGGTCAATTAATCAATTAACTAATTATAATGGTAAACTATTTCGTGTAATATGAGCTATTCATATGTATGGCATATATTTTTTAAATAATTGTATAACCTCCTAAGCTATAGACTACACCTTATATCTACTAATATATACTGTAATGACATAGAAAATGGTTTTATTAAAACCGAGTATCTTTATTTCGATTTACCTTTAGTCTGTCTATTTGATATTAGAGTATTCTCTCTTTCCCATACGACGACCATTATTTAAGAATTGAATGCATTCTTTTGAAGTTTAAATGACGTATAAAAGCGTTGACCGAAGCATATGTTCAATGAAGCGTGGTAGCGTCAATGAAACCTCAAACAATGCTTATATTTACATTTCATTTCATTAAAAAGATCTCCGGGTCCTGATTTATATCGTGCACAATGTCCTTCTGTTGATTTAAATTACTCCGCTGCGTTGTTTGTTTACTGTGGATTTCTTCAAGGAAGCGAGTGCTCTTCATGTCTACCAGTTTGATTGAGAACTGCAAAGAATGATTCTTTTTCATCTTTAACGGTTTAAACCAATAGAAATATCTATGATATTGATGAAAGACATTCAATTTGGTAATGTAAATGTAAGGTAATATTATTTAGTTTCGTCAATAATGACCTACATACAAGTGATCCTCTAAACTCTAAAATTTCAAGCGTAAGTATTGAAGATGATCTTGTTATTTATTTAGCTCAAATTAAGGTTTACAAAATGCATTAATTAAGAACAATATTGTGTCTAACTGCAAAACAAACGAGAATATTAAGAAAACTACAGATATGACATTCCAGTGCAAATATTCTGATATTCAATATTTTACGAAGGTATTGCTCTTGCTGAAACTATGGCGTAAATTTTTGAAAGCAATTATTGCTTTTAAGGGCACTTTTAGGAAACATATTCAAGAATCATCAAATGGAGCTAAAAACTATTTTTGCATTGAGAAATCGATTTGCTGCCTTTCAAATCCATGTCAATTAAGATTGGAGTCAAGCACAGCCTGCCCACAGTGATACCCAGTGTTGACAGACCATGTGATCAATAGTAGACTAACTACCTTAACCACTCTGCAACCGGGGCCCCACGTACGTTAGATAATAAATTCGGCTAAGTGAATATAAAACACAAACAGGGGATCTAAACCCGCATGCCCTGTGAAGATCCCGACATATAACATTATGAGGGCATATTTAAATAGTTTACCATGAATCGCAATCTTTACAAGATGGAGATCAACTTGAATGAATTTCAATATTTACATTAATAGAATTAAACATTAAGCCAAACACGATGATAAAACAATTCTTTATGAAAAATACCTGGACAAATTTAGCTAAAAAATATCCAATTTCGATAATGTACATAACAAAATGTAATCGGTATGTTTATTTTGACCCGCATGGATGAAAACATCAATAGACAAATAAATATGTATAGTCTACCGGGACAGATTACAAATATCGATTCGGAGATGGGGGACCTTATTATTTCATATATACATATTGGTTTATTATCCTAAATTATGGGTATATTTATCATTTCTGTGGGGTTTTACCATAAATACAAGGAAATTAACAATATATCGTTGAATTTTTACATTTTCGATGTACTTTCTTGTCTCGTATTAATTCCAGTGTTTTAAAATAATTTAAGTAGACAATATAATATCAAAGCACAAACCAAATCGTGTATACGTTCAGTGTAATATAACGCCTCTTTTTCTAAACTTTGCCCTCCTTTACTTGTCCAATCGGCTAACCTTGACTGATTATCTCAACTACCGGAAGACAGAAGAAACTAATCAGCTCAAGGTGAACCGAGTAAAATAGTGTTCTACTCCGTATGCAGTAACTTAATTCTTCCGTAAATGGCCTGTTTCTGGTACAGATGACCCAGAACAGATGAGCTCACTCGCACTCACGAACTCACCTGCACTCATCCAATCAAAACGCCTGAAACAAGAACCTTTTTTTACGGGCGTTCTGATTGAATGTCGGATTTTAAACAATGGAGAGTCTATATGATATCGCGTTGTGAAAGCTGTGAGTTTACGAAAGAAATAGGTATTTGCATACACTTTCCAAGAAACATATCCAAGAACCTATTATTCTTCATTTCATTGCATTTTGTTTCATGTGTTTAGCTTTCTCATTTAATATGACACACAAATTTATAATAGATGAAAATCATATATTTACCATAGTCGGTTAAAGAGTTCTGCAGATCTCACGTTATTGTGTATATAGATGCCGATTCGAAATAACAATTACTTTGTCTTACTTATTTACTTTTGGTTTTTTATTCATTTTCAAAAAATAGTCGCCAAATAAACATGGATTGTATGGAACACAAAATCTACAGAAACTAACAATCATCTACAAATCATTGGACGTATCGCTCTGTAAAATACATGTTGCACGGTTTAAATGATTTATTACCCGGATGAAATGAATTGTTGAATTGGCAGGTTCACGTGGGTACCCCGCCCCTTTTGTATATTCTTGTAAGAAATCCTTTTAAAAATTTATTGTGATCTTCGTTTTATTAATTTCTAACAGAATAATAAACTTTCCAGAAAATACAGTCTCTGACCATGTCCCGATCGACTAATATATTATTCCGTTAGAAATTGGTGCCTTTGTTTAAATTCAAATCATTTTGCAATAGAACATCACCTGATATAATTTTAAATCATGTAAACAGAACAAAAATGTTTCAATTTGGATCCATCTTTCATTCAATTAAACAGCACAATCTATTTGAACTTATTTCAACCCGCACAAAACATATTTGCAAATGTGCTTATATTAAACAGTTTGCAGCCATACTGCGGTTAGGGTGTGCTCGACTTGGCAAGGATTTCCAGTTTTTGTGTCGAAGGTAGGGGTTTACACCTCGGGTAATCTGTACGCCAATATATAGCTGATACAATTGTAGAAAGCCGCGTTCAAATTTATAAAACAATTAGAAACAAACTCAAAGAGATGCCCTTGTCATTTCTGTAAATTTGGCGTTACATGTATATTTAACAGACACGGGTTGGGCTTAATGATCTAGTTATTGGTCTGAGTTATAAATCCGTTTTTTTCCTGTGTAAGAACATTCTGAATCCAGAATTACCGGTAAATTAGAACTATTATATGTATAACTTTGAAAAAAAAATGTATTCTAAACACTTGTTGTTTTCCATTTAGTACATAATATACAATTATATATATATATTGTTGCCAGCATATTAGGCAGGTAGGTGGGGAGAGGGGAATATGTTTCATTTTTTGGTGCAGTTTCTTTATTTCCAAGAAACACTATTCTGATTAAACTGCCTTCCAAATGTGTATCAGATACCAATGCCAGACCGATAATATCCTCTGTCTATTGTGACCACCATATACATAATCGATAAAGTGGATTTCATAAATAAGGGTTTATACCAAATATTTATATACGTAATAAATTTAAACCAAAGACTGTAAGAAGAGGAAATTCCGCGCGGGGGGGGGGGGGGGCGTCCATTATTAGGTTAACACTGTTTTCCCAAAACAGACAGCAGAACATTTAAAATCACGATAACAGATAATGTAGCAAGACACGGTTTTGTAGCTTAGTTTCGAATGTCCCACTGTGAAACGTATTAATACAGTAGTATGGTCCAGTTGCAGTTTACTCTCATCTATGATAAATGAAATGCAATATATTTTTGAAGTGTCAGTAACAAGTGCCAAGTTTATAGAAAAGAAATATTTATCGGTAATTTGTACATTTTCTCTTTGATGTGTACCGGTGATAAAGTCAGTACCAACGTACTGGCATTTATCACCGAATTTATCGGGTCAGTAGGCTGCGGAGGAATCTACTACTGATTACGTCACAATAACTAACAGAATGTTCAAAAATAAACAAAGCAACAAGCAAGATAAAATAAAACACGATCTAACCCCACCCCCTCCAAAGAAAACAAACACAACGCGACCATCAGAGCTACGTTTTCACAGCAACCTTCCGTTAACAAAACAGTTTAAATAATCTGAACAAAACTCTTCAAATTGCACAAACATCAACAGCAAGTAACAAATCACGAATTCCTGTTCATTCACCATAAGAACTTTCGAATAACCTCGCCATTTTTTGTTTTAATCCAACAAATCACAAAACTGTTATAGGATTATTACGGAAGTAAAATTCGGCCTATCACAAGAACCTACAACTCATCGCATTTGCATTGTAATTACAATTGGAATTTCTTAATAAATGATGTGTAAATCGTATCTCCCCTGGCCACTGCAAAGTACTGAAAATTAAAAATAACACAGCACCAAACAGTTACCAGAAATGATAACGACATAAAATACAAAATATAGAAAACAATAAAAGTGAAACTGACACTCGTGACTCGGTCAGAAACGTTGGCAGCATAAATTGGAAATAATACGATTCGTCAAAGAGCAACATATTAAAAACACACTATTTGACACATCACATTATAATTAAGAGTATAATAAAATATTCTCATTCACAAACTATTACATAAACAATTAAAAATGACTTGCCTTACAGAGAATCAATGAAAAAACACGCCCATTCATTATGCCACATTCCGGTTTCAGAATGACGTCAACTGACGCTAAATAACGTAGCACACCGTTTTTCACAGATCACTTCGACCAAAAAAGAACTTCCTTTAAAAATATGGCCTAAAATTGACCAAAAATGCTCTTTTTGAAAATTACCGATAAAAGGAATATAGGACATTTTGTTTGTGATACAGACTTTATCACGGCTTAACGTATCAGGTTCGCCCTACGGGCTCACCTGATACTGGCCGTGATAAAGTCTGTATCACAAACAAAATGTCCTATATTCCATATATATAATATTTGGGTGGCATCCTTGTTATAGTACTAAAACCCCGAGACTGCCTATAAGACCATTTGACTCCTAGCTTTAGCTTTTACTAATGCATTATAATGTTAGCTTCCTTGTCAACAAAATTATGTAGAATATTGATGGATGACAGGTATTTTGCTGTGTTGTTCTGTTTGGAACTTCACTGAAATAAACAAATATATATGTCATATTGATGTTCTGTTAGGCGTTACAGTGTCAGAATTTTTCAATGGAATGTAAATGCTTATGATTTGTTCGATTTTCTCACATGAAACAGCTGATTTTGATCTATGATTTTATAAAAATCTTATCAAATTATGATGAAACTGAAAATGTAGTATACTAATTAGATATATGTATCACATTTCCTTTACATTTGGATCTATGAAAAATGTCACACACGTTTTATTTGACAAAACAGGACCACGACCTCTGTTGATAATATTTTAATGCAAAGACCCGTATGTTGCACCGTAACAGCTGTCCACTAGGGTAATAAGTGTATGGTGAGAGAAATGCACACTGACCAGTGTTTTCCGCTGCACTGAAACTTTTATATGATTTAAGAAAGGGCTCTATAAAATGAGTTAACAGAAAACAGAGAAAAAAAAATCTGTAAAAAACGTAAATATTTGACTAAATAAGATCCATTAGCAGCAAACCTGTTTCTTTTTATTATAACAGATACAACTAAGTTAACTGTTAAAGAACAAATAACAGCTAATGATTGAAAAACAGTTGATACAAGTTTTAATAATAATGCTCAAGGAATTTATTGTTTTACTTTATAATTATTAAAATTATACTATCGTCTCGTATTGTGTTTTCGACCCGGGTTTTCGACCGTATTGTGTTTCGACCTAATATTTTGTTTACTTCCTGTACGTGTGCACAGGCCTTTTGACGTCACTGTCGTCTGCTAAAGATACATACAACAACACATAAATAACACGTGGGAGAAAATGTTTGAAGTGAAGTTGATTCAAGTAAGTATGAATAGTTGTAACAATTTTCAGTAATTTTGACTGTTTTTTTCTTATGCCGGTTTTAACCCCTTTGAATGATCGGTTTCTCAATAAATAGCAAAAATGAAATTAATTGTCGAACAGTGGAATCAGAAAGGTTGACGTCTATACTGTAAAGACATGTGACTGTAGTAGTGTGCTATTGGGGATTCTGGGGGAATGTAAGGTGTAAGAAACGCTGATTGGCTAAAAGAAATCACGTGATGTTTCACATTCTTCTAAAAACATCAATGGAATGTCAGGTATGTCAAGAATGAAGTGACGTCACTGGAATGTCTAGTATGCATTGCAATGAAATTAGTTAGAAAGCATTGAGAAATGTGAAATTGTAATTATGGGTTTACATTAAAAGCAACCTGTGAAGTCATTCGAATAACTCATTTTCAATAAAACCAATACAAAGTAATGAAATGGGTTAGAAATGAAATGCATTAAAAAAATATAAATAATTGACTCTACGGGTGTTCTTTACATAAGTCAACATCATCTCGAAACCTAATTATACTTACTTAAACAGCTGTAAAATTGTAACTATGGATTAACCTCTAAGCAACCTCTGAAGTCATTCGAATAATTTATTTTCATTAACAAACGTGTAAAGTTAAAAACAAACAGTATGAATTTGTAAGAAACAGTATTTTAATAACGTTTAAATGTATAAAAAAATAAACAAAAATAAAAGTTTTAACTAAAATATTAAAAATTTACCTTAGAAGAAACCGAAACTGTTAATTTTGGAAACTTTTAATATGAAAGTATTATCGACAATTCTAGTTTTGAAAACTTAAATTACAAACATGCTAGATTTGATACACGTGATTCAGCGGAATTTTAAGAATGAGTGACGTCTCTGAAATGTCCAGTATATATATATTACTGCAAATAAAGAATTCTATTGGACACAAAATGGATATAGAGACAGATTCGTTTTGCTGTAATCTTTTTACATTCAAGCCATGGCATCCGACGAGAATGTTTTACATAGATAGAGAACGATCATTCGAGAATTGGCCACAACAAATAGCACAGAAACCCAAAGAATTGATTCTAAACGGCTTTTTTTACACAGGCATGGGGGATAAAGTGACATGTTTCTACTGTAATGCCACATTAAATCAATGGGAAAAAACTGATTGTATCGAAACGGAACATTTAAAATGGGAACCAAATTGCCTATATGCTAAAATGGTGTCGAATAGAGTTCCTCGCTTTGATGTGTTTTCGAGATGACTGATTCCCAAGAATTTACGAAATATTTCCAACATTTCAGGAATGCTAAATTTATATATATATATATATATATATATATATATATATATATATATATACAAATAAGCACACAAATTCAGCACTGATTAGAACAGACATGACAGAAACTGGTGACACCTCTCGGTTGGTTACTCAGACTTATTATTTTGAAGTGGCAAAACTATTGCGAAGAGAAATAGGAAGACTTGCACAGAAATATTGTTACGGATGTGAAGTGAATCACCCAAGTCAGACTAACCATACGTGCCTAATGTGGACAGAGTTGGAACATTTTGAAATTTATCAAGATGAAGCGTTTGAAAATATTGGTGAAAATAACTTGAGCGAGATAATGTGGAATGTAATTTCTTCTATGGAGTTGCCCGAGACCATGCAAAATACTTTCATCGAAAGTAAGAGGAATATCATGCAAGACCAGAAAAGGATCTTCGGTGTGGTAGAAAGAATGATAAAACTTGAGGGTCGATTCTTTTAGTGTGGTATATAAAAGAGACATCTCAAGATACGAGTCTTCATTTCTTTAAACACGAGTAGAAGAATAGTACAGAACTCTTCCTTTCTAAAAACCATTTATCATTCCGAACCTCTTCAAAGAAAAGCACTGGTCGAATTCACTGAAGAAGAGCACATTCGTGCACTCTGTGAGATAGCAAGACTAATTCTACATGGAAGAATTAATATTAGCACTGCATATAAGGACAAGTTGAAGGAATACAGAACTGTGATTCGTTCTCTATCCAGTCCACGAGTGAATGTTATCAGAAAAAGGAGAACATTGAAATCATATCACAAGATAATACCACTTCTGATAAAACCTATCTTACATCTTCTTGACGAAATTTGAAACTTATAAAAAGACATGAAAGACTCCTAGTGATTCATTGTAGTTAGAGAGTTATAACATTACAGTTGTAAGTAAATAAAATGTGAAACTAATTGCTTGTGGTTCTTTTTTTTTTCGCACCACTTCATTCAAATTATTTGTAAACATTTTTATTACAGGAGCAAATATGGTTAAACGACAAGACCGGAAAAAAGTCGATTCGATCCTGAAAAAAACATATTATAACCTTCCTTCAGCGGCTTCTTATCTCGGCCCAACTAAACTTCATAAAGTTTTAAAATCAAGAGGTGTTAAAGATATTGGAAAATACACAGTAAACAAATGGTTGCAAAATCAAGACGATTACAGTTTACAAAAACCTAATAGAAAAACGTTCAAAAAAGCCAGAGTAGTAGTGTCAGGGATTGACGACCAGTATGATGTCGATTTAGCCGATCTTGCTCAATTCTCCAAAGAAAATGATGGAATTAAATATCTTCTTGTTGTTATTGACATTTTGTCAAAATACTTGTGGGTTCAACCTTTAAACAACAAAACAGCAAAAGATGTAGTTGATGGATTTAAAAAGGTTTTTGCTCAAGGTAGAAAATGTAAAAAGCTTAGAACAGACAATGGTTCAGAGTTTAAAATCACTAGATCTTATTTGAAAGACCACGGTGTTTATTATTTTACGACTCAAAATTCAAATACAAAGGCCAATATTGCAGAACGAGTAATTCAAACTCTTAAAAACATGATGTATCGGTATTTTACCAAACAAAGATACCATCGTTATATCGATGTTTTACAAGATCTAGTCAAAAGTTACAATGCAACCCCCCATAGTAGCTTAAACAACACTGCACCAAAGGATGTTAACAAAGATAATGAAGCAGATCTATGGACATATATGTTTCTAAAACCAAAAAAAATTAAGAAAGGAATCACACCCTATCAATTCAAAACAGGCGATTTAGTCAGAATTTCACATATCAACATGGTCTTTAAGCGATCATATGATGAACAGTTTACACGAGAAATATTCAAAATAAAACGAAGGTTAAGAATGCAAGGTATTCCAATGTACAAAGTAGAAGATTTCATGGGAGAGTCTATCAAAGGCAATTTTTACGAGAGCGAATTACAGAAAGTTGATAAAGACGAGGATGCATTGTGGTTTATTGAGAAGAAAATCCGCAAAAGGAAAAGAAACGATAAAGTAGAATGGTTGGTAAAATTTGACGGATGGCCAGATAAATATAATCAGTGGATCCTAGAAGACGACATTAATGACGTTTAAACACTAGAAAGATGAGCATCTTTGTGATATTAAGTAGTGATAAATCACAAAATTACTTTCCTAACAATAAACCATATGAATTTAAATCCCGGTTTAATTCACCACTACTGTTAGAAGGGAAGTGGAAAGTTGCTTTAGTTGAGGCGGATATAAAAAGCAGTATTTCAAAAGAAGATTCTTTATACCTTTTTTCTAATGTCTGTAACGAATCTATTATAGAAGGGCAAACACATCCCCTCCTTCGAAAATTGTCGTGTATCCAACCTGGTGAGTGGACTTCTATTCTTGAAACCCCGCATTACATGTCAGTTAATGGACAAGAATTGTATGACATAAGTATCTATATAACAGATCGAGACGGGAAACGAGCATCATTTTTAGATCTACCTTCCACGTTAACACTTCACTTCAAGTCGTTTCCATTCTTCTAGATGGATAGCAGTAAAATGTACGTTCCCAGTGTAGATAAGTGGATCAAATATTATCAAAATAAAACCAATCATATGTTAATTGGACACGGTTTTCAGAGAAAACAGGTTGGTGGATCTTTATCGGGGGTGAGGGGTCATTCGTTGTCCCGATAGAAGACGGAACTTCTCCAAACAACCCATCCAATCCGATTACCGTTAAACTGGTATCTCCTTCTCAACAAGTGGTTGAACAAGCCAGAGCCGAATTAGAAATGGTTGGTACAAAAAGGAAGACACCAAAAAAATCAGTCAGTAGACATTCAAAACGTCGAACTGTGCAGTCGACGAGAAGGAAGACATTGCGATCAGTGATAAAGAAAACAGTAAGAAAACATAAGGTAGTCAAAAGATTAAAGAAAAAAGTTGTACAAGGAAAAAAGAAGTCTAAAACAAAAAAATTTCAGAAGACTCCAAAACAAAAGAGAGTTAAAACCTACATAGGAAAAGATATCTTCTCTACATAATGGCGACACTTTCCGTGACAGATTTTAAGGAGGCTCAACCTATTGGATTGAGTTTATTTAATTTGCCACCTTATCAGTCGGCAGTGGAAAACATGTACTTTCAAGAAGTTCGTTCCACTTCTCAGTTAACTGGAAACATAGTCGATATGGAAATAACAGGAAAACACGGTATGGAATACGTCGATCTTAAACGTTCAAGACTGTACGTAAAAGCTAAAATTATCAAAGCAGATGGAAAAGCCTTGACTGCTACGGAATACGTTGGCCCCATCAATTTGTTTCTACAGTCCATGTTTTCGCAAGTTGATGTTACCATGCAGGGTAAGTTAGTAGCATCGTCAACGAGCCATTACCCTTACAAAGCCATGATACAGACTCTACTGTCCAATGGAAACGGAGCCAAAACCCCTCAACTCACTTCACAGTTTTTTATCAAAGACGTACCAGGCCATTTAGACGATAATGATGTCAATGGAGGATCAAATGTATCCCTTTATAAGAGGTCTTCATATTTTGCTCAGTCAACGACGGCTGATATGGAAGGACCCATATATCACGATCTCTTTCAAATAAATCGCTACATTTTGAACCAAGTAGCTATTAACGTGAGATTGACAAGATCGAGGCCAGAATTTTGTCTAATAACTAAAGAATCCACTCCTGATTATAAAATAGAAATAGAAGACATCGTGCTCAAAGCATGTAAAGTTTAAATCAACCCAGCAGTAATTTACGGACACGCAGAGATCTTGAAAACAATTAACGCTAAGTATCCATTCACCAAAACAGAAGTTAAACAGATAGCTATAGCCAGCGGGACAGTAAATTTTTCACAAGACCAGTTGTTTCAAAATGTCAGACCTAATAGAATAGTGATTGGATTTGTAGATGCCAGGGCTGCTGCTGGTGATTATACTAAAAACCCTTTCAATTTCCAACATTTCAACTTGAGCCAGATAGGAGTGTACGTAGATAAAGTACCCGTGTCTGGAAACGTTCTAAGATTGAATTAAAATGCAGCCAGTGGACGAACAATTATTCCAGCATACAACAACATGTTTGAAGTGACCGACAAATGGATGCGAGATTCCGGAAATCAACTCGATAGAAGCGATTTCGCGGGAGGTTACGCTCTGTATTGTTTTGAAATTGAACCAAACTTTGGAGATGATGGGTCCTACCTACACTTTTTAAAACAAGGAAACGTTCGATTAGAAGTTCAGTTCAGCACAGCTCTTAAACAAGCCATCAGCTGCATTGTGTATGCCGAATATCCTGGTTATTTCGAAATTAACGCTGCTAGAGACATTGTCATAGAAAAATGAACAATTACCAACTTAAATGTGCCATTGATTGCGATGTTGAAATGAAAAAACAAATTGTAGGTGTCTTTGCTGCTGATCGTATACCAAAACTACATTCTACAAAACCATACGGAATGGTCGTGAATACCGACCCCCACTATCTTCCAGGAAAACATTGGATCGCATTTTTCGTCAATCAAGAAGAGTTAGAAGCGTTTGATTCTTATAAACAATCACCAGGTCGATATTCTGCAAACATTACACGATTTATGCAAAAGTTCAAAAAAGTGATTATAAATACGAAAGAACTACAAAGTTCAACGACCAGTGTTTGTGGACAATATTGTTTATATTATTTAATGTGCAAATGCAGAGGATACTCCATGACTGACATTGTAAACACATTTAGTGACGATTTGGAACAAAACTATCAATTTGTGTATACATTTATAGATGATAGATATTATTGTTGCATGCATCCTTTTTCTTCATATTGTCATATTTGTACAAATAAAAGTAGATAGAATTTTTTTTTTTGTTTTATTTCAATGCCTGAAAAGATGTTTAGTCATAATAAAGTAGCAGCCAATGAACATGGATGCTTGGTGGAAGAGAGAAAGCTTGATTAAGTTCGAGTCTCCAACTACTATTTTTATAGCAGCTCCGAGTGGGTCGGGAAAAACGGTTTTGACTAAAAGTATTTTACAACATGCTGATGGGATGTTTAAAAAAAACCCACAAGAATTTATTATTGCTACTCCATTTGGCAGCCCCTTTACACGGAAATGCAAAAGGATATTAACAACATTACCTTTTATCAAGGTCTACCTTCCATGGAAGACCTCAAGGACTGGGGTGGAGAAGAAGGACATAAAGTGTTAGTCTTAGATGATTTAATGATGAAGGGGGCAGATTCTGACGAGTTAGTATACATGTTGTGTGTTGGAAGTCATCATACAAATTTTACTGTCATATTTTTATTGCAAAATATATTTCACAAATCAAAATCTTTGAAGACTGCTTCGCTAAACTGTCATTACCTAATACTCATGACAACAAAAAGGGACCCATCTCAGATACAAACCTTGGGGAGACAAATATTTCCTGGTCAAACCAAATACTTTATGGATGCATATTTTAAGAGCACCAGTTATCCCTATGGTTACTTGTTAGTAGATATAAACCCTCACTCCGACAGAGCTTATCAATTACGCACTCGCATTCTACCAGGAGAGGATACAATCGTGTATCAAGCAACAAAATGAAAGTAGAAACACGATGTCTAAGTCATTTCTTATTATCTTGCACAACTCAACAATTCGAGTATATTTTAAAAACGCTAAGTAAAGAACAACTTCAAGTCATCATCGAAATAATATATAACGTCGTGCAAGGAGTCTGTACTATTTCGGATAAGGATAAAAGAGACTGAAAAAAAGACAACGACTCATTCGAGAGATCTTACTTCCCCGATTAACACCCTTACAGAGGAAAAGGAAGCTACTCATAATTAAAAAGTTATTACCCATATTCCTAGAAGCTTGTCATCGTCATGGCTCGTGAATTGATTCTAGTTCCCAAACTCAAATATGAACAATTACTAGAGGGACAAAAACATAAAGAGTTAAATTCTAACGCATCGTTTTTCAAGCAGACTGGTGGAGAAAACATCACAAAACAGAAGCATGAAAAGTCAAATTCGCTGGGTTATTGCCACAACCAAGTAACTGAAATTTTCGTGAAATTGAGATAACATATTTTTAATGTGTGAAATGCCATCAAGTATCGTGTCTCAAAATATTAGATCAATCGGATATATAGAAACTATTATTTTGATTAAAACATCAATCAATTATCTATTTGATATTATCTTTTTGTATGCACCAATCAATTATCACAAGATAACATATTAATCCATAATTAAATTTATTATTTTATTTCTAAAATGAAATGCGAAAACCAATTATCTGGAGATAACATGTTATAAAAATCAAAATTTAGTTTATGAATTGCTTTAACACATGCCAGAACATCGTATGTAACAATAACTGGTTATTGCATAGAATAAACAACATTTTAATTTATTTTCAACACGCCACAAACACTGTATCAGCAGTTAAGTGGTTGCAGCTGTTATATATAATTGTAATAGGTAGTGACAAGAAGCTAATAAATTCAATTAACATTGTCTTGCAGTGAAGAAAGAAGTAAATAAAACTACATAACTGAGGTGTAACCCAGCATCATGTTACATGTTTTCATTTTCACTTGCTTTATTACAGTGTATTTAGTGTGTTATTTTTCCAGCTGTACTTTGGATGCATTAATATTGTTGTGTTCTACATAACTGTAAAAAAAATCTAAGTTTGAGGTATGTATTTTTTTAATTGTGTTCAATTATTTCAAAATAAGAATAATTTACATAAAATATTTTAAAGCTACTGTTTAATGTGAAATAATTCATACAAACAATAATAATGATTTAAGAAATATTTTTAAAATGCTATTTTTGCTATTAATATTAATTTATTTCTATTATTGACAGGCCCATCTTTTTCAAGAAAAGTTATTCCAGAATTGAACATAAAATATCTGGCTAAGGTTTGACAAGGTATGTACAATATTACAAACCAGCATATGAATTTACAAGTAGAAATAAAACTCACAAAATGCTTTGCGTTGCAACTAGAAATGACTATGATACACAAGCATTAATAAAAATTGTCTTGACTTTAAACTAAATTAAATATTCTATAAGTGGAAAAATTGCAGAAAAATGAAATATTGTATACCTTATATCGTCTATATGAGTGATGTTGTAGAATTTGACATTATCAATTTAATAAGACTAGACAGAAATCAGATTTGTTGTGCAGAAACAGTAATAGAATATGATTCTTTACAGATGACAGATACAGAGTGGTCATCCGATGACGACTGGATATCTTCTGACCAGCTTATACACCAAGGAAGTGTTTTTGATTCTGAAGAAATAATTCAACATGAAGACAAAACAGATAATATAGTTTCACCTGCAAACATGTCTGTAGAATTCCCCAAAAATATCATCTATATGACTGAATCAACAGATGTGGGTCCAATTAAAACAACCCATGAAGCTGATTTTAACATGTCATTAAAACATCCGCATACAACAACGGCCTTTGCAGAAAAGCATATAGTGGATGATTCACCAGTAGATTGCCAAAAAAATGCATTTGGCATAGAAGATATGACAGACATTTTAACAGAAGAAAAGCAAAACGATGTGAATGAGGAAGAAGTGGAGAACTGTAAGGTAAATTTAAAGACTGTTACTACTGACACGGAGATTCAAGGAGACAAGCTGATGGTACATCAGTGTACTACAAGCACTTTTAATAAGGACAAAGTGGAAGATTTTGCTTATAAGCATTCCCAGGCAGAGGAAGACAGCAGTGGTGATGATGTCCCACTCGCATTTGTTTTTCAACAAAAACATGCAAAAAACACCAAAGATGATTTTGACTCGGATTCCATTATTGACAGTGAGGATTCCTACAAACCAACTCGTGCCGATGTAAACTCGTCTGACTCCAACCTCTCGTCTCTAATATCTTCTACAGGAGAATCAGAATCTGGTTCTGAACTAGATGATATGTATAGTTTTTTATGTAGAACAAAAAAGATTACAGCAAGGGGCTCCTCAACAAAAAGGAAATACAGAACGATACAACACAGACTAAAAAAGGACAAGATGTTTATGAAAGGTAAACATATCAGAAAGATGACAAGAAGAAAAAGATCAAAGACAAATGCATTTAATTCAAAATGTCCAAGTGCAGAACAAACGGAGACTCAAGCATCAACCGAAAATGCATCTAAAAACCAGACATATATAACTGAACATAGCCCATGCACATTGCAGGCATCAGCAGACAGTCAATCTTTTGCATATGACGTAATAGCAGATTACCCAACTGCATGTATTGACCTGTCACTGTCTTTACAAAATTCTTTTGAATGCGAAGCAAATCAGATAAAAGTGGCCTTAGACATCAGCAGGCACCAGAAACTTAACACTGAACATGAACGAAACCATAGTGAAAAGAAGCTGGATATATTGCTAAATGCTAATGGTCTTGTAAGAAGAAGAGTACCAGCCGATGGTAATTGCTTTTTTAAGGCTGCAATGATGCATGTTCCAGAAATCCAAAATGATCATGACTTGCGCCTTATTTTGTGCAATCACATTATTGATCATGGAAATGAATATGTGATATTTTTTTCAACTAACGATACAAATGAGTCCTTTGAGGAAGATATAATTTGGATAGACTTCAGAACTGAAGTTGAAGAACTAAAAAGCAATGGGATCTGGACAAACAGGGCTGCTGACTTGTTACCATTGGCCCTTGCAAACTGGACTAGAAGAAGAATTAAAATATTATCTAGCCTCACGCATAGACCAGTCATTGAAATTTCACCTACTTTAAATCACTGCAAAGAGTCCAACACAATATATCTGGCTTACATTGCATCTGATGATAATTCTATTCCTGCGCATTATGATGGTTGTGTCAAGATGGAAACACATAACCAGGCAGTACCTAGAAACACATTAAAGAATTGTTCTAAAACTAATTCGGAACAACCTATTGTTGATAATGAAGAAAAGGAAATACCAGATAAAAATGATTTAGATGCAGATAAAAGCCATACAGAATCCTTCAAAACACCAACAAAGCAAAAAAGGAAAGTTGGTAGACCACCAGGAACGCCACCAAGCAAATCTCATAAATTTATTACACCTCCAAAAAAGAAATTATTTAGAAAAAGAAAAGTAACACCAGACGAGTGGAAAAAAAATATAAGAAAGAAATTACGAATGTCAGGGAAGGAATACACATCTCAGAGAGGAAAGTCAGTACCAGAGAGAGTAGTAAAGCCAGTAGATTGCATAAAATGTAAATACAAATGTACGGAAAGTGTAACTGAAGAACAAAGAAAGCATATACATGGTTTATTTTGGTCATTGGACTCGTATGAAAGAAAAAAGGATTTCATCATATCAAGAGTGGAGGAAAAGAGAACAAGAAAGTATATTGATGAAAGTGGTGCAGCCTTAAAGGCTAAGAGGAAGCGTGATGTTCATCGTTCTTATTCTTTTGATATAAATGGATCAAAGACAACAGTCTGTAAAATGTTTTTCAAGAAAACTTTAGATATTGGGGATGCCTACATTGACAATGCCATGAAACACCAATCTGGAGGAGTATATGTTGGCACCGACAAACGTGGTAAACATGCCCCACATAACAAAACTAGCAATGACGTATTGAACAAAGTGAAACATCACATTGAATCTTTCCCTGCAGTTGATGGTCATTACACAAGAAAATCCTCCAACAGAAAATATCTTGGTGCTGAACTTAACATTTCCAAGATGTACCAACTTTATCTTGAGTATTACAAAAACTCAGAGAGCCAACTTGTAAGCCCTGCAATCTATCGAAAAGTTTTCAATGAAGAGTACAATTTCTCTTTTCATGTACCAAAGAAAGATCAATGCCACATATGTGTGAACTTTCACAAAGCGACTGCAAATGGATCTATAACAGAAGAAGAAAAGATGAAATATAATAAACACCAGGAAAAGAAAATGAGAGCACGGGAAGAAAAGAAGAAAGACAAAGATCATGCAACAACTTCTAATGATACCATGGTTGCAACATTCGACCTTCAAGCCGTATTGCAAACTCCTTGTTCCTTAGTGAGCCAAATATATTACATGAGGAAACTGAACTGCTATAATTTGTCAGTTTATAATTTAGGAAACAAATCTGCAACATGCTATCTTTGGTCTGAAATAGATGCAAAGCGCGGGGCATGTGAAATAGGATCCTGTTTGTATTTGCATCTACTTTCCTTACCTAGTAACATAAAACATGTCATTTTCTACTCAGATAATTGCTCAGGACAAAACAGAAATCAGTTTACTGCAACTAGCCTTATGCATGCTGTCATTAATTTACCCAAATTAGAAGTCATAGATCATAAATTTCTTGAAAGTGGACATACACAAATGGAATGTGATAGCATGCATTCAGCCATAGAGTTTGCAAAAAAGAAAACTGAAATATTTATCCCCAGTCAGTGGGCAACAGTCATCAGGATGGCCAGAAGAAAAAATCCATATTCGGTAGTTCCGCTACAGTATGAAGACATCTATGATTTTAAAGAAGTCCAGAAAACATCACTTAAATATAATAAAATGGATACAACAGGAGCTAAAGTTAACTGGTTGCAAATAAAATGGTTGCGATTTACAAAGAATGAACCAGAACACATATTGTTCAAGAATGATTTTGATGAAAACTTCAGAAAAATGAAAGTTGTGGAATTAGACAAGAAAGGCAACCCAACTACAAGTCTGCGAATAGAACTTCCAAGGAAATACAAATGTAAACAACCAATCTCATTAGCAAAGAAAAAGGATCTGATTAATTTATGCAAGTCTGGTGTTATTCCGATGGAATATCATGAATTCTACAAAGGACTTCCTGCAAACGGAAAGGTTTCTGACACACTTCCAGATCCAGACATAGAAGAGGAGGAACAAGATTCTGACAAGGAATGAACTTTTCAGTCTTTATACCAGCATTGCAACATTTAGATACTAATGAAAAGCCAGATTTCAAAACGTTCTTCATTTTGATATAACAGAGGTGTACATGTACATTTGTTGAAATGAGAATACAGTCTTTTTATTAAGATTAGTTTTCTTGATTTCAGTGACATTCTTATTTTTTGCTGTTAGATGTAAAATTAAAGTTATTTAAAATAGCCAACATCAGTTATCTTACTTGATTTGCTATTTCAGTAGCAAAAACATAAATTTTAAATGTAAGTTTCGAAAGGGAAAACAATGTATCACATGATGCTCTTTGTTTAATTAAAAATAATATTTTGAAAAAAGAGATTGATAAATATGCTTCAAGCTGTTTACTACTGTTACTTTGTTATGGACCGAATGAAAACTTTCATTGACTATAGTTTTTGCAGGCCAAAATGTTTTATCACTTGTTATGCTGTTTTGGCACAATTAAAATTAATTTCCAAATAAAATTGTTAAAAGCTAAAATGTTGTATCACCAGTTACGCTGTTTTGCCACGATTACAAATAATTTTTGAAACAAAAAATTAAAAGCTAAAAGGTAGTATTGCCAGTTACTTTGTTTTGGCAAAAACTTTTAAGATTTAGAGAAATGATATCCATATGTCAAAATCAATTACAATGTTTAACAGGCATTTAATAAAATATCGGACTAGTTGTGTGTTGTTGCATTTTCCATGATGTTCACAAACATTAAATCTTTACAAGAAACCCATTTACAACGACAAGAAAGCATTCATCAGCTGATAAAATCTTAAACATTGTCTCCCCAAAATCATGTATTTTTCAGTTACTGGGTTGTGGCATTAACCCATCGAATTATGATACACCTGCTAACGCAGAAAACGTCAAAGAACCAAAAGATGAAAAGAAAACCATTGAGGAATTTTATGTAAAAATGAAACCAAAAGCATTTCTAATGGACAAGAAAAAAATTCAAAAAAAGCCCTCAAAGAAAAGTGGCTGACATTTAATATGTAATTGTGTTAAAACATCAAAGCGTTTGCAAAGTAAAACTGAAGCTCATATAGACGACATGCTGCGTGTGCAAAGAGCGTTCCCACGATATCAAGAAACAACACGTGTTCAATGAATTTACTAAAGTATGTTTAATATGCAATAAATGTCATAAAATAAGAATTTTAGATGTCATGCTGAGTTCCCACGATGAAATATTTATAAAAGCAAGAATTTCGAAAATTCTTGGTTGCTTAGTAGCATTACTTTAGACTGAAAGAAATAATACGTAATGATGATGGAGGTATAAATGCAGATGATTTTCCACCTTCTATCATACCACAATGGATCCTTCAGCCGATAGGTTCTTGGATGCATTAGTGGATAAATACTCAATTGATGATGCGAGATTTAAGTCAGAGTTAAAAAGCTTAAAGCGAAAACTGATTGATTTTAACGAATCAGATGATGAAGATTTGGCAAACAACTGTCAAGAAATAACATTCGGACTCTACACGAAAAAAAAATGCATAGAATATTCTAAAAGACAAATGAACTTTTCATGTCAGCATTGTGATAAGTCTTTTGAGTCAGATGAATTTTTACTTCAACATGTCATTACTAACATCCTCTCAAACAAACCGGTGGAAAAGACAGTACATCTGTTGTTGATACGCAAGTACTTAACAACGATTCAAATAAACAGCACAAAAAGGATTATCAACGATTTATAAGGAAAGGTGCCATTAACGACAACGTTTACCAAACTACAATCATTCCCGAAAATGAGGAAAAGCATGATTTATTGGCATTTTTCGTTCAAGTGAAAAGTGAAGTTAATATGGAATTAACTGACAGAAGATCAAACGTTAGAGACTTTAAATGGTATTTGAACGTTCGAGTGGAGATGGAAAGAAACATTGAAAATGATAGAAAGGAAAATATAACACCTCATTTTCGAAGTAAAGCATACATAGCTTTAGAAAACGACGACAATGAGCACAATCTTAACGAGGCCTTTCAAAAAATGAATGCCTCATTGGAAGAATTTATTCACAAAGGATCCGATTGGGTGGTAAAAAAGATCGAATGTATCGAAGTTCATACGGTTAAGTTCTCGCCAATAGCTGGATCGAGTTATATGCAACTTCCAGATAAACTACTCCTCTCTCATTCAGTTGTTAACATGAAAAACAACGATCAAAAATGCTTTCTATGGAGTATTTTAGCGGCTCTGCACCCCATTCAAGATCATCCCAATCTGGTATCACATTATAAAAAGTACGAACATACCTTAAATGTGAAAGGAATCGATTTTCCAACTCCAATAACCCAAATACACAAATTTGAAAAACAGAACGAGTTGTCAATTAACGTTTTTGGATATGAAGAGAATCAAGTATTTCCCATCTACCTAACCAAAATGGAAAACGGTGTCAAGGAAGTCAATTTACTTTACCTGTCAAATGACGGAAATACGCATTATTGTTGGATTAAAAACCTGAACAGATTTTTAGGTCATACACACAAAGCAAAGCGACAATACCATTATTGTCATAGATGCTTGCATGGATTTACCAGTAAAGTACTACTTGATCAACACCAACCCTACTGCAACAAATTTGATTTTCAAAAGATTGAATTTCCTAAAGAAGGGGAAAACATTTTAGAATTTAAAGATTATCACAAAAGTATGCGCGTAGGTTTTACCATATATGCTGATTTTGAAGCACTGGCATTGAAAGTGGATACTTGTTCTCCTGATCCTTCTACGTCTTCAACTACACATCAAACTAGATTCGAAACTTGTGGGTATGCTTATCAAGTAGTCTCAACAAACGAGAACTATACGAAGCCCGCCGTTGTTTATAGGGGCGATCATGCAGTCGAGCACTTTTTCGAAGATATGTTTAAAGAGGAAGAATACATAAATGGTATCTTCGATGATGCAGAACCGTTGATCATGGCAGAAGAAACATAATACCAATTCAAAAAAGCTACACATTGCTATATCTGCAATCGCATGTTCAACACAAACTTAATCAAAGTAAGAGATCATTCTCACATCGGCGTTAGCGGGAACCGTCAATCTTCAAACTACAGCAATTATAGAGGAGCGGCTTGTCAATCTTGTAATTTATATTTACAAAACCCATCGTTTATTCCGATATTCTTTCATAATTTTCGAGGTTTCGACAGTCATTTATTAATAGAGGCTGCAGGGAAATATAAAGACCGAAAAATAATGTGCATCCCCAACAACATCGAGAAATATATTTCTTTTTCGGTTGGAAAATTGAGATTTCTGGACTCCTATCAATTTATGTCCGAAAGTTTGGAGACTTTAGTGAACAATTTAGCTACAGATGGACTGACCAATTTCCATTACTTTCAAAAGGCATTTCCCTCCGAAAATCAAGCACAATTGTTACTACGAAAAAACGTGTATTGTTATGACTACGTAGACCACCACAACAAATTTCTGGAAACATCCTTACCACCAAAGCCAGCATTTTATAATACCATTAAACAAGAGCACATTTCTGATGCAGATTACGCTCATGCACAAATTGTGTGGAATACAATGAACATGAAAACTTTGGGAGAATATCATGATTTGTACTTATTGACGGATGTTTTACTGTTGACCGACGTATTTGAAAGATTTCGAACGATGACTTTGGATTATTACGGCCTCGACGCATGTCATTTTTACACAGCTCCGGGGCTGGCCTGGCAGGCCGCTCTAAAAATGAGCAAGATCAGTTTAGAACTATTGACCACACCCGAGATGTACAATTTTTTCGAACTTGCATGTCGTGGAGGAATCAGCATGATTACACAAAAGTATGCTAGAGCCAACAACAAATACGTCGAAGGATACAACGAAAACAAACCCTCTTCCCACCTCATGTACTATGATGCCAACAACTTATATGGATGGGCCATGTCCCAACCTTTACCTACCGGACTCATGAGATGGATGGAAGAGGATGAAATTCAACAGTTTAAACTTCAAAACATCCCCGTTGATGGTGATAAGGGTTACATGCTAGAAGTGGACTTAGAATACCCACAAGAACTTCATGATAGTCACAACTCCTATCCTTTAGCACCCGAACACAAACTTACACAAGATGATGAGCTATCACCTTACAGCAGAGGGATACACGGTGATTTGTTTGGTCAAAGACGTCGAGCGAAAACAACCAAACTGGTGCCGACATTAGAAAATAAGACCAAGTACATCGTCCATTATAGAAGCCTTCAGTTGTACGTCAAATTAGGAATGAAAATTACTAAAATTCATCGTATTCTAGAATTTCATCAACCCCCATGGTTAGCCAAGTACATCTCTTTCAACACTACGAAAAGACAACAGGCAAAAAATGATTTTGAGAAGAATTTCTTCAAGTTAATGTGCAACTCCGTTTTCGGTGAGTATCTAATTAGCAAAACCTTATAACATTTTAGATAAAAAATAGAAATGTCTGACACATCAAAACTACAAGAAAAATCCAGACAATAAATTTTGCTTTGTCTGACGCGTGTTTCTTCTACGACTCGTCGGAGGAGCTCTATCCAATAGATTGTAAATACCAAATAATGTGTGAATAGCATATACCGAATATAAAATTAACTAAAAATAAACTATAACAAAAATTATAGAAAAAAAAAATCAATTGACCCGTTATCAATTGTAGAGTAATATCTGTAATTGGTCATTTTACTATACAGGTAAAACCATGGAGAATTTGAGAAATAGGGTGAACATCAAGCTGGTCAACAATGAAGACTCGCTGAGAAATTATACCAATAGGCCATCATTCGAACGGTTTCAAATTTTCAACGAGGATCTTGTGGGCGTAGAAAACAAAACCATAAATTTACATTTAAATAAGCCAGTCTATGTGGGAGCTGCCATTTTGGAATTATCAAAAATCGTCATGTATGACTTTCATTACAACGTAATGAAACCAAAATATGGTAACAGTCTCAAACTTCTTTTCACCGACACATACTCTCTGATGTATCAAATATTTACTGATGACATCTACAAAGACATGGTGGGATTCCATGACATTTTCGATACCTCAGGTTATGATAACCAGCACCCACTCTATTCTACAGCTAATAAAAAGGTCGTTGGCAAGATGAAAGACGAACTTTCAGGTAATTTGACAAGATATGTTTCATATTTAGTTCTAATTAAGTTATTTTATTGTTTAACAACCTTTTATCTACAACGTCTCTGATGAACTTAGAAAAGATTTATTGTCTGCTTAGAAATAAACACATTCATGTAATATGATAGGGTACTGATGGGTTTCATTTTTATCTAGTTATTTTATAATTTTCACAACCTTTTGCCTAGACATTAATGAGACATTTGTGTAATTCCTTACAATATGTCTGTTTCCATATAATAGATAGTTTTCATCAGGTTATCATTCATATTGTAGGTGTTCCCATTAAGGAGTTCGTTGGTTTGAGACCTAAGATGTATTCGCTAACATATGATATTGAAGGAGAGACCAATGAAAAGAGGACAGCCAAAGGCGTCGCCAAATATGCCATTGACAAACAAATTAAACATTTACATTATAGACAGTGTTTGCTTGATAGTAAAGTTACAATAAATGACATGAATTTAATTCGCAGTGAAAACCATATTTTGTATATTAACAACGTTCGAAAAACAGGACTATGTAATTTCGATGACAAGCGGTTTTGGAAAAACTCTATTCAAAGTTATGCTTACGGACATTATAAAATTCCATTTATACAAAAGTGTTGCAACGTGTATTGTTGATATCTTGTAATTTGTAAATAATAAAGAATATATTTATGTGCATTTAATTTATTACTACATACTATTAGGTGAAATGTCAATCTGACAACTTAACTGTGCACACGAAAAGTTACAAAAGTTGAGTGAAGAATTCCATGGGGTCAAAGTTTTCTTCTCTCTGGGTTTTGGCTTTTTCAGCTGGTGGTCCATTCAATGACAATGTGTTGGGTCTCTTGTTAGACAGTCCAAGGACTCTAATCGGTTGAGCAGTGTAGGGGGGTGGTGGAGGCATCAACTCTTTGAGTGTTTGCTGTTGCGGTATTTGAGTTTGAGGCTGTTGTGACTGTGGTTGCTGAGGTTGAGATTGTTGGGATGGTTCTTGATCCTTAAAAGAAAAAAAAACTGTAAATTTTTAGGGAGACATTTTTTCTGACTACATGAATGTGATTTCAAATGTACTGAAAAAAAAATTAATAATAGATAAATTTCTTACCTGAAATTGTTGAAACAACTGCTCCAGGCAACCCTCATGTTGACCAGTTCTTGAAATTCATCCCATCCCAGGGAACATCTTCCTGGATTCCTTGGGTTGTTGTTATATAAATTTAGATAGTAAAAGTCATTCACTTTATTGAGCACTACTGCCATATTGCGACCAAACGAAGTACGCATTTCCATATTACCACGAATACTTTGTTTTTTGGTGAAAGCGTAGCTCTCCATGATATCGAGATTAAACTGAATCGTTAAAAATTTTAAAGGTGAAATAATTTTCTACTCAGAAACGGGCTTATTTATAATAGCCAGTTGAAGTGTAGGTGTTTTGATCAACCCTCATTTATTTATAATAATTTCTCATTGGTTGTTCTTACTTTCTCGTGGTTATCATTGGGTAAGGTTTAATTGTTGTTCTGATGTTTGTTCCAACCCCTTTACATGAGTGTTATAGACATTCTTACGGTTGCAAAAATATCACATACAGGTGGATAATTAAATGTGTAATTATACTTCAAAACAAACCTTGATAAAAAATTCTTGAAAAGTCTTTCATCTGTTGTTGTTAAGTACTTTCCTTCATGTGGAAAAAGCACTATTTTAGGTTAAGCATTAGTACATTGTCATACGGCCCTCTTGAAAATTAATTAAGTTGAAGACATACGATCCATCTATTCATGGGAAAATATTCTATCTACATAAACTGTTGCTGGTTTTGTAATTTGCATCACACAATTTAGAGTTTCTTTATTAAAAAACATCTGTTAAAAATAAATGTTGTGGGAAACAAAAAAAATACAAAATACATCTCAGAAGATTTTTTTAAAAAGGTTCTTATAACTCAAAAAGACAACATCGTGGAAAAAATATTATCAGCGATATATACTTATTTTTCCCATTATTTATCCATTTTCATTGCTGTATTTGATTCAGTATCAACATGGAAAAAGTCAGTTACGGAGTTGATTTAAAATTTGAATGTATGTAATGTTTCACTAGATTGTCATATCAAGAGCAAACCCACAATTGTCCCGATGGAGAAGAAGACGAGGGTTTCTTGTGTGATTTGGAACTTTATTCCATGAACATTTGTTATGCTACTGAAGTTGAGGTAGATGAAGGATTTGTAGACTGTATAAAAACTTGCTTGATCGTAAATGTAGAGTTAAAATGGATTTAATAAACTTCTTTTTGAAGGAATATAATTATATAAAATAAATGCACCAATATGATACGTTGCACTTTTTTTTTTTTTTTTTTTTTAACTTCAACACGGATTTTGTGCGCAAAGAATTATATATGTCGGTCTTATATTATAGTTTCAAGACAAACTATGGATTGAATGTACATGTAAAAATGGATTCAAGGAATGAACTTATATATATGCCTGTTAGAATTTTGGTTTATCATATGTCGTCATTTTCGAACGGTGGTTCCCGGAAGAAATAGATTGATTGATTGATTAATGGTGTTTAACGCCCCGGAAGAAATAGATAAAAAAAATGTAAAGGATTTTCAATGTAATGTTTTTTTTTTATGGTATCTTAAATTTTCCATAGTATCATTTCCGCCTTTCATGTTCAATCATTTATTATAAATAAAGCATATTACGCTTAACGTGTTTTGTTTGGTTGTTTTCATTTTCAAAGCACGTTTAATATGTACTTCTCAATGTTATCGACGGGCTCTGAATACAGTGCTGTCAGTACTTTGATTTTGTTACATTTTCTATTTCATGCTCTGGAGTGGCATATAATTTGACATATTCTGATGTGCTTACGTGTATAATATGGGGTCAAAATCAAATGTTTGCAATCAAGTTTCGGTTCTTATGCGATTATTATGTTATTTTATTTTTCTTTGGCTTGATTACTCTTTTTTAATGGGAGAAAATTCAACCCATCTTAAATGAATATAAAAACCAAGAGTTACGCCTCTTATACTGCAACAGTGTTTTGCAAAGCCACTCGGAACTCACTTACGTATGCAGACTTTTGCTAGAAAGTAATGTGATACGAATATATTCCTTTTCCCGCCATTCAAACATTTTGCGTCGCGCAAGTAGATCTAGAAAAATGTTTGTATTTGCAATGTTCATATTTGTTATTATGAAATGTAATGGCGATATCCTAGATTTAAAAAATGTGTGTAAAATGGAACAGGACATGTTCACGTACAAACCTACTGGATACTCTTGTACCTATTCTAGACATAATGTGTATGTTTACGAAGGTTCACCAATTGACTCTATAATCTTCGATAGGTTTGATGTGACAGGGACATTGGTTTTGATTGGAATTGTTGATCGAGTTTTGATTACAATTGGTGATGGAATGCTCCTCTGTAGTAGGATAAGGACGCAGAACCCTGTATCAGTTATCATTAATGGAGAACTCTGTGAAAATGTAAGTTAATACTATGTACACGACCTTTCAGACGTGCATTGAGTCAATATACTCGAGGATAGTAGTAAAATTTAAGGACAATTGGAGCTCAGTAGTGAATACACATACTTTTTTAAGCCTTACACCTTGTTACAGACTCGGCTTTAAGTATTGTGCTGACTTTTTTAACAAGCAACTGAAGTGAATAAAAACAAATCGTGTTATAAATTCTTTGCTTCACCAATTCTTCCATGTACATGTTTAGCTTAAGCTTTCTTTGCAGAACTAAATGTCACACCATTGATATTTTAAGTTCAATTTATTGTTGTAGTTTTGATATAAACTGAAATATTGTCCTATGTGTAAATTGTATATTAAGTATATTGTACCAAAATTTCATGCATTAATGATAATTTTCAAATCAGACAAATAATGGTTATTGGAATATTTTTAATAAAATGTGTACATCAATTTAGGTGGTGAAAACAGTCACACAAGTTTCAACTTGTTCCAAGATAATGAAATCCAGCACAGATCCAGCACAAGAGTCAATGACACAGTCTGTTACCAGTAGAACTGAGACAGTACAATCCGAAACTACAGTGGCACCTGTAATTATAGTTCAATTTATAAGTATAAATAAACAATGTGATGAAAATGATATCCACTATATATATTTGTATGAACTGATTTCTTAATAGAATATCAAGGAGATAATAATCATTGAACATTTAGTATTAAAGAAATAATGTGCAATTTTAATTTGTATACAATTTATTTACATTGTATTTGGTATAAATAGATGTAACATGGGGAAAAAATACCTCATTTGTGTTGCACTCAATTTCTGTCTCCTTGCCACTTTCAATTTCTGTCTCATTGTCACTTTCAATTTCTATTTCCTCATCACTGACTTCAAAGTCAGAATATGGCGGTCTGGTTTGGACAAGCTCCTGTTCCCTTGCCCAAGGGGGTTGCATCAATATAACCTCTGCCAAGCTTTTTCTGTAAAATAATTTTATAAATCATTTAATTCTAGGTTAAAGAAAGTGAAGGAGACTCTCCAACTACTCCATGGATTGTCAGCTTTGCCCTTACTTCAGTTGGTAAGCATACTTCATTATTGTGAAATATGGATATTTTTAGCTAACAGTTTCTGTCAATTTGTATAGTCAATTGACTCTTGTGACTTTCTTGCTTTAAAAACTTAAGTTTTTTTTTAACTTGTAATTGATCTTTTTTTTTTAGGCAGATTATTTGATACAACTTTGGCTGATCAAATCCATTATAATTTGATAAAAGTGGGAAGAATTGTTTCAGTAATGAAGAATTTACAGTCTGAAAGTGTCAAATGATCTTGAATTCCATTTATATAAGAAAGCATCAGTTATGGGGGCGGTCTTATCTTGGTGGGTGTGTGGTATTGTATAATTGAATGAACTATGTTCTTTTGAACTTCTATACAGAGCTGATTGCTTGTCTGTATTTTACTGGGGAAAAATGAAGTTTGTTTTAAAGTTAGTTTGATGTGTTAGCATACATTTTAATAAGAGAAGTTAGATACAATTAGTATTCAGTGGTGATGTTTTATTAATCTCTATCTACAAAATATGATTTCTTTATGATGACATATGCATGTTAATTTACCTTTTCACTTCCAAGCTTGAACTCAGGGTTTTTAAATGGTGCTTTAACCTTTTATATTGTTTGTTAAATCTAGTCTGCTTGTGATTTTTTTTTTATTAATAATTGTGGTATTTTGTTGTTTGTAGTTTTCATTCAACTGGTCTACACATTAACAATTTACATTTACAAAGTTTTTAAAACATTCCCTTGTGATACTCAATTTTTTTAGTTAGTTGTTTATGTGTGACTTTTACAATATTTGACTTCTAAAAGCTAACTGTTTAAGTACTGGGTTTTTTTGTTAAATGATATTTTTCTGACAAGATGTAAATTTCTTGATTTTTATTTTTAATTTTCATTGAAGTTTTTTACATTTCAAAGTTAAAAAGTTTTTTTTTCTTCAGAACATGCCTTAACTTTTTTTTTGTTGAAACTTAATTTTATATTTGAATATTTTAATATGCCGAGATGTTTTCATAAGTTAATTTTAATATTACATACTCTTTAACATTTCAATATTTTTTTTATTGGTGCTTCTCTATGTTACTGGTTGTCAATAACTTAAACTCAGAGCTTTTTATATGGTGCTTTTACCTTTTATATTGTTTGTAAAATCTAGTTTGTTTTTAATATGTTCTTTTTAAATAAATTTTGTTTACTTAGTTGTTAATTCACGACTTTTAGTTACAATACAGGACTAATATATTTAATAAGCTGTCTGGGTTTTATTCACTGTTAAAATACTGGTTTTTGTTGAATATTTTTCAGATCGGATGTAAATTTCTTGTCCTTTAATTTTGTTTAGTTAGTTAATTATTTGTGACTTTTACAATATTTGACTTCTAAAAGCTGACTGTTTAAGTACTGGGGTTTTTTTAAATGATATTTTTCTGACAAGATGTAAATTTCTTGATTTTTATTTTTTTATTTTCATTGAAGTTTTTTACATTTCAAAGTTCAAAAGTTTTTTTTTCTTCAGAACATGCCTTAACTTTTTTTGAAACTTAATTTTATATTTGAATATTTTAATATGGCAAGATGTTTTCATAAGTTAATTTTAATATTACATACTCTTTAACATTTCAATATTTTTTATTGAGGCTTCTCTATGTTACTGGTTGTCAATAACTTAAACACAGGGCTTTTTATATGGTGCTTTTACCTTTTATATTGTTTGTAAAATCTTGTCTGTGATTTTTTATGTTATTAACAATTTTGATTTTTTGTAGTTTTTAGTTTTCATTCAACTCATCTCCACATTTGCAATTATCAGTTGTTTTTAAAAACCTTCCCTTTAACACTCTATTTTCTATATGAATTTTAGTTTATTCACCACTTTTACAATGCTCAACTAATACATTTAATAAGCTGTCAGGGTTTCCTTCACTGTTTAAGTACTGGTTTTTGTTGAATGATATTTCTCTGATGAGATGTAAATTTCTTGATTATTTTTTTTTAATTTTCATTCAAGTTTTACATTTCACTGCTTTATAATAATTTGGTAAAAAGTCATTTCAAAACATTTTAAAATAATTTGACTAATATTCTACCTTTCAAGAATATCAAGAATACGAATTTTCATTTTTTTATATTTACATTGATATAAATATTGCACTTTTTGTGTCTTTGTTTTTTAAATTTACAAAAATACTACTTGTTAAACTTTACACTTGTTTTATTGAATGAAAATAAAATGTGTTACTTGACTTCATTTATTTCACAGGCTGCCTTAGAAGTTGATGACATTTTGATTACATTATTTGTAGTTTTATCTTTAATGGCATGGATTTGCACCCTGCTGTGTTTTTAACTGGTGTATATGTTGCACTTTTCTTTACCTTTGAAAAAAAAATAATAATGAACATCTGTTGATATTTGGTATGTAATTTACACTTAATGTTTAATAATATTTTCAGAGCAACATTACCGTTGATTTTGACGTCTTGCTGTGTTGTTTTGAAAATATGGATGTGTTATATAAGTAATATTTAATTACTGAAGGAGTCATCTGTGCGAAAATGAAAGGTTTGGTGTCCTGGGAAACTTTGTACGTTTTCTTTGTCTTCACAAACATTTGGAGAGATACTTAATTTTCCTGGGAAAACTTTACCAAAATAATTAGTCCTAATGAAAGTTTCTCATGTTTTGAGTGGGATATTTTGGCCAATATCAAGAAGACAGCGTGAAAGAGGTTAATTCATTTATTTTGTATAATTGTGATAGGGTTGTCTCCGTGCACTTTCTATTGACTTGTCTATGGAGTCTTGCAGTCTTTTTAAGTAGTTCCATTGGTTCAGGTGTAACTGTAATCCATAAGGAGTAGCTTTTCCATTGTGAAACCTTCTTAGGTCCAAAATCACTGAAGCTTCATACCAGCATACTCTAGCATATAATTCATTGTCGGGTAACTCGAATGCTTGAATGCACCCAGTGTCGTTCCACAAATTGCTTGGATCGGCTGATAACTGCACACAATCAGTGTTGTTGTTTACTTTTTCCATATTGTAGATGGAACTTGTCAACGCTAGTACTGTACACGTTAATGATAACATAATACAGATTCCAGTAAACTTGATTATGTCGAAATGGAAATCGTAATTTTGATAAAGGGAACTGAAGCTGGAACTGTTACTATAAAATCTCCAATTACGGGTAGGGTTATTGTCTAGATTCATGACTGATGCCATATATAGATTCCAAAATACACTTACTTAAATGTAAGACCTTTCCACCAAATTATAAACCGCTTCGAATAAAAGCAGTTGAATACAATAAAAAATCTACGACTGCTTTCAATTTTAAGTTTGAAAACCGAAATTCCACGCATACCAAGGGGTAATGCATTTCGATGATGTCGCATGGATGGAATTCCAGTCACCTGTTGAAGCAATGTCACTTCATTCTTGACATACCTGACATTCCATTGATGTTTTTAGAAGAATGTGAAACATCACGTGATTTCTTTTAGCCAATCAGCGTTTCTTACACCTTACATTCCCCCAGAATCCCCAATAGCACACTACTGACTGTCATGTGGTTAATGGTCGTAATAATACTGAAAATGTTGACGAAATGCGATACGATCCTTAGATATTTCCCATCAAAATTGGTTTTTAATCATATTTTGTGTATTTCTTTTTCAGGAGAAATCATCCATGCGGCAACCTACTGACCATCCTTCCACAATGCTGTTACCAAAATTTGTAATTATGTCATTTAAGCATGTATCTCATTGATCAGCTAATTAAAGAGCTCTGAATAGTGCTCATATTGATTTTCTATTGTTATTATGAAAAAAAAATGCTTACATACAAAATGTTAACAATTATCAGTATGTTTTTCTGCAAGAAAGGCTCAGGGACCTTAATTTAAATATTAACAACAAAAGATATACATGTAGGCCTACATTAGGTAAAACTATGTTTTAATGCATTATTTCTGTTCCGAAATCGGACCTGTTTATTATATAGGTCGAATACATAAGACGCCATTCTGACGTAAACAAATAAATTGCTATTCGTTAAAATGTTATCAAAAATAAACGTGGCAGCATTTATTACAGATTGACGTCTTGATTGTTAAAGTAATAGAAGAAGAAGAAGATGTTGTAACATCGAAACATATTGTTCACGTACAATTGTAAAATCCCGCGAATCGCGTTAATAGCTCGAAAACACAATACGCGAGGATAATTATAACAATTTATTTTCAGAAAGAACTATAAAGTTTAGTAATTTTGATTAAAGATTTTTTGTTTCTTGACTATTTGTATGTTAGAACATTAAAAGAATATACCAGCTTACAAAATAGTTAACAGTAGTCAAAAATTCCGATATAGCCGCGTTAGCAAATTTTGCTAATTTTTTAATGAAAAAAACGGATATGCATAGACAATTATAATGAAATAATTTTAAAACATAGTGATTTTTGTAAATGAATGATTGTGATAAAGGTTGGGGCATTTTTAAAGAGGTTAGTTTATTTAACAGGGACGATTCAGTTTAAGTGGTGGCGTGTGGGGACGCATTTATCAGGGGCGATTTGACTTGAATCCTATACACATATTTATACATGTACCTTAATTATGTTGTAAAAATCAACATAGCTGCATCTTTCAATAAGTTTTATTTACAAACGATCCTTTTAAATCCACGTTAACGATATTTTGAAAAGGGTTGTATGTTAAACCTTATAAAAAATGTATTGGGCGGACCGGAGGGTAGGACCGGTGCAAAATGCAATATCACACATACTTTTATATGTTCGCATATTTAGAGGACTGCGTGTTTGGTAATTTTCAGCAATGATAGAATAAGTTTTTTTTTATAACAAAATCTTCACTGAAAGACACATTTTTCTTAAGTTTTATTTCAAACCAAGATACTGGAACCCAAAAATTACTGGACAAAAAAATCCGTATTGTAACCATATCTTTATTTCCTGAATAAGACAGGCGTTTTTTATAACAAAGCTGATGTAGGACAGAAGCTTGTTTGTCTTTTCAGACTGAAACCTTGAAATTCACCGGTCCCAAGCACCCGAAAAATATTGACCGGTCCCTAACTATAAATATAAATGTAAAAAAGATTTTAACTCAAATTTCAACTCTAACTCTAGCACTAACTCAATGAATCCACCTCACCGCAGTGTAGTTGTTGGCATATTCATATATTACATTGTTGGTTTTCCCAAGTCTTAATAATAGAGTGTGAAACTTTTCCCTTTAATAATATCTGCTCATAAATAATGTTAGAAAGTGTTACAATCAATGAAATTACATGTATTGAATGCAATAAAATGTGTAGCGGGCCGTGCATTTACAAACTTTATCCTGAGATGAGTTATTAAGGACAATGACATTTTACCATTAGATTACAGGTCACATTGGAGCTGGATTTGCGGACAATTTTTGTAATGATTTTTCCAAGAATTATTTAAATAAGGTCAATTGTTTCAGAGAAAGATTTGGTTTTAATTTGAAGCATTTTTGCATTATCTTCAAAACACCAACAATTATATGCGTTTTCAGTGAAAAACCTAATATATATATATATATATATGTTAATTATCGATCATGCTTTTGCGGCTGGTTTCACTAGAAATGAAGCAGAATCTCCCATTTTAATTATGGTGGTCTTCTTTGTTGAAAGGGCTGACTTTCAAGATAAAATGATAGTAGAAAACCTCCATGGATCACCCATCACAAGCTTGTCTTATAATGGCTCAGTAGATTAACTCCATAGATCACCCACCACAAGCTTGTCTTAAAATGGCTCAGTGGTTTAACTCCATGGACCACCCATCACAAGCTTGTCTTATACTGGCTCAGTGGTTTAACATCATGGATCAACCATCACACGCTTGTATTATACTAGCTCAGAGCTTTTAATCCATAGATCACCCACCACAAGCATGTCGCATACTGGCTCAGCGGTTAACTCTATGGATCACACATCACAAGTTTGTCTTATACTAGCTCAGTGGTTTAACTCTATAGATCACACAACACAAGCTTAAGCTTGTCTTATACTGGCTCAGTGGTTTAACTCCAAGGATCACCCATCACAAGCTTGTCTTATTCTTGCTCAATGGTTAAACTCTATAGATCACACAACACAAGCTTAAGCTTGTCTTATAATGGCTCAGTGGTTTAACTCCATGGATCACCCATCACAAGCTTGTCTTATATTGATTCAGTGGTTTAACTGCAATGATCACCCATCACAGGCTTGTCTTAAACTGGATCAGTAGTTTAACTCCATGGATCACCCATCACAATCTTGTCTTATACTGGCTCAGTGGTTTAACTCCAAGGATCACCCATCACAATCTTGTCTTATACTTGCTCAGTCGTTTAACTCCATGGACCACCCATCACAGCTTGTCTTATACTGGCTCAGTGGTTTAATTCCATAGATGACCCAAAAGAAGCTTAAGCTTATCTTATATTCGCTCAGTGGTTTACTTCCATGGACCACTCATCACAAGCTTGTCTTATACAGGCTCAGTGGTTTAACTCAAATGTTCACCCATCACAGGATTGTCTTATACTGGCTCACTGGTTTAACTTAATGGATCACCCAGCACAAGCTTGTCTTACACTGGCTCAGTGGTTTAACTCCATGGATCACCCATCACAAGCTTGTCTTATTCCGGCTCCGTGGTTAAACTCCATAGATCAAACAACACAAGCTTAAGCTTGTCTTATAATGGCTCAGTGGTTTAACTCCAAGAACCACCCATCACAAGCTCGTCTTATGCTGGCTCAGTGGTGTAACTCCATGGATCAGCCATCAAAAGCTTCTCATACTGGCTCATTGGTTTAACTCCATGGATCAGCCATCACAAATTTGTCTTATACTGATTCAATGGTTTAACTGCAATGATCACCCATCACAGGCTTGTCTTAAACTGGATCAGTAGTTTAACTCCATAGATCACCCATCACAATCTTGTCTTATACTGGCTCAGTGGTTTAACTCCAAGGATCACCCATCGAAGGCTTGTCTTATACTGGCTCAGTCGTTTAACTCAATGGATCACCCATCACAGCTTGTCTTATACTGGCTCAGTGGTTTAATTCCATAGATGACCCAAAAGAAGCTTAAGATTGTCTTATATTGGCTCGGTGGTTTACTTCCATGGACCACTCATCACAAGCTTGTCTTATACTGGCTCAGTGGTTTAACTCAAATGATCACCCATCACAGGATTGTCTTATACTGGCTCAGTGGTTTAACTCTATGGATCACCCAGCACAAGCTTGTCTTATACTCAGTGGTTTAACTCCATGGATCACCCATTACAAGCTTGTCTTATACTGGCTTAGAGGTTTATCTCCATCCTTGTATCACCCAGCAGATGCTTGTCTTATATTGGCTCAGTGGTTTAACTTTATGGATCATCCATCACAGGCTTGTCTTATACTAAATAAGTGGTTTCACTCCATGGATCTCCCAGCACAAGCTTTTCTTATACTGGCTCAGTGGTTTAACTCCATCCATGGATCACACAGCAAAAGCTTGTCTTGTACTGGCTCAGTATTTTAACTCCATGGATCACCCATCACAAGCTTGTCTTATACTGGCTCAGTGGTTTAACATCATGGATCACCCATCACAAGCTTGTCTTATACTGGCTCAGTGGTTTAACTTTATGGATCATCCATCACAGGCTTGTCTTATTCTCGCTAAGTGGTTAACTCCATGGATCACCCATCACAAGCTTGTCTTATACTGGTTAAGTGGTTTAACGCCAAGGATCACCCATCACAAGCTTGTCTTATTCTGGCTCAGTGGTTAAACTCCATAGATCAAACAACACAAGCTTAAGCTTGTCTTATAATGGCTCAGTGGTTTAACTCCAAGGATCACCCATCACAAGCTCGTCTTATGCTGGCTCAGTGGTGTAACTCCATGGATCAGCCATCAAAAGCTTGTCATAGTGGCTCATTGGTTTAACTCCATGGATCACCCATCACCAGCTTGTCTTATACTGATTCAGTGGTTTAACTGCAATGATCACCCATCACAGGCTTGTCTTAAACTGGATCAGTAGTTTAACTCCATAGATCACCCATCACAATCTTGTCTTATACTGGCTCAATGGTTTAACTCCAAGGATCACCCCTCGCAGGTTTGTCTTGTACTGGCTCAGTCTTTAACTCCATGGATCACCCATCACAGCTTGTCTTATACTGGCTCAGTGGTTTAATTCCATAGATGACCCAAAACAAGCTTAAGCTTGTCTTATACTGGCTCGGTGGTTTACTTCCATGGACCACTCATCACAAGCTTGTCTTATACTGGCTCAGTGGCTTAACTCAAATGATCACCCATCACAGGATTGTCTTATACTGGCTCACAGTGGTTTAACTCTATGGATCACCCAGCACAAGCTGTTTTATACTGGCTCAGTGGTTTAACTCCATGGATCACCCATTACCAGCTTGTCTTATACTGGCTCAGATGTTTAACTCCATCCTTGTATCACCCAGCAGATGCTTGTCTTATACAGGCTAAGTGGTTTAACTTTATGGATCATCCATCACAGGCTTGTCTTGTACTCGCTAAGTGGTTTAACTCCATGGATCACCCATCACAAGCTTGTCTTATACTAAATAAGTGGTTTCACTCCATGGATCTCCCAGCACAAGCTTTTCTTATACTGGCTCGGTGCTTTAACTCCATCCATGGATCACACAGCAAAAGTTTGTCTTATACTGGCTCAGTATTTTAACTCAATGGATCACCCTTCACAAGCTTGTCTTATACTGTCTCAATGGTTTAACATCATGGATCACCCATCACAAGCTTGTCTTATACTGGCTCAGTGGTTTAACTTTATGGATCATCCATCACAGGCTTGTCTTATTCTCGCTAAGTGGCTTAACTCCATGGATCACCCATCACAAGCTTGTCGTATACTGGCTAAGTGTTTTAACTCCATGGATCACCCAGCACAAGCTTTTCTTATACTGGCTCAGTGGTTTAACTCCATCCATGGATCACGCAGCAAAAGCTTGTCTTATACTGGCTCGGTGTTTTAACTCCATGGATCACCCATCACAAGCTTGTCTTATACTGGCTCAGTGGTTTAACATTATGGATCACCCATCACAAGCTTGTCTTATACTGGCTCAGTGGTTTAACTACATGGATCACCCATCACAAACTTGCCTTATACTGTCTCAGTATTTTAACTACATGGATCACCCATCACAAGCTTGTTTTATACTGGCTCAGTATTTTAACTCCATGGATCACCCATCACAGGCTTGTCTTATACTGGCTCAGTGGTTTAACTCCATCGATCACCCAGCACAAGCTTGTCTTATACTGGCTTAGTGGTTTAACTCCATGGATCACACATCACAAGCTTGTCTTATACTGGCTCAGTGGTTTAACTCTATGGATCACTCAGCACAAGCTTGTCTTATACTGGCTCAGTGGTTTAACTCCATGGATCACCCATCACAAGCTTGTCTTATACTGGCTCAGTGGTTTAACTCCATGGATCAGCCATCACAAGCTTGTCTCATGCTGACACAGTGGTTTAACTGCATGGATTACCCATGACAAACTTGTCTTATACTGGCTCAGTGGTTTAACTCTATGGATCACTCAGCACAAGCTTGTCTTATACCGGCTCAGTGGTTTAACTACATGGATCACCCATCACAAGCTTCTCTTATACTGCCACAGTGGTTTAACTCCATGGATAGCCCATTACAAGCTTGTCTTATACTGGCTCAGTGGTTTAACTCCATCGATCACCCAGCACAAGCTTGTCTTATACTGGCTCAGTGGTTTAACTCCATGGATCACACATCACAAGCTTGTCTTATACTGGCTCAGTGGTTTAACTCTATGGATCACTCAGCACAAGCTTGTCTTATACTGGCTCAGTGGTTTAACTCCATGGATCACCCATCACAAGCTTGTCTTATACTGGCTCAGTGGTTTAACTCCATGGATCAGCCATCACAAGCTTGTCTCATGCTGACACAGTGGTTTAACTGCATGGATTACCCATGACAAGCTTGTCTCATACTGGCTCAGTGGTTTAATTCCATGGATCACCAATCACAAGCTTGTCTTGTACTGGCTCAGTGGTTTAACTCCATGGATAGCCCATTACAAACTTGTCTTATACTGGCTCAGTGGTTTAACTCCATCGATCACCCAGCACAAGCTTGTCTTATACTGGCTCAGTGGTTTAACTCTATGGACCACTCAGCACAAGCTTGTCTTATACTGGCTCAGTGGTTTAACTCAATGGATCATGCATCACAAGCTTGTCTTATACTGGCTATGTGGTTTAACTCCATGGATCACACATCACAAGCTTGTCTTATACTGGCTCAGTGGTTTAACTCTATGGATCACTCAGCACAAGCTTGTCTTATACTGGCTCAGTGGTTTAACTCCATGGATCACCCATCACAAGCTTGTCTTATACTGGCTCAGTGGTTTAACTCCATGGATCAGCCATCACAAGCTTGTCTCATGCTGACACAGTGGTTTAACTGCATGGATTACCCATGACAAGCTTGTCTCATACTGGCTCAGTGGTTTAATTCCATGGATCACCAATCACAAGCTTGTCTTGTACTGGCTCAGTGGTTTAACTCCATGGATAGCCCATTACAAACTTGTCTTATACTGGCTCAGTGGTTTAACTCCATCGATCGCCCAGCACAAGCTTGTCTTATACTGGCTCAGTGGTTTAACTCTATGGACCACTCAGCACAAGCTTGTCTTATACTGGCTCAGTGGTTTAACTCCATGGATCATGCATCACAAGCTTGTCTTATACTGGCTATGTGGTTTAACTCCATGGATCACCCATCACAAGCTTGTCTTATCCTGACACAGTGTTTTAACTGCATGGATTACCCATGACAAGCTTGTCTCATACTGGCTCCGTGGATTAATTCCATGGATCACCCATCACTAGCTTGTCTTGTACTGGTTCAGTGGTTTAACTCCATGGATAGCCCATTACAAGCTTGTCTTATACTGGCTCAGTGGTTTAACTTCATCGGTCACCCAGCACAAGCTTGTCTTATACTGGCTCAGTGGTTTAACTCCATCCAAGTATCACCCAGCAAAAGCTTGTCTTATACTGGCTCAGTGGTTTAACTTTATGGATCATCCATCACCAGCTTGTCTTATACTCGCTAAGTGGTTTAACTCAATGGATCACCCATCACAAGCTTGTCTTATACTGGCTCTGTGATTTAACTCCATCGATCACCCAGCACAAGCTTGTCTTATACTGGCTTAGTGGTTTAACTTTATGGATCATCCGTCACAGGCTTGTCTTATACTCGCTAAGTGGTTTAAATCCATGAATCACCCACCACAAGCTTGTCTTATACTGGCTCAGTGGAAAATTTATGTCAGCATAAGCCATTAACTGCATATCAGGCAACACTCGCAAAAGAATCCAGTTAACAATAATCCTGATATGTTAAATCAGTTTTTTCTTCATACAATTACAGTCCATATTACATCTAGTTATCTCGCAGCGACGCATGTCCTGAAGGCGAGACATATTTGTGAGTTTTTTGTCTGAATTTTTAAGACATAGGTCAATCAATTAGTTGTCGGTATGTCACCGGAACTTGCCGACTAATAATTCAATGACTGCTTTAAATTTTGTGTATTAAGACAGATACTCAGAAATCATGCATGGTAAGATGGCAACACATAACATATAGGTTGCTGGTGATTAGTACGACAGTATCATAGATGTCAACTGACCTTGACCTCATTTTTTGGTTCATGGCTAACATTTAAAGTTTTAGATTTGGTCATTTCCTCTGTCACCATTCATTGAAGCGTGACATTAGCTTGTATAAAGGTTGCTGGTTAGCCGTATATGACAATCTAGTAGCTAGGAGTCACTTGACATCGATATCCGTGACTGCAACAAAACTTTGTAATATTTGTTATCTTATGATAATTTAATATTTTTATGATGCCAATTTAGATAATTTTTTTCATTACTGACGTGGAACACAGGAAAGATATTTTACTTGTCCACACTTAATATTTTTGTTTTGCCAATCATTTGAACATGCGTCTCACTGCGTTAATGTACTATACTATGATTTAAAAAAATAAGAACAGTGTCTGTACTATACTATGATTCAAACAAAAATAAGAACAGGTACTGTACTATACTATGTTTCAACAAAATAAGAACAGGCACTGTACTATACTATGTTTTAACCAAATAAGAACAGGTAATGTACTATACTATGTAATAACTAACGGAAGAACAGGTACTGTACTATACTATGTTTCAACAAAATTAGAACAGGTACTGTACTATACTATGTAATAACTAACGGAAGAACAGGTACTGTACTAAACTATGTTTCAACAAAATAAGAACAGGCACTGTACTATACTATGTTTTAACAAAATAAGAACAGGTAATGTACTATACTATGTAATAACTAACAGAAGAACAGGTACTGTACTATACTATGTTTCAACAAAATAAGAACAGGCACTGTACTATACTATGTTTCAACAAAATAAGAACAGGTACTGTACTATACTATGTAATAACTAACGGAAGAACAGGTACTGTACTATACTATGTTTTAACAAAATACGAACATGTAATGTCCTATACTGTGTAATAACTTACGAAGAACAGGCACTGTACTATACTATGTTTCAACAAAATAAGAACAGGCACTGTACTATACTATGTTTCAACAAAATAAGAACAGGTACTGTACTATACTATGTTTTAACAAAATAAGAACAGGTAATGTACTATACTATGTTTCAACAAAATAAGAACAGATACTGTACTATACTATGTTTTAACAGAATAAGAACAGGTAATGTACTATACTATGTAATAACTAACAGAAGAACAGGAACTGTACTATACTATGTTTCAACAAAATAAGAACAGGTACAGTACTATGAAAATAGCAAAGAAAACCGACCGAACAACATTAGCCAAAAGCCAAGGGACAGTTACAAATCCGGATTTAGACAAACACAACACAAAAACCAAAAGCATAAAACACAGAAAGATAGTAACCCGAACCCAATAAAAATCATGAGTGCACTCAGGTGCTCCGGACGAGTAAGCAGTGCCTGCCTCTAATTAGACACCGTCGAGTTACTCACTGTCATGTCCAGGGAAAAGTCAAATCCAGGAATAGGAAACACTACCTATGACTCAGCGAAAATGTCAGATCGTATTTGAGACACTGATTTCCCATAACGATCAATTAAGTCATGGTGACGACCATAGAACTTCTGGAGAGATAACATCAACCTAGGTACAACAAACCCTTGTTTGAGTATTTTAGCAGTAGTGATCGGTCTAGAAAATCGGAATACCGATCGCAGGATCTAGAATAACGTATTAGTTGTGAAATGTACACACCATACGCTGGAGCTGCTGGAATGTTGCTGTCTATGAACGGGAAGTTGACATTTGGAAAGTTGAAGTCATCACGTTTGTCGTAGAGTCTAGTTTGTAGTTTTCCTGAGTCTATTTCTAGAAGTAGGTCTAAGTAAGAAGCTGACTTTGGTGTATTGGTGGTGTCCTTAATTTCAAGCTCGCTAGAGTAAATTGAATGTAAATAGTCACCAAATTTATCATTGTTGAGGGACAAAACACCATCAATATAGCGAAATGTTAAATTAAAGGTCTGGGCCAGTTTCTTTTCTTTCTTCTTCAGTCGGCCTTCTAGGAATTCAGCCTCAAAAGAGTACAAAAACAGGTCGGCTAGGAGAGGAGCACAATTAGTACCCATTGGAATACCGACAGTCTGTTGAAAAACATGTCCTCCAAACATGACGAATATACTATGTTTCAACAAAGTAAGAACAGGTACTCTACTATACTATGTAATAACTAACGGAAGAACAGGTAGTGTACTATACTATGTTTCAACAAAATAAGAACAAGCACTGTACTATACTATGTTTTAACAAAATAAGAACAGGTAATGTACTATACTATGTTTCAACAAAATAAGAACAGGTACTGTACTATACTATGTTTCAACAAAATAAGAACTGGCACTGTACTTTACTATGTTTCAACAAAATAAGAACAGGTACTTTACTTTACTATGTTTCAACAAAATATGAACAGTTACTGTACTATACTATGTTTAAACAAAATAAGAACAGGTACTATACTTTACTATGCAAACTTTTTCTTGTCCACACTTGTTGTAACAATGGCATCTATCTTAGTTGTATTACAGAGAGGTATCTGCCAAAATTCTAGGAGGATAGAACGGATACACGTCCTATTATCACCCATACCAGATTAGTTATGAATAGCGCACGAAGCATGCATTTGTACATTTGTATGTAGAGCAAGGGTATGAGTCTAATGTATGTAAGCCACTCCATGTCATGAACTACAGTTCAAACTGAGCTTGCATCGATGAAAAATAAAGACTTATTTAATATTTATAGGATTTTCAGTTTCTCTAGCGTTTTTGAAATGGGAACCATCTATGCCAAGTTGTCGTCCAATTGGCCTAGTACTTTTAGAGAAAAAGACTAAACTTTGAAAATACACCAAGGAGGGAAGCTGAAAAATTTTGCTTTGAAGCCATCATATACATTTGTACTTGTAAAGATAAATAAATATTAAAGACTTTGTTTTTATTTGTTAAAATTATAACAATAAAACATTGAGGATGATATTTATACATACATTAAAAAAGTAAATTCATATTTTTCGTTGTGACAATCGTGTGAACAAAGAAGTGAATAAAACTGCGTATACATATTGTAAACAAGAACGTGTACTCTCCTAACAACATAAAAACAGGCACTGTACTATGTTATGTTTTTGACAAAATAAGAACAGTAGCTGTACTATACTGTATTTTAACAAAATCAGAACAGGTACTGTACTATATTATGTTTTATCAAGAGAAGAGCAGGAACTGTAATATACTGTTTTATCAAGAGAAGAACAGGTACTTTACTGTACTATGTTGTAACAAAATAAGAACAGGTACTTTACTATACTATGTAATAACTAACAGAAAAACAGGTGCTGTACTATACTATGTTGTAGCAAAACAAAAACATGTACTGTACTATAAGATGCTTTTTTAACAGCAGAAGAACATGAACTGTCCTTTAAGATGATTTTTGAGGCCTCAAAACTGCACACACAGTTAACAGTATAAAATAATATGATATGATTTGTGCATGTATGTTGGCCTGTCTGAGAAGGTAGCAGTACTATTTTAATGTGAAGAATAAAGGCCAAAATGAGTTCCAATCATTTTCAGTTATAACTGTACAATAAATATCATCGCAAACAACAAGAAACATGTATATTTCTGCTATATGATACGATATGATTGATATTTAATTTGTGAGGCTTCAAAACATCCCAGAGTTTACAGTCAATAATATCCCTTTTATTCTCTCAAAGAAAGTTGTTTCTAAATCGGCTGCAATTACTATCTTACCGGTCGTATCTGTTTGTTCAAGGCCTTGTAATAAAGCCCGATCTCTTATTAATCCACTGTCGGCATATTCTACAATACACTTTAACATATTGGAGCAGAAATAGATATCAAACATATAGTCATTAATACTTTTGTATCCAGTTTCACTTTTGGAGAAGAATGATCCTGCCATTGATTCAAACTGTGTCAGAAGTGTTTCTTTTGGTGTTGAAAGATTTACTTCACATTCTTCAAAAAACAGCATCAAATATTTGTTTTGCCCTCACATTAGATCTGGATGTAAATATATCAAATGGCACAAGATCGTTATTCATTACACATAAAGCAATACATGCATACTTTATCTTATCTGGACAAGTTTTCAACTCGTTCATTTCTTTTTCAATGTAAGTCTTCGGCTGATAAAAAAGAAAAGCGCCTTTTTGCGCGTGACTTCTATGCAATGAACAAAGCAAAGGAAAGCGTTCATATGTGTTAATGGTGTTAGCACTGAGGGCTTTTACTATATCTTCTGGTAAATACTGTTTAGTTATCAAAACCTTCTCACTCTTTAATATTTGATGTTTACCCGAAAAATCACAAACTTTAAAATTACCAAGTTTTAAATTTTGAAACCTTTGATAATTATATATTTGTGATCTACATGTAACAATGCATTTTGTAAAGGAACCTTTAAACATGGTGTCAATTTGTTCTTTGTTCTGTTCATAGTCTTCAATGCCATTACTAGAAATGTTGTACGTTCCACAGAAGTTATCAATATAGAAGACCTGTCGTGATGCTTTAGAACAGTACTTCACCAAACCGATGAAGATGTCACAGGTATTACATCATAACCCTCATTTTTTAACAATAACAATACATGTTGAACAGTGAATGATTTTCCACAACCAGGATTTCCTGTCACGATGATAAGGTTGTTTGTTTTAATTGTCACTGTAATATATTTAGCAGCTTCAGTTTTAACTAAACGTTTATCTGTGAGCTCACACTGATGCATTATACTTTGAATGTTTCCTAAAAAATATATTGCGAATTAAACGATTTTTTAATAAATAAATTCAGTAAGTACATTTTCCGACTTTTCTACCAGTAGCAACTTCAAAGGATCGACTGCACCGGACAAGTCTCTGTATTATTTTGCACTGAGTATTTTGTGACCAAAATCGTGTACTTTAAATGCTCGCCTATTACAGTAACTTAAAAAGTATTAGTTTATTACATAAGCTATGTGGCAGCTTAATGGGATACCTTTTAAAGTGCTACCTAAAATATAATTTTTAAAGGTAACTATGACAGCGCTAATATTAAGGAAACTTTAACAGATTGAGTTACATTTAAGAGTGCTGGAGTATTGAGGTAGCTATGATATTGCTCGCGTATTAAGGTGGCATATAAATAGAGACATCTTATTAAATAAACTTTGATATTTCTAGCTTACTAACATAACTTTAATCGTGCTAGTTCGTTATTGTAACTCGAACTAGCTTATTATAGTAACTTTGATAGTGCTAGCTTATACAGATATTATTGATTGATTGAATATTTTCTAAACGTACAGAGAGCAGTACTTTAGCTATATTCAGGATGAGAACAAGTAAACCAATAATTCAGTCAACAGGAAAAAATTGTTAAAAATCTGGAGATAGTGTTAGCTTATAGAGGTAACTTTGATTGTACTAGCTTAAGGCAACTGATTAATTAATTGATATTTCTTAACGTCCAGCAAGCAATATGTCAGATATATTTTCAGAACCAGATAGTATTAACTTATTAAGATAATTTTGAGAGTGTAAGCTTATATAAATAACTATGATATATTATTGTAACTAGAATAGTACTTGCTTATAAAAGTAACTGTACCAGTTCTAGTTTATTAAGGTAACTTCCGTAATGCTATATTATTATATTGATTGATTGAGTGATTGGATGATAGTCCGCTAGACTATGAATTTACTGTGATAATATTAATTAATTTAGGTAACTTTATTGTGATCTTTATAGTCCTAGCTTATCAAAGTAGCTTTGATAGTGTTAGCTTAAAAGTACATTTGATAGTGTTAGCTTATTAAAGTAACTTTGATAGTGTTAGCTTATTAAAGTAACTTAGATATTGTTAGCTTATTAAAGTAACTTTGATAGTGTTAGCTTATTAAAGTAACTTTGATAGTGCTAGCTTATTAAAGTAACTTTGATAGTGCTAGCTTATTAAGGTAACTTTGATAGTGCTAGCTTATTAAGGTAACTTTGATAGTGTTAGCTTATTAAAGTAACTTTGATAGTGTTAGCTTATTAAAGTAACTTTGATAGTGTTAGCTTATTAAAGTAACTTTGATAGTGCTAGCTTATTATTGGGATCTTTATAGTGTTATCTTATTAAGGTATCTTTGATATCTCTAGCTTATTAAGATCACATTGATAAGGCTAGCTTAATCGGGTAATTTCATCAAACATACCAATCAGAAATATAAAACTATTTTGAAACTGATCCACTTCATACAAATTTTTAGGCATTTTATAATGAAGAAGTTTATGAACTATGTTATGATTTTACACTAAACGTAGTTGAATTGTGAGGTTTTTATCCAGTCATCCACTCAGCCAAAATCTACTATTATTTACTATTTGGTCAACATAGCAAAATAGTTTATTTTCTAATGTTTTCTAATGTTTCAGCAGAATACTCGTAAGTTTCATGATAGAGCGAAGAAATCGCATACTAACAACAATGTGGAAAGAAAATATTATCATGTTTCCTCATCCACTGGATAAAAAGCTTCTCTGTAGTGTACAGTTATCCCCATCTGTGGCCTATTGCCTTGAATACTCTCCTACTAGGTTGGAAAAGAGTTCTAAAACTGTCTACATATGTAAGTGCTGATTTCTAATCTGCCTCATCTAAAAAAATATTACCTCTCACATTTGGCGGCAACGGATCGTTCAACTTTTCTGTCAGTTCAGCTATTTCTATCAGAAACTTCCTGTATACGTCCATGTAAGATTGATCCAGGGTACATACTAGCAAATTAGAACACTCTAGCTTATACCTGTGTCCACCGATTCTACTGACAGCCTGTAATGTACAAATTAACAAATGAGAACACTACAACTCATTCATATTTCGTCCATTCTACTGACAGTCTGCAATGTAGACGAACAAATTATAAAACTCCAGTTTATTACCATCATTCAGATGTCTGATCATTCTACTCAAATCTGAACAGTCAATAAGAGCAGAACATTCCAAAAATATGACAAATTTATTACCCAACAATTTAAATTTATTTTACTGTACAAATATGACTTGCATCTTTTATCATTATCCCCATCTGTGACCTATTGCCTTGAATACTCTCCTACTAGGTTGGAAAAGAGTTCTAAAACTGTCTACATATGTAAGAGCTGATTTCTAATCTGCCTCATCTAAAAAAAATATTACCTCTCACATTTGGCGGCAACGGATCGTTCAACTTTTCTGTCAGTTCAGCTATTTCTATCTGAAACTTCCGGTATACGTCCATGTAAGATTGATCCAGGGTACATACTAGCAAATTAGAACACTCTAGCTTATACCTGTGTCTACCGATTCTACTGACAGCCTGTAATGTACAAATTAACAAATGAGAACACTACAACTCATTCATATTTCGTCCAATTCTACTGACAGTCTGCAATGTAAACGAACAAATTATAAACTCCAGTTTATTACCATCATTCAGATGTCTGATCATTCTACTCAAATCTGAACAGTCAATAAGAGCAGAACATTCCAAAAATATGACAAATTTATTACCCAACAATTTAAATTTATTTTACTGTACAAATATGACTTGCATCTTTTATCATTATCCCCATCTGTGACCTATTGCCTTGAATACTCTCCTACTAGGTTGGAAAAGAGTTCTAAAACTGTCTACATATGTAAGTGCTGATTTCTAATCTGCCTCATCTAAAAAAATATTACCTCTCACGTTTGGCGCCAACGGATCGTTCAACTTTTCTGTCAGTTCAGCTATTTCTATCTGAAACTTCCTGTATACGTCCATGTAAGATTGATCCAGGGTACATACTAGCAAATTAGAACACTCTAGCTTATACCTGTGTCCACCGATTCTACTGACAGCCTGTAATGTACAAATTAACAAATGAGAACACTACAACTCATTCATATTTCGTCCAATTCTACTGACAGTCTGCAATGTAAACGAACAAATTATAAAACTCCAGTTTATGACCATCTTTCAGATGTCTGATCATTCTACTCAAATCTGAACAGTCAATAAGAGCAGAACATTCCAAAAATATGACAAATTTATTACCCAACAATTTAAATTTATTTTACTGTACAAATATGACTTGCATCTTTTATCATTATCCCCATCTGTGACCTATTGCCTTGAATACTCTCCTACTAGGTTGGAAAAGAGTTCTAAAACTGTCTACATATGTAAGTGCTGATTTCTAATCTGCCTCATCTAAAAAAAATATTACATCTCACATTTGGCGGCAATGGATCGTTCAACTTTTCTGTCAGTTCAGCTATTTCTATCTGAAACTTCCTGTATACGTCCATGTAAGATTGATCCAGGGTACATACTAGCAAATTAGAACACTCTAGCTTAAACCTGTGTCCACCGATTCTACTGACAGCCTGTAATGTACAAATTAACAAATGAGAACACTACAACTCATTCATATTTCGTCCATTCTACTGACAGTCTGCAATGTAGACGAACAAATTATAAAACTCCAGTTTATTACCATCATTCAGATGTCTGATCATTCTACTCAAATCTGAACAGTCAATAAGAGCAGAACATTCCAAAAATAGGACAAATTTATTACCCAACAATTTAAATTTACTTTACTGTACAAATATGACTTGCATCTTTTATCATTAGCCACCACCACATGTTTAATACAATTGCTTGTAGGTCAAAGTCATACTAAAGTTATTGAAATGAAACTTGCAAAGTCTGTTAGAGCATGGACTGTTTGGCTCATGGTCATGTGTTTGATTAAAAGATCATCAAAGATACATGTTTCTCACCTTGCTGACAGTTTCCCAACAAATGGGATATTTAAAATCGTCCAATTTTCTGTCTTTATCCATGCAGTGTTCAAAGTAGTTTCTGTAATATTTAATACGAGCCAAATCTGCTCCGAGGCTTTCATCACTAGATGGCGGTAGTGTGTCATAATGGCAATATTGTGGAGCGATGGATGCTGGATGTCGGATAAAACAAATCATAATTGTTACATCAAAATTTGTTGATGTGACTTTGGCACCTGAAACAAACATTTATAAAAACATCTATTTATATGCGGCTCAAGACTGCTTTGTTGAAAAGTAAATGTATAAAGAAAACCTATCGAAACGCTTGATAGTTTTTAAGTATTTTTAGTTGAAGCATTTATTATTATCTTTCAACAACGGTCTGGGGAGAAGCTAACAGTTTTTACATCTTCTAATTATTCTTATTATATAATTATGTGAACCTAATAAAGTTTTCTGTAATTCTTAATGTTCAGTCACTTTTATTATACGAATAAATTTTGGATGGTAAATATCTCTGTGATTATTGCAGAAAAGTTAATAATATATTAAGTTGTGTAGTACTCCTAGGACTCCAACATGTGTCAACAAGTGTACTGCCCTAGGACTATTATTAATTAGGGAAAATGTGTTACCTTTGGTAAAACCTCCAGGACTCTAACATATTACAACAACTGTACTGTCCCCAGGACTCCAACATGTGTTAATTAAAGAACCGTAGTGAGCCTGCACATGTAGATAAAAAGGAGAAGCGCTTATATGTTGTCTCATACATATATTTTGAGAAATTTCTAAGTTCAACTGGGCATAAGTCTTACAAAAAAATATTCGTTCATAGCTTCCTGTGGATAAGCACAACTTGTATGGTGCCCTTTATTCCTACCAAGTTTTCAAAATTCTGATTAGTAGGTTCAGAGAATCGCTTACGAGTTGTTTCAAATATTTTGATAAATGTTTAAGGTCAAAGGCCATAACTCCTACACAAAATATCGGATCAGAACTTCTTGACGATATGAAAACTACACTTGGTGTCCTTCATTCGTAGCAAGTTTCATGAAATTCTGATCGGTAGTGTTAGACCCAAAGTTCTAACAAGTTGTTTAACTCATAATATGTATATATAAGGTCAAAGAGGCATAACTCCTATGCAATATATCAGATCATAACTTCCTGTCGATATACACAACTACAGGTGGTGTACTTCATTCCTACCAAATTTCATAAAATTCCTATCAGTTGTTTAAGAGAAAAACCGCTAGTAGGTTGTTTCATACATATATTGTGATAACATTCTATGTTCAAAGGGGCATAACTCCTACAAAGAAATTCGGATCATAATTTCCTGTCGTTATGCACATATGGTGTCCTTCATTCGTACCATGTTTCATACAATTCTTATGAGTTGTTACCAGGAGTTTCGCTTACACAAAAAGGACTGATGGACGGACGAAGTGATGGACTCGTCCAAAACATACTCTCCGCAACCTCCCCAGGACTCTTACATGTGTTAACTAAGGTAGCACCTAACACGACTCTAATTTACCATATTTTCCAACATATCGTATTGTCCAAGCGGAATATTAAGGGGTCAAGAGGCAGCCCACTCCCCTACCACCATTTTCTTAACCACAAATAACCTTTTCTGGAAGTAAATAACACACAATGAATCTTTAGAATACTTTAACCGTCCAAAACCTCCCCAGGACATGTGTTGACTAGGGAACTACCCCACACAACTCCAACATGTGTTTACTAAGGTACTGCCCTAAGACTTAAACATGTGTTGACTAGGTACTACCCCACACAACTCCAACATGTGTTAATTAAGGTACTGCCCCTTGACTTCAACATGAGCTGACTAGGGTACTACCTCACACAACTCCGACATGTTTTAATTAAGGTAATGCCCTAGGACTCCAGCATGTGTTGAATAGGGTACTACCCCACACAACTTCAACATGTGTTAACTAAGGTACAGCCCCTATACTTTAACATGAGTTGACTATGGTACTACCCAACACAACTCCAACATGTGTTAACTAAGGAACAGCCCCAGGACTCTAACATGTAATGACTATGGTACTTTTTATATAGAATTGTGTAAGTAGTTACCTGGAATAAAAAGATGGCTTAAGTATACTTAGTACATCAGCTGAAACACATTTAAATTTGTTTTACTTTTGTTTTCAACAGCCATTTTGTTTTGGAGTACTCGACCGGTACTTTTTGTGAAAGTGGTGTAGAACAGTAACATACAAACCAAAAATCTAAATAATGTTCATCAGAATTAAGTGTCATAACAGCTAAGTCATTGCAAGAGAAATGATAAGAAGACAAGTGTAATATTTCACAGTTGGAACATGATCAAAACTGTATAAAATTGGGAAACAAAATTTAGGAAATGTACAAAACTGGGAAACAAAGTGCAGAACACATCACTTTAACTCCGTTCGGGTAAGATCATGCACGTCTAAAACTAGTTTGAATATTAAATTTAGTTACTATCGACCAACTTATAACGATGGCTATACAAATGAAATAAATCTTACTTGCCATAAGGAATAATTAGTTTCCACTGTGTTTTTGTTAAAACTCGTCGATTTTTCAATTCCCATAACAAGGTCATATTTCTTTGTATTATGGTATTAAGTTGACCAGGGGGAATTTCCTGATCAAAGCGAGATCTTACTGCCTGTGGAGCTACCTTCTGTACAAGATGACAAAACCTGAGAAAGTTAGATTCTCCTTCCGTCAGTGAACTAGGCAACCTGAAACAAGTTTACAAGTTCTGCATCACAAGTCCGTTATTTCCAAATTTCGACCGTACTTCTACAACGAATTCGTTCCGATATTATTTTATACCTATACTACCGTATTTGCACCCAGATTCTTCAATAACAAGCGTATATTGCAGGATCTTTCGCCAAACCTCCTGACTGCTATTGTCACAATCCCACATTCATATATAGTCATTTAGGTCACGTGATGACTGCGGATCTGAACATTGATAACAATGATAGACTTCGCAATATTTTATCCAAAGGACAAAAACACCGCGAACCGTAATCCCGTTAGCTAGAATAACTATTTAAATTATTAATGGATTAAATAGACGACTATGCCAGAAAATGTTGATACCTTGCCTAAGTGTGTAAAAGCCTTTAGGTCGTTGATTCAAATAAGAATAAGTTGTTTTAAAAGGTCTATGAGTACTAAAACATCAATAGTCTTCAGAAATATTGATGTCGGTAAAACTATATCTGACATACTTTGCAAATATGTTGTTGTGCCATCCGATAATGCCCGCTAAAAACATTATTTGTATCTATGTCAGATTCGAAGATTATGGTCTCCCTTCCTTGTATTCGATACCAAACACTTCACATACAGACAGCGTTTCATAGCAGGATTGAGTAAGTGTTCAATCAAACCTCTATCAATACCCCTGACCACTATTTTAACAGCAATAAAAACGAAGCATAAAAAATACAGTGACACCACCCCAGAAGTGGCATACATGAAATGTGGATACTAAAATATTAAAAAGACATGATAAACATCTTTAGATCTAAATATGTTTCTTAATGTAACAGCATTAGAATCGTTGATTTTTTTACACGGGCATCATTTATATACAGCTTAAAAGCAGGCTTAAAGAACTTATTAAATGCTGCTTTGAAAAGACACGCGGAAAAAAGACAAAATAAGTGAATTTACCTCGTCAATCAATGACTCTGATACAAATAATGATAATACTGAAGTCCAAATCCGTCAAATGTTAGATTTTGTTATTAACAACATTTTTTTTCATGTTTTGGAGGAAATCTTTTCCAACAGACTGTAGGTATTTCAATGTTTACTCAAAGACCTGATGTTGTACTTTTATATGCTGAGTTCCAAAAATGACTGCTGAAGAAAAAAGAAGACACTGGCCCAGACCTTTAATTTCACATTGCGCTTTAATGATAATGCTTACTCCATGAAAAATGCTACATTCGGTGATTATTTGCATTTAATCTACCCCAGCGAGCTTGCAATTAAAGACACCACCAATACATTAAGACCGCCCTCTTACATAGACTTACTTCTAGACTCGGAAAAACTACAAACAAGACTCTATGACAAACATTATGACATCTACTTTCTTATTGTCAAGTTCTCGTCATCGATAACAGCGTTCCAGCAGCTCCAGCGTATGGTGTGTGCATTTGACAACTTATACGTTATGCTAGATCCTGCGATCGGTATTAAGATTTTCTAGACGACTCACTGCGTTTGACTCAGCTACTTAAACCTAGGTTGATGTTGTACTTTCATAAGTTCTATGGACGTCACCTTGACTTAATTGATCGTAATCGGAAGAGACAGCGTATTTTTAGCCAATTGTGATATCTCTGTCTGAACCGTTGGGTAAGATAACAATTTCAACCTCCTTTTCCCGTTAAAATATATTGTAACGTCAACTGTCGGTTCAGCAATAGAAATTATAAAATATTTGCTTTTGTTGTGCTTGTTTACTCTGCCTTTTAAACTGTAAACATGAAAACAACATAGCTGGGCTTCCACAACCAACTTATACTACCTTATAATAACAGTACACATCAAAACAAACACGTTTACTCAAAAATTTTACACTGGAGACTACTTTCAGGGAAGATAACTCTATTTGTCGAAATCTTCCAACAGAACAGCACCGGATTTGTTTAACGAATTTATGAGAAATAAAATCAAACACATGTGAGATGGCAGGACGAACAAATCTCAGACACCCGCGTGAAAGATTTCTTTTGGTGACTAGAAATCTTTTCACTTGAGTTACTGAGATTTTCCCGTCTTGCCTTCCTACAGGTGTTAGATCCTTTATGTCTCAATACGATCTGACATTTTCACTGAGTCATAGATAGTCTTTTCTAACCCTGGATTTGTCTTATCCTAGACATGAGAACGAGTAACTCATTACGGGTGACGTAATAGAGGCAGGCACTGCGTAGTTGTCCGTAGCAGCCTAGTGAACCCATTGTTTTTATTTGGTTTGGCTTACTTACTTTCTGTTGTTGGGTTTTTCGGTTTAGTTTTGCGTTGAATATGTTAATCTATATCATGGCTTTGGGGATAAGCCCTGTAAATTGGCCAAGAAACCCGGGTAGCATCTCAATTCCAATGATCGTATTGGAATCTCTGGGGTATAGTTCCTAAAACCTGTGTTCTTCTAACTGTAGTAACAATGTGTAAGTGTTCCAAGTTTTTTGTGTAATCACGTGTTTTTTGCAGTAGGTATTACATATCAAAAGATTTTCAAAGTTCTTTTCGACAATTATTGATCGAACATTGTATCATATACTCTAAGAAAAATAGTAAACAACCAAACGAACAACTAGAGGCAAAAGGAAATTGCTGTTGCAGTATTACAAAAGTCCATAATTGAATTTTAATTCTTTTCTTTCTATTACCTTAATGTGTCATGGTAACATGTTTACCCGCTTCTGCTAAACTTACACTTAACCTAAACCAGATAACAATTATTTGCTTCAGTAAAACCCAAGATTGATGTCAGCAATTCTTCTAATATTAAACAGTTATCTCATAAATAAATCCATCACATATGTATAAAAATATGTACCTCGGTTGATATGTACAATATATTAAATGACAACCAACAACAAGAATGCTCTGACATGTTTATCACACTATTAGTACTTAAATGTGCTTGTACTTCCATATTTAATTACCTGACAAAATCTGTTTGAATTTGTGTTGTTTGTAACTGGGCTAGAGAGGTTGTAACTCTATCACCTTCTGTTGACACTGAGGTACAAATACTGGACCGCGCCTGTGATAGAGAAATGTGCTGGATGCTTGTATCATTGTTACTGCTTTGTTCAGACTGGTATCCTCTACCCAATCGAGTATATATCACTTCTATATGTTGTTGGGTCTGTCCACCGGTCACTATAGGTTGTTGATTTGCTTGTTGTAGTGTATCCATCTGATTAGTTACCACCACTGTTAGTTGTTGTTGTTGTACACTTTGATTTTGTTTTAAATATTTTAACTTCTGAAACATTGGAACATAATTTAGGATTAATGTGATTTGAGGCACACTTTTTCATGTCGAATCTGTGTAATTCATTTCAAAGTAGTGACACTATGACACGATTGCACTCATATTTGTGTGCTTCATGCATGTCATTTATCAGTATCAATTATCAGTTTCGACAACTTATGTTCCTGGTCGTATAAAGAGGGCAGATAAAAGACCAGTTAAGATGTAGTCAACTAAGTAATTAAGATTTGCGATTAGAATATAGTCCTGCTGCATGTATATTTGAACTGTTCACATATTTATCACATGGGCTACAAACTTATTATTAGCTGCTTTATTTACATTTACAACAACTAGTCAATAAACCTGTATTACCAGCACAGCTTTTGATACACCTATAAACGTTTGTAATGTTTTTTAAACTGACATCTTTATCCAATGCTTACATATATCTGATCGTGCTTGTCTCTTGATTAAGTTTACATAATGTGTGAAATAAGTCGACTAGTCATTTAATTAAATCTACTTGTCACATATTTAAGTTACTTGAAAGATAATAAAATGCAACCTCCTTTAAAAAACAAATAATCATACAGCTCTTGGTACACAAATCAATTTTTTTACTGTTTTTTCTTTTTAAACTGACATCTGTATCCTATGCTTACATATATCTGCTCCTACTTGTCTCATGATTACATAATGTGAAATAAGTCGACTGATCATTTAATTAAATCTACTTGTCGCGTATTTAAGTTACTTTTCTAAAAAATAATCATATGTTGCGGTTAAGCTCTAACTTTTCATGCCATACACATATGGTCTTATTTATCTGAAAAGTATACTTGACTACTTGACAGATAAATAATTAAACATGTCCATTTGTGTATATCATTAAATGTTGAAAAAGGCAAAATACAGACCAAAATAGAAACAGCAAACAGCTTTCAGATTTAATATTAAATATTAAATCAACAAACTGTTACGATTCCATTAGGGATGCAGGTAATAAAATAGGCTAAAATACTAAACAACTAAAAAACAGCAGGAGAAAACATGTCTGTTAAATAATGGGTTCAATTAATTGTTTGAACTTCCCTTAATAAAAATGCATTCTGCAAATGTCAAAGAAAGTTTCATTTCCACATTTCTCAAAATATAAAAAATAATCACGGTTACTATAAATATATACGAATATGTGCTAAAAACAATCATCATTTTGCAGTGAAGAACGTTGTGTCAATAAACGTATTCTTACGAGAATACGTGTGCAATGCATAAACGGACTTATTCTTTTTTATTAACGGTAAATAGCAGCTGGACTTTTTATAATTATTTGCCATGCTAATGGTCTCCGTAATCAAATCCATCTGCAGTGATAAATTACATTCAGAACGAAAAAATGTTTGAATGTATATTACAACAAATATTTGTGTTGTCTCGCATAAATAGTTGCTCTCCAATGGTTGGGTACGTGTGTGTTCTTTGTTAGAATAAAAATTGAAAATTGAACAACTGTTTCTCAATAACTTGGACAGTGTTGGTACATATTTTATTCGGTTGATATATACATATAGTAATGTTAGCGTGTTGCTAAGCTTGTATTTATATGAGGCTTAGGGACAGGGGCAATGCGAGACTGAGCATTCCCCTTGCACGTCATCGAATAACAAACTACAAAGGCTTAATTTTTGATAGCAAACTAATGTTTGTTTTTATCTTGCAATTAAAAAATGCGTTAAAATGTTCTCATAACAAAATTGTATTGTTTTAGTTTCAAACATCCGTGTTATAGATTTCTACTGGTCTCTAAATCGGCAGAACCTCGGGGGTCTAAGATTTTTTCAGTCTTGTCCTGCCATTGGTGTCCAGAAGGGATTCTACTCTTCATGACATCTTTGTTATGTCCTCTGCAGCGAGCATGTTAGGATGAAAAAAAATCAAACCAAACTCAGAATATATTATAAGATAGGTCTGGAAAAGTCAAAAAAGGTTATTTTTGTACTGAATTGAACTCAAAAGACTTGACTGCACTTGTGCATATTCCCCATTCACATATTTTCCTGCTGATCACGTTATTACTGATGACTTAACATCATTGATAACACTTCTTTAAGAAATGTGTTAGCCAAAGGACCAACATACCGTGAGCACAGATCTATAAACTGGAAACAAAATTGTACATTCCTTTGGATTCAGTAAAGGATTATGCCAGACACATACCCTATATAAATATATCCTCCCGTTCACCTTATTACATTAGCATTATTGATACCACTTCGCTACGAAATATGTTAGCTAAATGACATAAATCCAATAAGCATAGATCCATAAACTGGAAAAAGAAATGTTAAAATCCTTATGGATTCTGTCCTGGATTTGGCCATGCAATGGAAAAAGGGTGACAAGAGGACTCTATTTTCCGAATTGTTACAGGCGATGAGGTCGTTAATAAAAAAGAATAAAAAGACTTCACTCAACGGGTCTATCTATGAGCTCCTCAAAGACCCTCTTGTAGTAGTGCACTTGTCTTACGTTCATAACAAATATGTTGTAACCCCGGCTGATAAGGCCACTATAAATATTGTATTATTTTATACGTAAACCGCACTGCACTAATTGTTCGATAAAGGAATGAGGTGTTTTAAATTCAACAGGGAACACAACATATTTTCCGATGACACTTACAAAACTACAAAACAGGAAATCCTGGAAAATCATAAACTAGTTTTGAATTGGTGTGGCATTTCTACCAAAGATCTTCCAATATTCTGCTGGATTCCTACAATTCAAAGTTATATTACTGGGTCTGCTAATTGCCCCACTAAACCTCTTTTCAATCCTTTAATATCGGTTTTGTCTCCGTCTGCATGCGGGCTTCAGAGATAATGCGAAATAATTTAGTCCAGATGTGGCGTAAATAAGATGCGGATATTGAAAACTAAAGGTCACTCCCGTTATACTACTATTTCCATAATAAGATAAACGAAGAATTAAAATACTTGATTAAATTTTGCCTCACTTAAAAGAAAGGCAAACCTAGGTATAATATCTGGTTTTAGGTCGTAACGCATTATATTTGGTAAAATGCCCTATGATTTTAACAGATAGTTCTCTGTTATTGTAATCATCAGAATGCTCTGATTGATGACATATTTATCATGTTTGTTGGAGTGTTTTTAACCAATCGGTACCAATTGTGTTCCCATTCTTGCTGATGTGTTTCTTTGAGTATTAGGCTGTTTTTATACAATGGCTTCTTAAAAACAGGAACAAAATGTTAGTCTATTCCTTCAATTTCACGTTCCCTTACAGTAGTGACTTGCTTGCATTTAATAATCAAAAATTGGGTTGACCGCATCAACCTTCATTGAACTTGAAATTAATGACACTACAGAAACAGTTTGGTCTGCCATACCTTGACCTACATCTAGAAATTGACAAAAATGGTCTTTTGAGAACCATACTTTAGGTCAAAAGGGATGATTTTACTTTTCATATTGTGAATTTTCCATTTGTGTGTGCAAACATTCCATCAGCACCTGCATATGAAGAATACATATCCCAGTTGATCAGGTACTCTACTGGTGAGCCTGTATTTCCCATCCGGATTTCTTGATGGGGGTGTTTGCTGAAACAAATCATACTTCAAAAGGCGTTCAAAATGGGACCATTAAAGTCATCACATAGAAAATGTGACTGTCATAACTTAGAAAACCGTTACGGAATATCATGTAACAAATGAAATGACCAATAACGAATTTTAACCAAAGTGATACGACGTGTGTCACGCGTGAAGCGGGAGTTGCTTATACTCCCGAAGCATCTGGACTCGCGCACTGTGTTTTCAGAGGAGTTAGTGTCACTCTGTTTATAGTTTTTGTGTTGGGTGTCTGTTTGTTTTGTTGTTGTCACCTCTGTTGTTGAAACAATAGTTGTGTCGACTAATTCTCTAATGAATACTCCTTGGTATCTTCGATTCTTTTTTCTATGTCTTTACCCTTTCTTCACTAGTCTGAATAGACTGAATTAGATTGTACCCTGTCTCAACTAATCCAATTAGACTGAATTAGTCTTAAAACTGTCTCAAGTAGTCTGAATAAACTGAATAAACTAAACCTATTCTTAACTTGTTTGAAAAGACTGAATTTGTCTTAAACCTGTCTCAATTAGTCTGAGTAGACCCTTTAAGTCTTTGCTATATCTCAATTAGTCGAGAAGACTAAATGTGTCTTATTCTGTCTAAACTAGTCTGAATGGACTGAATTAGTCTTCCTGTCTTACTAGTCTAAAGTAGACTGAATTAGTCTACCCGATTTTAACTAGTCTGAATAAACTAAATAAGTCTTACTCTATCTCAACCAGCCTGCATAGACTCAATTATTTTTTAATATGTCTCAACAGGTCAGAATAGACTAAATTTTCTTTACCCTATCCCAAATAGACTGAAGTAGTTTTAACCCTTTCTAAACCAGTCTGATAAGACAAAATCAGTTAGTCAATACCAGTTTTGTACTAGTCTATATATATAATGAATAAGTCTACCACGTCCCAGTACGCAGCGAGGTTAAGGCAATATATAAAACTTAATTTGATGATCGCATTGCAATCTACAAACGATACTCATTCCCATGGATACAACGTTTTGATTGGTCAATCGTTTAAGGTTGGGAGAAAATGACAACATCCCGTGAACATTGTTCTTATATTAAAATTATGGAATTGATATTCATTCTCTAAGCTCAGATTGATAAAAAAACAATTGCACGTTTCTATTTATTAACATTATTTAAATTTTGTCAACTTGTTGGGCGTTATATACGACGAAATAATCAGCTTCCGGTACATTCAACGTGAAAAAGAATCTTGCATCGCCGTTAAACGTGCCAGTTCAAAACCGACAACCACCTAGTTTAGTTGTAATTACCTGCAGTGATATGAAGCCAGACCCGAAGAGATGACTAAGGTATGTTTAAGACAATACTTCAGTTGTGCTGCCATCAGTATAATGATTATACGGTTGTCATCGACAACGTGCTCAGGATTACCCAGTACTGACTACTGTCTACTTACATTGTCGGACAGTGACAGTGTTACCTCATTTTTAACCAAAATTTTTATTAATAGGTTGCAACACGTATAGTCAATAACTGTTTAACAATGTCAATGGTTAGACTTGATTACACTTCATATGACCCCCCCACACACACACACACCCCACCACACACACACACAGACAGTAAGTTAAAACTTAAATCTGATAAAAAGGTTTAGGGACATAATGTCCCCGTTTTATAATTGCAGTTTTGACCGTAAAGATTAAACATAATAAAACTGTGCTGCCTCAACAGGTATATACTATTATTCCTATATGGTACGGATAACTGAACTGAAATAACACAAACATTAATATCAAACTGGTTTAGATAGAATTCGAGTTAAAAAATTTCATTGATTGACAGTTTGAGAGGTGCATTTCAGAAACACAAATTCACAAGATTATGAAAATTATGATTTATTTATGAGAAAAACAAAAATGTATTGTATGTATATAATGCATACACACTTTTATATACTTAGTTATAATTAGATCAAGATTAGTCCGAGAATCCTCTCATCTGCCATCCAAAGCTTTTCTAGACTTTGATTGGAGCATTCCCATCAGTCTAAACAAAGCGCTGGGCAGCGATTCTCAGACTAGATCAAGATTTGAGCCACACTTAATTTTTAATCTAGTGTGAAAGCAACAGAAAATTAAATCATGCAATAATTTCTGTATTTAACAATATTATATATTAATAAATGTGGAAATAGATCATGAAACTAAATTCTCCTCATTTAGTATTAGCATAACCATTTATCAATTTATTAAATTTATTTTATAGAGAATAATTTATGTCAAATTCCTTATCACATGCTTTATCATCATGAGATACATGTACCAATATCAGCTAGAGGGATGCGGACCAGGGGGTTTCAGGGAAGCAAGACTATAATAAGACTATAATAAAGGGTTTGCAAAGATAGTAATAAAGATTGCATGTTTTTCTGTGAAGATGCAGATTTTTTTTTATATTCTACTATCATAAAGATGCTTTTCTGTATAAACATTAAAATAAGTACTAATATATATTAAGAAAAGCAACATGAAACGATGGACTTAGGAGACATGCAGACATACTAACGAACATTCATAATTGTCGGTATAACTCGGGACGACTGTGGTATTCCGGTTTTAAACATAAAGTCAGTATTATAATTTTTTCAATTAAATATAAAATAAGCGTGAGATTTACAGTGGTGAGCGTGAGGGCGGGATTTCATGCTTAACAGCGTGATTCTCACGCTCAAAGCGTGAGACTTTACAGTTATGTTTCTCACTTTCTGTTTTTGTGTTGGGCTGTATATTTTTGTCTATATCCAGATTTGTAATTGTCCCTTGACTTTCGGCTCTTATTGCTTGGTCGGTTTTCTATGTTATTTTTCTTTTTACATGTAAAATATTTTGTGTGCGTTTTTCCATTTTTTTAAACAAATGTACACGGGTTGTTTTATAATTATTTTTAGTGAAGTATTTTCCCAATTAATTCATATTTCTTACTGTAACCAAAATTAAATCTTGCACTTGCTCCTTTCTTTTTGTTATTTTCACTGTGACAATTAAAAAAGAGGGGAGCATTAAAGTGCACGATTTAATTTTAATTACAAGTAGATTGTCGCATTTCTGTACATACTTGAAAAATTTCATTGATAAATACTCGGAATAATTTCTGAATTTACCAAAATTATGAAGAATAATTTTTCTCAGATTTATATTCACTTTAAACGAACCTCTCAGAGAGACTCCAAACGGAAATGTATCGATTGTGAACAAGATTTCAGAATATAGGGGTGTAATAACAGGTGGACCATGTTTCCATAAAAGATGCACCATGTAGATTGAACACAGTTTACTGTATCTCATATTTAGTACTACTGTTTTACGTACTAAAAATATGATAAATTGGATACATTTTGTTTAATTTATAATTTGTTAATACTAGTAACTTGTGATATTGTTATTTTGTAAGTTTGTGTGTCGCCTATTTGATTGATTGATTGGATGTTTACTTTACTAGTACGTCCAGGCGTCTATTGGCCTACTAGTACTAGTATGCATATGGTAATGAGAATACAAATATTTAGTGTGGAAAATATATGTATTTAGAAAAGTTGTTATAGCAGTAACATACATGTACATAACGACAGTACCGTACAAACAGCATACATACATCTAAAGGATTGGAAAACTCATGTACTACCACTTACACAGATTCCTCTCCAATGATGAAATTTTAGCCAAGTGACAAGAATTTATTATTGATATTTTATTTGATAAATTATTTTTATTTAATTTTTTTTTTCGTTTATTTTAAGGTTAAATAATTTAGAAGAGATGAAATAGTTCCTTTGAACCCGATTTTCCCAGATGTCAATATGGATTTAATGTTTGCTGACAGTGATTCATGTACATGGAATTTACTTATATAGAAAATTCTAGTTACTTTACTGAACCTTTGTAGCATGGAAATTAATAATGGATGAATCTATATCAAATGACCTATTTCATAGTGGACTTCGCCAAAGAAGATAAAATTGATATTGCGTGAGATAAAAAAAAGAGATACATGCAGCATATAAGTATTTTGAAGTAAAGAAGTAAACGGACTTAGTTTGAAATAATTTATCACAAGACAATTATAGTGCATTGGATTTTTTTTTACTTACTAAAAGATACCTTAATATGTCATTTTTAATCAATTGCTTCTTCTTCATCGGGCTTCATTGCCAGGAGACAAAATTTCATAAAAACCATAAATTTACAATGAAATTTAATTTAAAAAATGTGTATTTCATATAGTTATCATATTAACAGTAGTTATACAATTCAGTAAAGAGAGCACTTTCTCTTAAACGCTCATGAAGTTTATATTAAAGATGTTACAAACTAACAACAATACAACTTTTTTGTTGATTCTCTAATAAACAGGCAACATTTAGGATAAAACGAGGTAGGGGGCCATACTAAATACTATTATAGGGACAAAATGGTGAAGCAGTAGAATTCGCCGCCCTTTCTACCTCACACATACCGAACCCCGAAGAAGATGGCTGGTTTCTTAAAGCCATATGTATGTTGATTTGGTACGAAGCAAACGTGGATAAAAAAATTATAACAAAGTGCGAACAGTATTATGTTAACTGATACTGTGGTAGGGTGTAATATGCTGTATACTTGAACGTTCAGATTTATTTATTTTCGCAAATTCTTGCCTTTTTGTATATCCTCGGACCTTTAAACGTTTGAAATTCATTAAATTCTTTTAGTTACAAGAAATACAGATTTATTTTTTTGATTAAAAACTTGACGTCGGAACGGCGTCATATGAAGACTGGTTGCCAGTTTTGGTACCAGTTTGAAATTGTGTTCACTGGTGCACTTGTTTACCTGCAATACAAATGTAAACATGCATTTCTCGTTCTAAACTTTCCTAATTTACAAGACCTAATTGTTGATTCGCATGTTAAGTATTGGTATAATTCTTTTCTTCGTTTTCGGCTGGTATAGAAACACTTTGGGTGATAGAAATTTGTGTAGGCAATGCTTCACATTAATAAATTGAAAATGCTATAGAAAAGGCTTATGTTTGCATACGCAAAAAAATCGGTAATAAAAATTAACACGTAAGATAAATTTGTATCACCCAATGTAATTTGTGTATTACTAATTTCTATGAATCTACAGATACAAACACAAATGCCTAATAACGTTAATAGGGTCTTGTAAATATGGTAGCAAATTAAGGTAATGGACCGTTATAGGTTTTTGGTTATGGCGTGATTAACTTCAAGTCATGTGATCTTATTTCTACTGGAAACTGTTGCGCAATATGTTATCGCACTAACGCATGCTATTTGGATAAAGAAAATAAAATTATTTTATGCTGTTATTTTTAAAACTTGAAAGAAGTCGAATTTAGCACATTTTTATTTAAATACTGCCTAACTATGCTGCGTAGGTTTGAATAGACTGAATTCGTTTTAAAAGTGACCAGTATTTAAATGTAAGGTTAATGCAATGTTTCGAATGAATACAATTCACATCTTAACACTTTATATAAACCATTTTTGATTCATGAAATAACAATGTTCTTCAAATAATTCTTTCTAATAATTTGGTTTTACTTCATTTTGGGATCGGTTTACTCTCTACATCAAGCGCTTCACGGTTTATTAGCGTAAAGCGACCAAAAGTTGTCTATATCCAATATCTAAGCACCAATTGAAAACAATCCTTAAGTAAATTAAAACTAGACAATACAAAGCAATTATAGTATAAGAGCAATAATACTATAGCATAACAAAAGTTACAAAATGGCAGAAAACAAAACGACAGTCAGTTTTTTAAACACGTACAATCTATGTTTCCTCGTTGCTTTCAGCTACATACTTTACAGTAATTTTGTACACCGGGAAGCAAAAGCAATTAAAGTTCATAAACATTAGACTACGAATAATAATACTTAGGTTAGAGACACTATTTAATAGATAGGCTGGCGAATCTAAGTCTTTGACAGTATTTCGTCACAATAATTTAGTATCAAAAAACTAGAATGGGATAATTATTCTTGCGGATGCTTGTGATTATAACATGTTTATGTTCGCGCTTTATGTGTTTTCAGTTTCAACTGCAGTTAATGTCAAGCCAGAAAAAAGATGACTAAACAAGCGCAAAAGGCTTTATTTGCCCTTAACCATTTTTTTAAACTTCGCCTTTCCTATTGATATACAACTAACGCTATTTGACGCCCTATTTGATCTCATCTTAATGTATTGCTCAGAAGTATGCTCTTTGAAAACATCGATTATATTAATGAAAAAATCTGCTTAACAACCCGGGTCTAATTTTTAAGAGAACTTTATGGTTGGCTGTGTTGTATACAAACAATCGTATTCAAAGACAGGCAACGCGACACCGTCTCGACGAATAGAAGGTTGAGTGTTCCAATCAGTAACACCGCATCCAACAAGAAAATTATGGACAACAAATGGTTGCATTTTTGTTTTTGGTTTGTTTTGCTTTTACAATGAAGCGCAAAATTAAACACACGAAAATAAACCAACATATCACAATTTTTTAATGCCAAAATAGCAGACTGTTTTGACAATATCATAATGTCACAAACTCGATTATCATTGTATTATATTTCGACAAAAACCTACTTCATTATGTTTTAACATGTTTTCATACATACAAGAATTCTGACAGCATTCCAAGCAGATAATTATATAAACCTCTAGTTATTACAACTTTCTTGCAAGTCTAATCTCACTTAATGTTGTACAATATACTGTTCTTCTGTCTCTATTTACACTGTTACTACATTATACACCGGATGTTTCAAAAGATTATGGGATAATGAACCAAAAAATGACTTGCTACTCTGACACAGCTGCAGATCCGGAGAACATTCTGTTGGTTGCATGCCACCAATAGATGGCCCAAACTGAAATCAGAAAGCTGTTTTGAATCTTATAACCAATTATGAGTGTGTGCATTGAATAGATGTGTATAGAAGAGAAAGTTTTTTTTTTAAGTAGGTAAGTGTTATTAAAATTTGTAAAATTCAGTACTTACAATGATACTTCAGCCATAAATAGTTTATATTACTGCGAGAGCCTATTTTTTCTAAAGATTGGCCATACTTGTACATTAAGATTGTAGGGCCTTGGTGGCAGTGTGGTTAAGGTACTTCGTCATCGACTTTCTCGTGGCCTGTCAACACTGAGGTTGTCTCTACAAGAACGAATGTGGGCAGGATGGATTCAACTTCAACCTTAATTAACAAGGATTGCCAGTTTTATTGTCGAAGACCAGAACTCCATTTTAGAAGTATATATTTCAGAATAAACCATAAGAAATAGTCAACTGATCTAGCTATAAGCAGATTTAGTATTAAATCGTGAATAAGTGGGTCACTTATATTACCATGATTACTTCAAACGATTGTCATGTTTTTCTTTGATACTAATTTTGATGTGGAAATCTGATAGCATATTATTTAATGTGAATTGAATGTGCCTACCTTGTTTCCCTAGGGAAATCATGCGTATCTTTTTATTCTATACGCCCCTTTTCGACTAGTTGTGTATAACGTCTCGTGCATTCTTTGTTTATATATAGTGAGCAAGGAGAGGTATTGGTCAACGGTTGATTTTCTGTCCAATAGAAACATGTATATGTGATGTCACCTTTAACATAGATAACAGTATTTCACAAAGTGATAATAATAGATACAATCTACATAATGTAAATAGATGTAACGCTGAATTAAATAGCTGATAACATTATTATTCTAAATAAATATGTTTAATTATCTTTATTTACCTATATAAAATTTTTTAGTCTTTATCGTATTTTGTACTCTCTGGTACACAGTTCTAACACTACATACAGCAACCTTAACACCTGTTATGTTTACTTATTTTGGAACATTTATGTCTACGTTATTATTAATGACCTTTGGTGGTATGTTGTTTACAGCTGGCAAGGTGTATTCGACTGCAAATTTGCATTTGTTTAGAAATTCTAACGCAATAATAACTTGACGACATGTCAGAGTGATACAGCAGAATAATTGCTCAAAATAGCGTAAAATTTACCCCCACAAAAAACAACAACAACACAAATAAAAAATACAAAAACAAAACACATACACACTCTCACACTCACACACAAACAAAAAGATTGTGACTGCCGTATATGTCAGAAAAGCGGTTTTCCTTGAACTTATTATTCGTCTACCACGATCGAAGGTTAACCTCAACCACTCTTTTCAGATTTATTACCCGAATCACGCGTCAGAAAACAACTACTGAATCAGCTGAAACAACACATTTACCAGTTCCGTTAAATTGGTAGAGTACTGAATCTGAAACAACAAAAATTATCTTAAGAACCATTAAAATAATCAATTATGATATAAAGTGTTACGGGGCTACGTGCGAAACAATAAATAAATCAACTAATTATAATATTCAATTATTTTGTCCATAATTATTATTCCTACCATGTAATTGGTGAATCAAAACGGGGATAACTGACCATATTTCTCGTGAAAGGTATATTTAAATCAGTTTCAAAATGGCGTCTATTCATTGTCTAATTTATTTATTTTGCATAATATAAATAATTAAACATAATAAACAGATATGAAAAAAACAAATTTAAGTAAACAATATCCAATATACATGTAGAATATGTTCATCAAGAAATGTTCTTGGTATGTTTATTTTCACCCGCATGGGTGTAAAACAGCAATAGACAAATACATATTTGTAGTCTAACGGGATATATAATCAGGGTAGGGTACCTTATTATTAAGTTTATACATTATATGTTATTCCGGTCTTAGACAGGGTATATAATGTCACATTCACGGCTTAATGAATATAAAACACAGAGAGGGAATATGAACCCGTATCCTCTGTGAAGATTCCGAATAACATATGATATTATTTAAGACCGGAATAACTATTATATTATAGACATCTTTTATTGAATATTTAACGGGAAAAACAATTATTTAATAGATAACTCTATTAAAATAGCGTAATTTCCTTTGGAAACGTGTTAAATTTATCCGTACTTCTTTGGAAAAGTGAACCTGGAAAAACCTGTAAACCTGTAAAAGTTTGCGAAGCACCAAATTCAATTTCTGTTGATAGTGATCGGTGGAAAAATTGGAGCTTGTATTGGTCTTAATTGATGCGTGGAGGTGGTCGTTGATTTAAGTGAATTAAAATAAGAAAGTCATTTATTGACGGTAATGTCACATCAAAATGAATATTCAGTGAATTGTGAACGATGTCTTGACTGAAGAATGCATGTTGCGTTATTATGCAGTTAGTGCATGTACATTTTTGTTAACTTTTTGTGCGCTTGTTATCACGTTTCTCGTTTGTTGTTTTTGTGCATTGACAAACTTGCTAGAGGATACATAAAAACCATACAGAATTTGTGACCTGTGACTGACATTATTTGAGTCTGAACCCCTCCCCGTGCCTTCTATCGCTGATATTTGAGTAGTTTTGTTTCTTAATTCACTATTTAAATAAATATATTACATATATTTTTTATTAACGTCGTTTACAACATGTTCGGGTTAGACATTGTTGCACTTTTTCAATCGAAGCGGAACGAAGGCGGCCAAGATAATTTTGTTTTCCTAGGGGCCCCATACGGGATAAAAATATGCTTTATATATACGGCTGTAGACAATCATAATGCAAGGTTTTTATCAGAGCTATAATATATTGGTTTATTATCCTAAAGTATGAGTTTATTTATTATTTCTGTAGGATTTTACCATGAATACAAGGGAGTTAAGAATTTATCGTGAGAATTTTACATTTTCGATGCACTTGTAGCATAATAATTCCTGTGTTTTAATATATAACTGAAGTAGAAAATATGTTATCAAATCAAGAAATAAATCATGTATACGTTCAGTGTAATATAATGCCTATTTATTTTTACTTCGCTCTTCATTTTCTTCTTCAATCGGCCAACCTCGACTGATTATATTAACTTCCGTAAGATTAAAGAAACTAATCGCCTCGAGGTGAACAGAGTGAACTGGTGTTCTAATCCATATGCAGTAACTCGATTCGTCCTTAAATTCTTTTTCTGGTACAGATGACACAGTACAGATTTGCTCACGCGCACTCATCTGCATTCGTTGCGTCCTAAAATCAAAACGCCTGAAACAAGAACGTTGTAATGGTAACATAACCACAGCTCTTGTTTAATGTCTTTGTTACGGGCGGTAAGATTGAATGTCAGATTGTAAACAATGGAGAATCTATATGAAAGCTGTTAGTTTACGAAAGAAATATGTTTTTGCATGCGCTTTAGGAAAGCCCGTGGGAAATTCTACTCGTGATAGAAATTTGTTTATGTCTTTCAGCTTTGAATTCGCTGCGCTCAACTCGGGAAGACAAATTAATAATCCATGATCACGAATTTAAATTCGTGATCACGGATTTAGGAATTATTTATAACGAATTTAAATTCGTGAGAAAAAAAAATTGGAGGTTCTACAGAAGATTCCGTAGAAGAGTGATTAAGGTAGTCATCTACTACTTACAACAAGCATGTCTACACTGAGGTTGCGAGTTCTTTCCATACTGCGGGCAGAGTGTGCTCGATTTGGCTAGGGATTGCTAGTCTTCATGCTGACGGTCGGTGTTTCCCGGGGACTGGAAACGCTATTATATAGCTAAACAAATTGCAGAAAACGGCGATAAAATTTATAAAACATTAAAAAAAATTGAAGAGATGTGCAATTATGTTCTTGTCATTTCTGTAGATTTGGCGTTACATGTACATTTAACAGGGACAGGTTGGGCTTCATCATCTCATTATTGGACAAAGTTATAAATCCGTTTTATTCCCGTGAAAGAAGATTCTTAATCCAGAATTCCCAGGAAATTCGAATGATTTTATGCATAATTTTAATACAAATTGATATTCTAAACACTTTTCGTTTTCCATTTAGTACATCTATACAATTATAAAGATTTAGTAGGCAGCATATTAGGTAGGTAGGTGTGGAGAGAGCAATGGGTCTTTCAGTGCAGTTTCTATCTTTCCAAAACGCTATTCTGATAAAACTGCCTTCCGAACTAGTATCAGATACAAATGCGAAAACTATAGTATCCCTGTCTATACAAAGTCTAAATATAAAGTATTGATCCAGCAGATTAACTATCATTAATAAATGTTAGTTATATATATATAAATTTAAATTACAAACTGTTCAAATAAAATTTAAATACTGCCATATTTGCTCTTGCCCGCAGCGGAATTCGAGCACACACCGTTGCGACATTGTTGCGCTCTTGAGCCTCTACTATGTCGACTGCTCTAGACCACTAGACCAAATCCGCTATATACAAATATTGCTTCATTAATCAAGGTGAATCAAGAGATAGTACAATCGTGGGACAACAAACTGTCGTAGCCAATATGTATTAATTGGTCAACAATCTAACTCTAATGTATTTATATAAATATTGTATATACTATTAATTGCATATATCAATGCCTACCGAAATGATTTTAATTTTATTTTTGTGTGCAAGTAATTTTTGTTTAAATGTTTCTGTTTGTGGTTCTGTATTATTCATGTATAGCTTTTGGTTTTTTTTCCCTTTTCATTCTACATATTTGTGTTGTAAGGTATTACAATAGATAGAGACGCTTTAGGATCCCTTTAGCTGGTTTAAACCGACAACATAAATTTGTGTTATCATTCCAAGCCAAGATATTAAATTCTTGTGTTGTTCTTTTGCTGTAGTGTGTAGCTGTTTATATATTCCTATATAAAGTTGTTGGTTTTCCCCAATCGTAATAGTACCACGTGAAACTTTTTCATTTAATAATTTTTGGTAATAAATATGGTTAGATGTCATATTTGTCATCTCATAACGAAAATTGTTAAACCTTGTAATTGTATAGTAAAGCATAAGAGTACTAAAAGAAATCTTACAGAATGAAAAAGAAAGGTTGATTTTTGATTGCAAATGATGTCAAGCATGGAACGTTTTGTTCTGATCCACACTATACATCCACCCTTCACACAGTAAGGGAGATAATTAGTGTAAAGAGATTCGTAGCAAATGGCAAGCGCGTACATTTGCTTTTATTTCCCAAACATTACATGTAGCCATTCAGTGGGGAAGGGCAGAAAATCCTAAAAATTGATCCCAGTAAAGTCAGAGATCTTTCAAGAATTATATAAATAAGGGTAAAGTGTTCCATGGGAACTTTGTTTAAATTTTAATTGATATATCAGCAATTTTTTTTGTATTCTCTGCAACACCAATTGTATGCCTTTTCAGAAGAAAACCTAATATATAAGTTAATAACGGTTAATGGTTTTTAAGCTGGTTTCGCTAGAATTAAAGCGGAATCAGCCAGGACAAGAATCTCATATTTTAATTACGGTGGTCATCTAAATTTAAAATGCTTACCTTTATGATAAAATCATTATAGAAAACTTCCATGGATCACACATCGCAAGCTTTTCTTATAGAGTGGATTCAGTGGGAAAACTTTATTTCAAGATTAGCCATAATTGCATATCATACAACACTAACAAATAATAGGCGTGCACGATAATCTGCTCGGTGTCACTTGATATTGACATCCGTGACATCATCAGAACTTTGTTCTAATTTGTATATTGTGATAATATACTAGAAAGATAAAAATGATATTCGTCTGAGGATCACCGATACCAGTTAAGTTCTAGTTATTGCAAAAATGCATACATGTGCTGATCAGATGTAAATAGTGACCAAATAAATATGTTCAGCAAAAGTGTCATTTTATTGGAGAACCTGTAAATAATTGTAACACGACTCCTTGGCAAGAATTACAGTTCATATTGAGCTTGAGAGGCTGAAAAAGAAGCCAAATTAATTTTTAGGGGATTTTCAGTATCTCTAGCCTGTGTTAATCTTAGGTTAAAGGAAGCTAGGACAAAACTGTCGGAACCAACTTTGACAAGGGACGATTCTTTGGTTAGAATATGGCAAAGAGATTATTTTTGTTGCATGTCAAAATATGCCAAATAAGCATAAAAAGTAGTTTTATATGAGGTTGCAATGAATAGATGGTGATTTTTAATTGCTTCAACTGATCCACTGATATTTGTAAACTGTAGAAGAGGCCTTATGAGCCATATGATATCTACAAACGGGAGTTTCAAAACGTCATGTGGGTTTACACTTTTGTGTTAGCCATACAGTGATTAATCGTTGTTTGTGGGCACGTTGCCAGCATAGAAAGAGTGTTCAGCTAGACAGAAAAGAGGCAGACCTAATGCACAACAGCCTACTAAGACCGCCAAATTACCATCTAAATAGCAAAATGAAACCGTATGTCTTCTACTGTAACGCAAAAAAAACACATTCGTTCTGCTTAAAGTGTGCAGATATCCTCTCAAACACTACGAAATCGATTTTATGCTTCTGACTTACAAGCTAAATGACCAGTCAGCCGTGTGACCACTTTTACTGTCGTCTACAGTTTGGAAGGCTTAATGTCAACTGCATCTCCACTGTATTGAACGTGTTCTTTTCACAGATGAATTTCGCTTCTATTTAGACTTTAATGATGGTAGAAGAAGAGTTTAAAGACAAACTAGCAGAACATGACTGATTACATGGTGGCTCGGATTTGGTTAGGGCTGGCATTAGTTATGACGGGACCTTAATTTAGTGTGAAATAGAAATAGAAATAGATGGCTGACCGTTGTCATATGGAGATGAATCCTAGCCCCGATTTTTCTACATTTTTCCGGTGCAATAGGCGATGACTTCATGCTGATGGACGAATGCCGGGCCATATCGGGCCAGAGTGATCTACGGGTATCTTTAACAAGACAAGAAAACTTTAGTGGCTATTCATGTCTCCGGACATTTATTCTACAGAACATGCTTAGTCCATTCTTCTGCGTTGGCTTTCTACTCGACAAGCCAGCCTAATACCCATCAGCAGCTTGAAAATGAAATATTTCAGGTATGGTAATAAATTCCTTTCGCTAAATTTCGTAAACTTTTTATCAGCTTCCAAAATCGCTGTAGAGAGGTTTATTTGCGCTCCAGGTGGACATACCCCATACTAGATCTGAACTTGATAAAGCTTTCAGACATATATATTGGAAACTTTGCTGGTTTTTTTTAATTTGTGACCTTCTTAAAAGGTTGCATATTTGGCTATGAATTTAATTTGCATTAGAAATTCTCGTCTTTTGAATGAATTTAATGCAATCAATATTATGTAGATAAAACTACCCTCCGGTTCAAATTATCTTATTTATTATAGTTTTTTTATAAAATAAAGTCGTCTTTATATTTGCCTAGAAGTCCTTAACTTTTTTGTTGATTATATATACAATGCAAACTTACTTACATAAGTTAAAAAATTACATTTATATTTAATTTTGTGACTATCAAGTTAACACTTCAGTGAACACATAATGAACAATGCTGGGTTAAGATTAAACATTACCTGTTATTTATTATAAACAAGATAAGGTAAGAAAACTCACTTCTTTGAGGAGCCTAGTAGTTAAGGTAGTTAATCGTCTACTATTGATCACGTGGTCCTTCAACATTTACGTTGCGGGTTTGAGTCCCTTTGCGGGCAGGGTGTAGTCGACTACAATCTTAATAGACAAGGACTGCCAGTTTTCCTACCGAAGTTTGGAGGTTTTCACATACACAAATTATAAACCAATGATGATATAGAATTTATTCAATTGTTTACATATAAATGTAAATCTACATGTATCAACGTTCTGCACACAAGATAATTTCTATTAAATTTAATTTATCATTCGTGTTTTGAATGAAATGATGCAAAACTATGACCACACTTAATACACAAGACTTCTGGTTGCTAATAAAAATGTATTATAAATTATTAATATACAATGCACCTATCATAAAAACTGTAAATGCATCCAAATGCAAAATAAGACGACAAATAAAGAATTGTAAATACAAGAAAGACAGACAAGAGCTTTAAAATAAATAATAGTGTTAACATGTTCACTTCCAAACTTTATCATGTACATTTAAAACGCATTTTTCCTTTACATTCAACATGTGCGTAACCACTACATTGAACATGTACATTTCCACTGCACTTAAAATCTACATTTCCTCTTCATTATACATGTGACTACTTCATTCAAAATGTACATTTCCACTTCATTCATCAAGTGCATTTTCATTGTATTCAACATTACATTTCCACTACATTCAATAAGTTCATTTCCACCTCATGTAACATGTACATTTACACTCTATTCAACATGTAAATTTCCACTTCATTCAACATGTACATTTCCCCTACATTTAACATATATACATTTCCACTACAATAGATATGTAATTCCACCACATGCAACAAGTACATTACCACTATATTCAACAAGTACAATGTCATTATATTCAACATGTACATTTCAACTACACTCATCATGTACAATTCCACATTTGAACGTCGTTCAACACAGACATTTCCCTGCATTCAACATGTCAGTTTAATAAATATAGCTTATTTATCGCTATTTTGCAGTATTTTCCTTTGATCTTTGTGTCCGGTATTATTCCATCTCACTCTACTAAATGTAAATATAAAATAAATATGTTCGCAATGCAAATCATGCAAAAACCATTATGTTGAAAATGTCATGACAAAACTAAATATATAACGATTGAATACCTGTCTATGCGCCCTAGGTTGCCAGAAGCAACTTGTACATAGTACAACTTGTAAAAAATATATACATGATTTATATCTGAAACAATACAAATACATGCTTAGTATGCTATGCATTTACAACACCTATGTGATCACAATATGTAAATAACCCAAGTAAATATATATTAAAATCATTATAGCTTACAATTGTCATGTTAACATTTATAATTACAATCAACGTTAGTGACTCCAGCTTAAAGACAAATATAAAATTAATAAAAGAAGAAGAATCTTACGATGTGCATCTTCGCTACACAGAAAATGCGATCTGACTGATTACTCTAAATAAAAGCCTAAAAATATAGTATATATATAACATAAAAATATAAATAGCTTTATGCTGTGGAAGACAGGAAAAATTCAAAATATCTTTAAACTTCCGAAATACAAATTATGCAGAAAAGTTCCACACAAAATCTACTAGGCAGCCAATCTACTTTCTAACACAGCCAGTGAAAAGTGAAAAATTAAACAAAGTTTCCCTCCAACACTAATTACCAATCGAGTACTCTCTTTGGTACCTCATGACCTAACAATCAATCACATCTCTCGAACACCTCTACATCAAACCTAAAGAATCACTGTGACATCATTCATTTATACAATCAACCCAATCAAATCATTCTATTAGACTTACATCATACAAATATTACATCACTCCTCACTATAAAAATACAGCATACAGTGAATGACGATAAAGAAGTCACATGATTAACACCAGATCATCTATACATGTAGTACTAAAAATCAGTAACATATACAAACTAGTTGTAACTGTTTTAGCGCGCTAAAACGGATGTCTCCCCTTCCATAGTATCAACAAGGTGGATGTTTTTATCTGTGGGGGCAATTATAAGTACTAGGAATATCTTCTACATGGGAGCAAATAAATATACATTGGAGCTGAACAATACGAATTTGTAGTGTATCAATTCAGTACCATCAGACAGGATAATTTATACTAAAAATCGAAAAAACCTGATCTTGATTAAATGCGGGTGTTATTGCAATAAATAACAAGATTTTGCTTTAATATATTGTTTTGAAAAAAAATATATGTTTAATGTGTTCCATCATAATGAACAAAATGACAATGTTGTATGTTGCACATCTGAAATATATTATAGCCATCTGATTTTTAGGATACCTCAATTTAGTAAAATCCAACAGCTAAAACAATCCAATGGTCCCCAGATACCGTCTTTTCTGTAAGATTTTGTACTACATTTCCTACTGGAGTAGTGTTCACTATGAAAATGTTCACATTTTGATTTTGAAATTTCATTTTGATTTTGAAATTTGTAAATTGTTCTCGAAAGTGTTTTATAAGATAGTTTAAAGGCATAGGTCCATGAATCCAACTAATATTCCTTGGGGACAAAGGTTACTGTGGCACTTCACATATCGTCTCATGATGATACATCTACATGCCAAATATCAAAGCTGAATATCAAAAGATAAAAAAGTTATGATCGGACCCACTTTGCATGTAAAATTAGAATTTGACCTTGAGGTCAAAGGTCAAGGTCATATGAAGGTCATTCTGGTACGTGACACATCGTCTCATGGCGATACATCTACATACCAAATATCAAAGCTGAATATCAAAGGATAAACAAGTTATGGTCCGGACACGCTTTGCATGTAAAATTAGCATTAATTTGACCTTGAGGTCAAAGGTCAATGTCATATGAAGGTAAGTCTGGTACGCGACACATCGTCTCATGGTGATACATCTACATGCCAAATATCAAAGTATAAAAAAGTTGTGGTCCGGACACCCTTTGCATTAAAATTAGCATTAATTTGACCTTGAGGTCAAAGGTCAAGGTCATATGAAGGTCATTCTGGTACGCGACACATCGTTTCATAGTGATACATCTACATGCCAAATATCAAAGCTGAATATCAAAGGATAAAAAAGTTTTGGTCCGGACACGCTTTGCATGTAAAATTAGCATTAATTTGACCTTGAGGTCAAAGGTCAAGGTCATATGAAGGTCATTCTGGTACGCGACACATCGTCTCATGGTGATACATCTACATGCCAAATATCAAAGCTGAATATCAAAGGATAAAAAAGTTTTGGTCCGGACACGTTTTGCATGTAAAGTTAGCATTAATTTGACCTTGAGGTCAAAGGTCAAGGTCATATGAAGGTCAGTCTGGTACGTGACACATCGTCTCATGGTGATACATCTACATGCCAAATATCAAAGCTGAATATCAAAGGATAAAAAAGTTTTGGTCCGGACACGTTTTGCATGTAAAGTTAGCATTAATTTGACCTTGAGGTCAAAGGTCAAGGTCATATGAAGGTCAGTCTGGTACGTGACACATCGTCTCATGGTGATACATCTACATGCCAAATATCAAAGGATAAAAAAGTTGTGGTCCGGACACCCTTTGCATGTAAAATTAGCATTAATTTAACCTTGAGGTCAAATGTCAAGGTCATATGAAGGTCATTCTGGTACGCTACACATCGTCTCATGGTGATACATCTACATGCCAAATACCAAAGCTGAATATCAAAGGATAAAAAAGTTTTGGTCCGGACACGCTTTGCATGTAAAATTAGCATTAATTTGACCTTGAGGTCAAAGGTCAAGATCATATGAAGGTCATTCTGGTACGCGACACATCGTCTCATGGTGATACATCTACATGCCATATATCAAAGCTGAATATCAAAGGATTAAAAAGTTTTGGTCCGGACACGCTTTGCATGTAAAATTAGCATTAATTTGACCTTGAGGTCAAAGGTCAAGGTCATATGAAGGTCATTCTGGTACGCGACACATTGTCTCATGGTTATACATCTACATGCCAAATATCAAAGCTGAATATCAAAGGAAAAAAAAGTTATGAGTCGGACAAGCTTTGTATGAGAAGAAGAAGAATAAGAATAAGAATTTAACATAATTGTGTTGGGATGCCAACACAGAAGTAGCCCAAAATCCCCATCGATAGTATTCCATTCAAATCACTACATCAAAATACGTCTAGAAATCAAATTTCGTTGAAATCGGACAAAGTTGACGTTTTTGGGGGGCGGGTGTGATAAAATGGCGGCTTTCGCATCAAATTTGTTAGCGCCACACTGCTCAGGATGGTTAACTCTACCAGTGTACCAATTTTCATTAAAATCCATCCACCCATCTCTGAGATCTGAGAGGGGGCCAAAAATCTTTAATGGCGGCCATTTTGAAAATTTCAAAAGTGGATGGCACACCTCTGAGTGACCCTCCACCCACCTCAGCAGGTTTTATCTTGATTGGTCAAAGCGTTTTCAAAAAATGTGTCGGACAAGTTGGCGATTAAGGTAAGGAAAAGAATAATAAAGATAGGACATTTGTTCTGCGAACAAATGTGAAGGTCTTTCCCGATGTGGTCTGAAGACGTAAATTATATATATGGATGTTATTGACTGTTTGCATGTTGCCAAGGACACGATGTCACTTCCAGCCTTGATAATGAGTTATTTGAGTCAAGCAAGTAATCCCGTGTCAGAAAATATCTGGTTGCTAAGGAATTTTGTGCCCGTTGCTAGGGACAAATTGACACTTCCGGTTGGAAAATGGCGTCTTTCACTTTAGTTCTTTATCCTGATTCTAAAAATATATGGTAACTAAGGACTTTTTATAATGGTTACCTTGTTGCTATGGTGTGACCTTGACCCATGACCTTTGACCTTGGGCTCAAATTGAAGGTCTTTTCATACTGATCACTTTAGCTATGCATGTTTACTATATTATCTTTAACCGTTTTCAAGTTATAAATCAAAAACCAATCAACCGAAACATGTCAAGGGCAATAACTCCTAAACGGTTCATTGAACAATTTTTGACATAAAAGACCAATTGTAGGTCTCAATGAGAGGAGTATTTTACCAATTATTGACTGCTTCTATCTTTTACGGTTTTCGAGTTATAAGTCAAAAACCAATCAACCGAAACATGTCAAGGGCAATAACTCCTAAACGGTTCATTGAACAATTTTTGACATAAAAGACCAAATGTAGGCCTCAATGAGAGGAGTATGTTTCCTATTTATTGTCTGCTTCTATCTTTTATGGTTTTCGAGTTATAAGTCAAAAACCAATCAACCGAAACATGTCAAGGGCAATAACTCCTTAACGGTTCATTGAACAATTTTTGACATAAAAGACCAAATGTAGGTCTCAATGAGAGGAGTATTTTTCCAATTTATTGTCTGCTTCTATCTTTTACGGTTTTCGAGTTATTATGATAACAAGATTCGAGGCCTAAGGTCGAGGTCACATCTGAACTTTGACCTTGAGATTTTTTTTAAGGTCATGTCACAAAACAACAAATGGTGAAGACCCAAGGTGTTTTCGACTTAAGTTTTGTGAGTTTTGGTGATAACCGGCGTCCATGAAACATTCAAGGTATACCGCTCGCCTCCGCTCGACAAAATTTTTTTGCCAAATTATGGCACAAAGTTGTCTCAAAAGTTCCTTAACATTTCCCACTTTTCAGTTTTCTTGTATCTCTTATGGTTCTGGACTTATTTCGATAACAAGGTTTTCGGTGTTTGGGCAGATAACTCCGTAAAGGAAAAGTTTTCGGTGTCGCAGGGTTAAAACCGAAAAGGTCTCAGGTGTACGATACTTGGTATAAAACATCAAAATGATATGTCGCGAACTCTTTTTTACAGACGCAGCGGAAGAAAAAAAAATAAGAATAATAATAATAATAATAATAATAATAATCAGAAGAAATACAGTAAGGTCTTCCCACTGTAGTGGGAAAGACCTTAATGAAAGGTCATTTGTTCAAAGAACAAATGTGAGGTCTTTCCCAGTATGGTAAATAGGGGATTCTGTGAACGTTTTGTCTGTTGCTAATTACAAAATGTCACTAGCAGTCATGAAAATTAGTTATTTTAGTAAAGCAAGTGGTCCCTATTCACACTACATATGGTTGCTAAGGACTTTTGTGACCGTTGCTAGGGACAAAATGTCACTTTCGGTTCTAAAATAGTATATTTTACTTGAGTACTTCATCCTGATTCTAAAAATATATGGTAACTAAGGACTTTTTATAATGGTTACCTTGTTGCTATGGTGTGACCTTGACCCATGACCTTTGACCTTGGGCTCAAATTGAAGGTCTTTTCATACTGATCACTTTAGCTATGCATGTTACTATATTATCTCTAACCGTTTTCAAGTTATAAGTCAAAAACCAATCAACCGAAACATGTCAAGAGCAATAACTCCTAAACGATTCATTGAACAATTTTTGACAAAAAAGACCAAATGTAGGTCTCAATGAGAGGAGTATTTTTCCAATTTATTGTCTGCTTCTATCTTTTATGGTTTTCGAGTTATAAGTCAAAGACCAATCAACCGAAACATGTCAAGGGCAATAACTCCTAAACGGTACATCAATCGGTTTTGGACGCAAAAGACCAAATGTAGGTCTCGATGAGAGGAGTATTTTTCTAATTTATTGTCTGCTTCTATCTTTTACGGTTTTCGAGTTATAATGATAACAAGATTGGAGGCCTCAGGTCGAGGTCACTTCTGAATTTTGACCTTGAGATTTTCTTAAAGGTCATGTCTCCGGATGATCAATGGTGAAGACCTTAGGTGTTTTCGACTTACGGTTTGTGAGTTTTGGTGATCAGCGGAGTCCTTGAAATATTCAAGGTATACCGCTCGCCTCCGCTAGTCACAATTTTTTGGACAAATTATGACACAAAGTTGTCTCAAAAGTTCCTTAACATTTTTCACTTTTTAGTTTTCTTGTATCTCTTATGGTTCTGGACTTATTTCGATAACAAGGTTTTCGGTGTTTGGGCAGATAACTCTGTCAGGAAAAAGTATTCGGCTTGCAAAACGCAGTCTCGAATAGAGAATATAGTCCAGGTCTATAATCCAAAGTTTCGAAATGATATGTCGCGAACCCTCAAATTGATGGGGTTTCGAAAAGTGGCGGAACAAAAAGAAAGAATAATAATAATAATAATCAGAAGAAATACAATAAGGTCTTTCCCTTGGAAAGGGGAAAGACCTTAATAATAATAATAATCAGAAGAAATACAATAAGGTCTTTCCCTTGGAAAGGGGAAAGACCTTAATAATAATAATAATAATAATAATAATAATATAGGTTCAATCGTTCTCTCGAACGATTAATAGGCTTTCCACTTTCAAAGAACGCCTAAAATAAATGACCTTGAAACTAAAAGTTAAGCAACATAAGTAATTGGTCTATAACAATTAATAAGTACAAAAATAATTTAAAAGGCTATTTGGATATCTTTTAAAATAAGAAAGGTCATTAAATAGGACGTAAGAAAACTTGAATGACCTTGACAACTGATCTTTTAATCTACATAAATATTACTGATAGACAATAGCATTTATAAGAATAAGCGATTTAAAATACATACGACCATGAAAAACATTAAAAAATGACTTTGACCTTGACTCTTACAGGATGACCTTGACCATCCTGAAGGTCACAGGTGATCAACATTGAAGATGTTATGCCAATATCTCCTATAGTTATTGAGATATGACTACTTATAATAAATACCAAAAATTAGAAGATGACCTTGACCTTTGACCTTGTATTTGTTTTCAAGGTCAAGGGTCCTGATGGTCTATAGTGAGGTCCCCATGCCTCTACTATCAATAGTTGATAAGTAATTAATGAAAAACTAATAATAGATGGTTGTAATGGGGGATAACTTCTATAAGATGAAGTCAGATCCTTTCCCTTTAAATAGAAAAAAGTTGCGCCTCAATGAGGCCAACATTTTATCCATTATAACTTATTGCCTATCTTTTACCGTTTCAAAGAAATAGCGATGACAAGACAATGTCAAAATTTCAAACGTGACCTTGACCTTTGACCTTGTGTCCATTTTCAAGGTCAAGGTCAATGATGACCAATGATACAAGGTTTCATGTAAATATATGTTATAGTTACTGAGATATAGTGACATAATGCAATTCACAATATATTTTATTGGTCTAGGGGAGATAACTCTAACATAAGGTCAAATAAAAAAAGTGACGATTCAAGATCTTAATATGATACACATTTTGGTAAAGGTTTCAGTTCTGTATCTATTATAGTAAAGGAGGAGATCTGTACACACCACAATGTCAAAATTTAGAATGTGACCTTGACCTTTGACCTTGTGACCTTTTTCAAGGTCAAGGTCAATGATGACCAACTGTGAAATCTTAAGTCTCTATCACCTCTGGTTCATGAGTTACAATGGTATAACATGTACTTGCAATAAAAAAGGGGAAATAACTCCTATAAGGAGTCGTCAAAATCCTTTGCGCGAAATGTAACAAATTGTCGTCATCAATTGCTGACCATTTTGCAACATTTTTCATTGCGACATCTTTTACGGCTTCATAGTTTATATGCACACAAGCTTTTCTGTAGCAGGGGAGATAACTCCGTAAAGAAAAAGTGTTCGGTAAGCCAGGGTTAACTGCGAAAGCGTAATGACTCATAGATCCATAGTACAAAATATCTTTACGCCATGTCGCGAAACAAAATTTATAATGGGAAAAAACAGTTGGCGGAAAAAAAGAATAATAATAATAATTAAATGTCGATACATTTGTTCAAAGAACAAATGTGAGGTCTTTCCCGGCATTTTGATAGTGTTATGTCGAGGTATATGGTTGCTAATTTTGAAAATTGCTGCCCGTAACCTTTCGACTTTGGTCTTAAATCGAAGGGTGTGTTATGACGGTCACATAAAAACCATATGTTGACTATATTATCTCTGACGGTTTAAAGTAATAAGCCATAAACTGATTAGCCGAAACCTGTCAAGGGCCATAACCTCGAAAACGGTTTGTTGCACAGTTTTCGACACTATATATCAAATGTAGATCTCAATGAGAGGAACATTTTTCTGATATATTGTCTGCTTCAATTTTTGTATGGTTTTTGAGTTATATTGAAAACAAAATTTAGCCGAAACGTGTCAAGGGCCATAACCTCGAAAACGGTTTGTCGCACAGTTTTCGACACTATATATCAAATGTAGATTTCAATGAGAGGAACATTTTTCTGATATATTGTCTGCTTCAATTTTTTATGGTTTTTGAGTTATATTGAAAACAAAATTTAGCCAAAACCTGTCAAGGGCCATAACCTCGAAAACGGTTTGTCGCACAGTTTTCGACACTATATATCAAATGTAGATTTCAATGAGAGGAACATTTTTCTGATATATTGTCTGCTTCAATTTTTTATCGTTTTTGAGTTATATTGAAAACAAAATTTAGCCGAAACCTGTCAAGGGCCATAACCTCGAAAACGGTTTGTCGCACAGTTTTTGACACTATATATCAAATGTAGATCTCAATGAGAGGAACATTTTTCTGATATATTGTCTGCTTCAATTTTTTATGGTTTTTGAGTTATATTGAAAACAAAATTTAGCCGAAACGTGTCAAGGGCCATAACCTCGAAAACGGTTTGTCGCACAGTTTTCGACACTATATATCAAATGTAGATTTCAATGAGAGGAACATTTTTCTGATATATTGTCTGCTTCAATTTTTTATGGTTTTTGAGTTATATTGAAAACAAAATTTGTCCGAAACCTGTCAAGGGCCATAACCTCGAAAACGGTTTGTCGCACAGTTTTCGACACTATATATCAAATGTAGATCTCAATGAGAGGAACATTTTTCTGATATATTGTCTGCTTCAATTTTTTATGGTTTTTGAGTTATATTGAAAACAAAATTTGTCCGAAACCTGTCAAGGGCCATAACCTCGAAAACGGTTTGTCACACAGTTTTCGACACTATATATCAAATGTAGATCTCAATGAGAGGAACATTTTTCTGATATATTGTCTGCTTCAATTTTTTATGGTTTTTGAGTTATATTGAAAACAAAATTTCAATGGCGGCCATTTTGAAAATGGTGGACCGAAAAAAAATTTTGATCCGATATATGTAATTAGGACCCTCTTATCTACTTGGAAACCAAGCTTTGTGTAAATCCGACAACTTTGACGTTTTCGACAAATTTCGCGGCAAAATCGCGTAAACAGGAAGTGGATCGAAGAAATTTTTTTTGCATGACAAATCATGGCCATAAGTCAGACAACATTTTCCCCACTTTAGATTTTGGATATCTGTCATGGTTTGTGAGTTTATCTGAACACAAGGGTTTTGGGTTTGGGGCAGATAACTCCGTTACTAAAAATAGATCGGTTTCGCAGGGTGACTCTGATCGAGCCCAAGTAGTGTCGGTTAAGTGTGCCAAGTTTCAAAGCGATACGTCAAGACACTTTTTTCCTTTTGGTGGCGGAAGATTAAAAGAATAATAATAATAATAATAATAATCAGACGAAATACAATAAGGTCTTTCCACTGTAGTGGGAAAGACCTTAATAATAATAATAATTAATAAAGATCAACTGTTCGGTTGAACATTTGAGGGTCTTTCCACATTAATTTAGTTTTGTATTACGTGATGACATTCAAAATAATCAACTTTTTGTGAAATGTTATAATTTTGCAATAAATATTTTAAAAAATTATTGTGTATTATTTGCTACAGAGTGGCATTCTAAGAGAGATAACTCTTATAAACTTTTGATGCAACTTTTCACCGCATGTCTTAATTTACTCGTAATTATTAATAGAACATTTTAGGAAGAAAACCATTTCAATATCCGTGAAAATAGCAAAGGTCAAAAACTAGTACGTGAACTTTACCCATGCAAGTTTTCAAGGTCAAAGGGCATGTGGGTCTATTGTGAAGACCCCATGCCTCTATCATTAATAGTTAATGAGTTACATGTAAAAAGCCATTAAGTTACATATATAATGGGAGATAACTCTTATCAGATGACTTCAAATCCTTATCCTGTAATGTGACAGAGTTGCTCTTTAAGAGATCAACATTTTCCACTCTTTGGTTTCCCTCTATCATTAATAGTTAATGAGTTACATGTGAAAAACCAATAAATTACATATATAATGGGAGATAACTCATATAAGATGACTTCAAACCTTTTCCTGTAAATGTGACAAAGCTGCTCCTTTATGAGGTCAACATTTTGCACTCTTTGGTTTCCCTCTATCATTAACAGTTAATGAGTTACATGTGAAAAACCAATAAGTTACATATATAATGGGAGATAACTCCTATAAGATGACTTCAAAATCCTTTTCCTGTAAATGTGACAAAGTTGCTCCTTTAAGAGATCAACATTTTGCACTCTTTAGTTTCCATCTATCATTAATAGTTAATAAGTTACTTGTGAAAAACCAATAAGTTACATATATAATGGGAGATAACTCCTATAAGATGACTTCAAATCCTTTTCCTGTAAATGTGACAAAGTTGCTCCTTTAAGAGATCAACATTTTGCACTATTTGGTTTTCATCTATTATTAATAGTTAATAAGTAACTTGTGAAAAACCAATAAGTTACATATATAATGGGAGATAACTCCTATAAGATGACTTCAAATCCTTTTCCTGTAAATGTGACAAAGTTGCTCCTTTAAGAGATCAACATTTTGCACTCTTTGGTTTCCATCTATCATTAATAGTTAATAAGTAACTTGTGAAAAACCAATAAGTTACATATATAATGGGAGATAACTCCTATAAAATGAAGTCAAATCCTTTTCCTGTAAATGTAACAAAGTTGCTGCTTTAAAAGATCAACATTTTGCACTCTTTGGTTTCAATCTATCATTAATAGTTAATGAGTTACATGTGAAAAACCAATAAGTTACATATATAATGGGAGATAACTCCTATAAGATGACTTCAAATCCTTTTCCTGTAAATGTGACAAAGTTGCTCCTTTAAGAGATCAACATTTTGCACTCTTTAGTTTCCATCTATCATTAATAGTTAATAAGTTACTTGTGAAAAACCAATATGTTACATTTATAATGGGAGATAACTCCTATAAGATGACTTCAAATCCTTTTCCTGAAAATGTGACAAAGTTGCTCCTTTAAGAGATCAACATTTTGCACTCTTTGGTTTCCATCTATCATTAATAGTTAATAAGTAATTTGTGAAAAACCAATAAGTTACATATATAATGGGAGATAACTCCTATAAGATGACTTCAAATCCTTTTCCTGTAAATGTGACAAAGTTGCTCCTTTAAGAGATCAACATTTTGCACTCTTTGGTTTCCATCTATCATTAATAGTTAATAAGTAACTTGTGAAAAACCAATAAGTTTCATATATAATGGGAGATAACTCCTATAAAATGAAGTCAAATCCTTTTCCTGTAAAGATAACAAAGTTGCTGCTTTAAAAGATCAACATTTTGCACTCTTTGGTTTCAATCTATCATTAATAGTTAATGAGTTACATGTGAAAAACCAATAAGTTACATATATAATGGGAGATAACTCCTATAAGATGACTTCAAATCCTTTTCCTGTAAATGTGACAAAGTTGCTACCTTAAGGGGTCAACATTTTCCACTCTTTGGTATCCATTTATCATTAATAGTTAATAAGTTACTTGTGAAAAACCAATAAGTTACATATATAATGGGAGATAACTCCTATAAAATGAAGTCAAATCCTTTTCCTGTAAATGTGACAAAGTTGCTCCTTTAAAAGATCAACATTTTGCACTCTTTCGTTTCCCTTTATCATTAACAGTTAATGAGTAACATGTGAAAAACCAATAAGTTACATATATAATGGGAGATAACTCCTATAAAATGAAGTCAAATTACTTCGCTCAAAATGCGGCAAAGTTGCGTCTTGATAAGGCGCACATTTTCCCCTTAATAAGAGTTTATCTATCTTTTACCGTTTCAGAGGAGTAGCGGACACAAGCAAATGTCAAAATTTAGAACGTGACCTTGACCTTTGACCTTTTGTCCATTTTCAAGGTCAAAGGTCATGAGGGTCTAAGGTGAAGACCCCAGGCCTCTATCTCTTTTGGTTCTTGAGATTTCTTTAAATACCACTTATAACTTTTATATAAGGGGAGACAACTCCTATAAGATGTCGTCAGATCCATTCAATCAATCTGTCCCAAAGTTGCGCAAGGATATAGGACACATTTTAGTAAAGGTTTGGTGTTGCTATCTTTTTTGGTTTAGGAGGAGTAGCAGGAACAAGCTTTTAAGTGAAAGGGGAGATAACTCCATAAAGGAAAAGGGTGCGGTCAGTCAGGGTGAACTGCGAAAGCGCAATGGGTAACCGATATCAGATATAAAATATCAAAGCGACATGTCGCGAAGTGAAAAAACCAGACATCGAAAACAGTTGGCGGAAGAAAAGAGAAAATAATAATAATAATAATTAAAGATCAACTGTTCGGTTGAACATTTGAGGGTCTTTCCACATTAATTTTAATTTTGTATTACGTGATGACATTCAAAATAATCAACTTTTTGCGAAATGTTATAATTTTGCTATAATTATTTAAAAAAGAAATTATTTTGTATTATTTGCTACAGATTGGCATTCTAAGAGAGATAACTCTTATAAAATTTTGATACAACTTTTCACGGCATGTCTTAATTTACTCGTAATTATTGATAGAACATTTTAGGAAGAAAATCATTTCAATATCTGCGAAAATAGCAAAGGTCAAAAACTAGTATGTGACCTTGACCCATGCAAGTTTTCAAGGTCAAAGGGCCTGAGGGTCTATGGTGAAGACCCCATGCCTCTATCATTAATAGTTAATGAGTTACATGTAAAAAACCAATAAGTTACATATATAATGGGAGATAACTCTTATAAGATGACTTCAAATCCTTATCCTGTAATGTGACAAAGTTGCTCCTTTAAGAGATCAACATTTTGCACTCTTTGATTTCCCACTATCATTAATAGTTAATGAGTTACATGTGAAAAACCAATAAGTTACATATATAATGGGAGATAACTCCTATAAAATGACTTCAAATCCTTTTCCTGTAAATGTGACAAGGTTGCTCCTTTAAGAGATCAACATTTTGCACTCTTTAGTTTCCATCTATCATTAATAGTTAATGAGTTACATGTGAAAAACCAATAATTTACATATATAATGGGAGATAACTCCTATAAGATGACTTCAAATCCTTTTCCTGTAAATGTGACAAAGTTGCTCCTTCAAAAGATCAACATTTTGCACTCTTTAGTTTCCCTTTATCATTAAAAGTTAATGAGTTACATGTGAAAAACCAATAAGTTACATATATAATGGGAGGTAACTCCTATAAAATGAAGTCAAATTACTTCGCTCAAAATGTGGCAAAGTTGCGTCTTTCTAAGGCGCACATTTTCCCCTTAATAAGTGTTTATCTATCTTTTATCGTTTCAAAGGAGTAGCGGACACAACCAAATGTCCAAATTTAGAACGTGACCTTGACCTTTGACCTTGTGTCCGTTTTCAAGCTCTAAGGTCACGAGGGTCTATGTTGAAGACCCCAGGCCTCTATCTCTTTTAGTTCTTGAGATTTGTTTGAATATCACTTAAAAATTTTCATTAAAGGGAGATAACTCCTATAAGATGACGTCAGATCCCTTCAATCAATCTGTCCCAAAGCTGCGCAAAGACATCAGACACATTTTGGTAAAGGTTTTGTGTTGCTATCTTTTTTGGTTTAGGAGGAGTAGCAGGAACAAGCTTTTTAGTAAAAGGGGAGAAAACTCCATAAGGAAAAAGGGTGCGGTCAGTCAGGGTGAACTGCGAAAGCGCAATGGGTAACCGATATCAGATATAAAATATCAAAGCGACATGTCGCGAAGTAAAAAAACCTTAAAGCGAAGAATGATGGCGGAAGAAAAGAGAAAATAATAATAATAATCAGAACAATAACTATAGGTCTTTCCACAGAAAGGTGGAAAGACCTAATAATAATAATTAAAGATCAACTGTTCGGTTGAACATTTGAGGGTCTTTCCACATTAATTTTAATTTTGTATTACGTGATGACATTTAAAATAATCAACTTTTTTGCGAAATGTTATAATTTTGCTATAAATATTAAAAAAAAAAAAAATTTGTATTATTTGCTACAGATTGGCATTCTAAGAGAGATAACTCTTATAAAATTTTGATACAACTTTTCACGGCATGTCTTAATTTAATCGTAATTATTAATAGAACATTTTAGGAAGAAAATCATTTCAATATCATTGAAAATAGCAAAGGTCAAAAACTAGTACATGACCTTGACCCATGAAAGTTTTATAGGTCAAAGGGCATGAGGGTCTATGGTGAAGATACCATGCCTCTATCATTAATAGTTAATGAGTTACATGTGAAAAACCAATATGTTACATATATAATGGGAGATAACTCCTTTAAGATGACTTCAAATCCTTTTCCAGTAAATGTGACAAAGTTGCTCCTTTAAGAGATCAACATTTTGCATTCTTTGGTTTCCATCTATCATTAATAGTTAATGAGTTACATGTGAAAAACCAATAAGTTACATATATAATGGGAGATAACTCCTATAAGATGACTTCAAATCCTTTTCCTGTAAATGTGACAAAGTTGCTCCTTTAAGAGATCAACATTTTGCACTCTTTGATTTCCATCTATCATTAATAGTTAATAAGTTACTTGTGAAAAACCAATAAGTTACATATATAATGGGAGATAACTCCTATAAGATGACTTCAAATCCTTTTCCAGTAAATGTGACAAAATTGCTCCTTTAAGAGATCAACATTTTGCACTCTTTGGTTTCCATCTATCATTAATAGTTAATAAGTTACTTGTGAAAAACCAATAAGTTACATATATAATGGGAGATAACTCCTATCAAATGAAGTCAAATCCTTTTCCTGTAATTGTGACAAAGTTCTTCTTTAAGAGATCAACATTTTGCACTCTTTGGTTTCCACCTATCATTAATAGTTAATAAGTTACTTGTGAAAAACCAATAAGTTACATATATAATGGGAGATAACTCCTATAAGATGACTTCAAATCCTTTTCCTGAAAATGTGACAAAGTTGCTCCTTTAAGAGATCAACATTGTGCACTCTTTAGTTTCCATCTATCATTAATAGTTAATGAGTTACATGTGAAAAACCAATAAATTACATATGTAATGGGAGATAACTCCTATAAGATGACTTCGAATCCTTTTCCTGTAAATGTGACAAAGTTGCTCCTTTAAGAGATCAACATTTTGCACTCTTTGGTTTCCATCTATCATTAATAGTTAATAAGTTACTTGTGAAAAACCAATAAGTTACATATATAATGGGAGATAACTCCTATAAAATGAAGTCAAATCCTTTTCCTGTAAATGTGACAAAGTTGCCCCTTTAAAAGGTCAACATTTTGCACTCTTTAGTTTCCCTTTATCATTAAAAGTTAATGAGTTACATGTGAAAAACCAATAAGTTACATATATAATGGGAGATAACTCCTATAAGATGACTTCAAATCCTTTTCCTGAAAATGTGACAAAGTTGCTCCTTTAAGAGATCAACATTTTGCACTCTTTAGTTTCCATCTATCATTAATAGTTAATGAGTTACATGTGAAAAACCAATAAATTACATATGTAATGGGAGATAACTCCTATAAGATGACTTCGAATCCTTTTCCTGTAAATGTGACAAAGTTGCTCCTTTAAGAGATCAACATTTTGCACTCTTTGGTTTCCATCTTTCATTAATAGTTAATAAGTTACTTGTGAAAAACCAATAAGTTACATATATAATGGGAGATAACTCCTATAAAATGAAGTCAAATCCTTTTCCTGTAAATGTGACAAAGTTGCCCCTTTAAAAGATCAACATTTTGCACTCTTTAGTTTCCCTTTATCATTAAAAGTTAATGAGTTACATGTGAAAAACCAATAAGTTACATATATAATGGGAGATAACTCCTATAAAATGAAGTCAAATTACTTCGCTCAAAATGTGGCAAAGTTGCGTCTTGATAAGGCGCACATTTTCCCCTTAATAAGTGTTTATCTATCTTTTACCGTTTCAAAGGAGTAGCGGACACAAGCAAATGTCAAAATTTAGAACGTGACCTTGACCTTTGACCTTGTGTCCATTTTCAAGGTCAAAGGTCATGAGGGTCTAAGGTGAAGACCCCAGGCGTCTATCTCTTTTAGTTCTTGAGATTTGTTTGAATATCACTTAAAAATTTTCATTAAAGGGAGATAACTCCTATAAGATGACGTCAGATCCCTTCAATCAATCTGTCCCAAAGCTGCGCAAGGACATAAGACACATTTTGGTAAAGGTTTGGTGTTGCTATCTTTTTTGGTTTAGGAGGAGTAGCAGGAACAAGCTTTATAGTAAAAGGGGAGAAAACTCCATAAGGGAAAAGGGTACGGTCAGTCAGGGTGAACTGCGAAAGCGCAATGGGTAACCGATATCAGATATAAAATATCAAAGCGACATGTCGCGAAGTGAAAAAACCTTAAAGCGAAGAATGATGGCGGAAGAAAAGAGAAAATAATAATAATAATAATCAGAACAATATCTATAGGTCTTTCCACAGAAAGGTGGAAAGACCTAATAATCAGAACAATAACTATAGGTCTTTCCACAGAAAGGGGAGACATAATTAGATAGAGGTCACTTTTAAGGATTAAAACATTTATACACTTGTGATTATCAATTAGTGAATTGATATAATACTAATACACATTAGAAAATGCATTTAATGGTAAGATATAAACATATCAACCCTATAACAATTATCACACCTAGAGCCAGGAGTTTGTATATGTCTGTGTAAAATTACAACAGGTATTATAAAATGGCAAAAGTCAACTAGTTTGTGTATCATTGTAGCCTCTTTCAAAGTATTACCTTTAAACACGTCAGCGTACTATCATTAAACGATAGATTACTCACACAAAACATCTTCAAATTCCTCACTCAGGATTGGCCACTCACTACCAATAATCAATATTATTACATGAATAGAATTTTGCGTGTTTTTGATTGGTCTAAAATCAACTTTCGGGTCACGATTAATCGCAACAGTACTAAAATTACAAGAAAAATGTGGATATTTTTTCTGACCAGCTCAAGCCTGTTTTTCATGACTGTTCCAACATTACTATAAATTTCAATTTTAGTGGTCATTGAATCATCTATAATTATAACATATACTGTTATACTGTTTAAAATGTAAGAATAAAATTATTGATTTATTTATACTCTGTTCAATGTTCGAATGTGATTAAACTTAATTTCAGGATTATCAGTAAATCAATATCAAAATACAGTATTAACAGAAAATATTAAGGTTAACCAGCAATACAGCAATTACAAAATGTAAGCATTGTCTGTTTCTCTGACGAAGAAAGGTGGTTATTGTATTCATGCTGTAAAACAATTACTGACTTTGATATACGGTGGCTAGGAGGATTCCCCAGCCCTCAAAAATTGCCTAGCGGCTCGGTGAATATTACATTTTTTTCTGGCTGATGAATCTTGATAGCGACCTATATCAAAGTCATCAATTGTATAATATTTGACATGTCTAGTAATAGTACTTTCCTCCCTTGGTTTTAACATCTCCACAATAGCAAAACAACCCATTGACAATGCAACATATTTTGTTTAGAATTCATCAATATTACCTTTTTTTACTTCTGCTCCTTTGTTAAGTACCAAATCACAGTAAATCACAGTCTATCACGTGATGCTATAAACAGTGGTGATTCTCCATTCTTATTACACATATTGACATCTTCTCCTCTATTGTATAGCATTTCCAGAATAGTAGTGTGACCTTGCTGTGATGCTACATATAGTGGTGAAGATCCATTACTGTTACATTTATTTATCTCCGCTCCTTTTTCAAGTAAGAAATCAACACACTCGTTGTGTCCTTTATATGATGCTATAAACAGTGGTGATTCTCCATCCTTATTACACAGATTGACATATCCTCCTTTATTGTATAGCATTTCAAGAATAGTAGTGTGACCTTCTTGTGATGCTACATACAGTGGTGAGAATCCATCATTATCACATTTGTTTACCTCTGCTCCTTTGTTAAGTAAAAAATCAACACAGTCTTTGTGTCCATTATATGATGATGCATACAATGGTGATTCTCCATATTTATTACACAGATTGACATATCCTCCTTTATTGTATAGCATTTCAAGAATAGTAGTGTGACCTTCTTGTGATGCTACATACAGTGGTGAGCATCCATCATTACAACATTTATTTATCTCCGCTCCTTTTTCAAGTAAGAAATCAACACAGTCTTTGTGTCCATTATATGATGCTATAAACAGTGGTGATGCTCCATTCTTATTAAACATATTGACATCTCCTCCTCTATTGTATAGCATTTCCAGAACAGTAGTGTAACCTTTCTCTGATGCTACATACAGTGGTGAGAATCCATCATTATCACATTTGTTTACCTCTGCTCCTTTGTTAAGTAAAAAATCAACACAGTCTTTGTGTCCATTATATGATGCATCACACAATGGTGATTCTCCATTTTTATTACACAGATTGACATATCCTCCTTTATTGTATATCATTTCAAGAATAGTAGTGTGACCTTCATGTGATGCTACATACAGTGGTGAGCATCCATCATTACAACATTTATTTATCTCCGCTCCTTTTTCAATTAAGAAATTAACACAGTCTTTGTGTCCGTTATATGATGCCGCATACAGTGGTGATTCTCCATTTTTATTACACAGATTGACATATCCTCCTTTATTGTATAGCATTTCAAGAATAGTTGTGTGACCTTCATGTGATGTTACATATAGTGGTGAAGATCCATTACTGTTACATCTATTTATCTCCGCTCCTTTTTCAAGTAAAAAATCAACACAGTCCTTGTGTCCATTATATGATGCTATAAACAGTGGTGATGCTCCATTCTTATTCAACATATTGACATCTCCTCCTCTATTGTATAGCATTTCCAGAATAGTAGTGTGACCTTGCTGTGATGCTACATGTAGTGGTGAAGATCCATTACTGTTACATTTATTTATCTCCGCTCCTTTTTCAAGTAAGAAATCAACACAGTCTTTGTGTCCGTTATATGATGCTATAAACAGTGGTGATTCTCCATCCTTATTACACAGATTGACATATCCTCCTTTATTGTATAGCATTTCAAGAATAGCAGTGTGACCTTCTTGTGATGCTACATACAGTGGTGAGAATCCATCATTACATTTATTTATCTCCGCTCCTTTTTCAAGTAAGAAATCAACACAGTCTTTGTGTCCATTATATGATGCTATAAACAGTGGTGATGCTCCATTCTTATTCAACATATTGACATCTCCTCCTCTATTGTATAGCATTTCCAGAATAGTAGTGTGACCTTTCTCTGATGCTACATACAGTGGTGAGAATCCATCATTATCACATATGTTTACCTCTGCTCCTTTGTTAAGTAAAAAATCAACACAGCCTGTGTGTCCGTTATATGATGCTGCATACAGTGGTGATGCTCCATTTTTATTACACAGATTGACATATCCTCCTTTATTGCATACCATTTCAAGAATAGTAGTGTGACCTTCGTGTGATGCTACATACAGTGGTGAGCATCCATCATTACATTTATTTATCTCCGCTCCTTTTTCAAGTAAGAAATCAACACAGTCTTTGTGTCCATTATATGAAGCTATAAACAGTGGTGATTCTCCATTCTTATTACACATATTGACATCTTCTCCTCTATTGTATAGCATTTCCAGAATAGTAGTGTGACCTTGCTGTGATGCTACATATAGTGGTGAAGATCCATTACTGTTACATTTATTTATCTCCGCTCCTTTTTCAAGTAAGAAATCAACACACTCTTTGTGTCCTTTATATGATGCTATAAACAGTGGTGATTCTCCATCCTTATTACACAGATTGACATATCCTCCTTTATTGTATAGCATTTCAAGAATAGTAGTGTGACCTTCTTGTGATGCTACATACAGTGGTGAGAATCCATCATTACATTTATTTATCTCCGCTCCTTTTTCAAGTAAGAAATCAACACAGTCTTTGTGTCCATTATATGATGCTACAAACAGTGGCGATTCTCCATCCTTATTCAACATATTGACATCTCCTCCTTTATTGTATAGCATTTCAAGAATAGTTGTGTGACCTTGCTGTGATGCTACATACAGTGGTGAGCATCCATCATTACATTTATTTATCTCCGCTCCTTTTTCAAGTAAGAAATCAACACAGTCTTTGTGTCCATTATATGATGCTGCATACAGTGGTGATGCTCCATTCTTATTCAACATATTGACATCTCCTCCTCTATTGTATAGCATTTCCAGAATAGTAGTGTGACCTTTCACTGATGCTAAATACAGTGGTGAGAATCCATCATTATCACATTTGTTTACCTCTGCTCCTTTGTTAAGTAAAAAATCAACACAGCCTGTGTGTCCGTGATATGATGCTGCATACAGTGGTGATGCTCCATTTTTATTACACAGATTGACATATCCTCCTTTATTGCATACCATTTCAAGAATAGTATTGTGACCTTCGTGTGATGCTACATACAGTGGTGAGCATCCATCATTACATTTATTTATCTCCGCTCCTTTTTCAAGTAAGAAATCAACACAGTCTTTGTGTCCATTATATGATGCTATAAACAGTGGTGATTCTCCATTCTTATTACACATATTGACATCTCCTCCTCTATTGTATAGCATTTCCAGAATAATAGTGTGACCTTGCTGTGATGCTACATATAGTGGTGAAGATCCATTACTGTTACATTTATTTATCTCCGCTCCTTTTTCAAGTAAGAAATCAACACAGTCTTTGTGTCCGTTATATGATGCTGCATACAGTGGTGATGCTCCATTTTCATTACACAGATTGACATATCCTCCTTTATTGTATAACATTTCAAGAATAGTGGTGTGACCTTGCTGTGATGCTACATACAGTGGTGAGCATCCATCATTATCACATTTGTTTACCTCTGCTCCTTTTTCAAGTAAGAAATCAACACAGTCTTTGTGTCCATTATATGATGCTGCATACAATGGTGATTTTCCATTGTTATTACACAGATTGACATATCCTCCTCTATTGTATAGCATTTCCAGAATAGTAGTGTGACCTTTCACTGATGCTAAATACAGTGGTGAGAATCCATCATTATCACATTTGTTTACCTCTGCTCCTTTGTTAAGTAAAAAATCAACACAGCCTGTGTGTCCGTTATATGATGCTGCATACAGTGGTGATGCTCCATTTTGATTACACAGATTGACATATCCTCCTTTATTGCATACCATTTCAAGAATAGTAGTGTGACCTTTCTCCGATGCCACATACAGTGGTGAGTATCCATTATTATCACATTTGTTTACCTCTGCTCCTTTGTTAAGTAAGAAATCAACACAGTCTTTGTGTCCATTATATGATGCTGCATACAATGGTGATTTTCCATTGTTATTACTCAGATTGACATATCCTCCTTTATTGTATAGCATTTCCAGAATAGTAGTCTGACCTTTCTGTGATGCTACATATAGTGGCGAAGATCCATTACTCTTACATTTATTTATCTCCGCTCCTTTGTCAAGTAAGAAATCAACACAGTCTTTGTGTCCATTATATGATGCTATAAACAGTGGTGATGCTCCATTCTTATTCCACATATTGACATCTCCTCCTCTATTGTATAGCATTTCCAGAATAGTAGTGTGGCCTTTCTTTGATGCAACATATAGTGGTGAAGCTCCATTACTCTTACATTTATTTACTTCTGCTCCTTTGTTTAGTAAGAAATCAACACAGGCTTTGTGTCCATTATATGATGCTGCATACAATGGTGATTCTCCATTTTTATTACACAGATTGACATCTCCTCTTCTATTGTATAGCATTTCCAGAATAGTAGTGTGGCCTTTCTTTGATGCAACATATAGTGGTGAAGATCCATTACTGTTACATTTATTTACTTCTGCTCCTTTGTTTAGTAAGAAATCAACACAGGCTTTGTGTCCTTTGTAAGATGCTGCAAATAGTGGTGATATTTCATCTTTAGCACATTTATTTATATTTCCTCCATTAGAAAACAAATAGTTAAGAATGTCAAGGTAACCAGTCAGTGATAAAACATACACAGCTGTACGACCAATTTGATCCACTTGATTGATATCATGCTTCAGACCTTTTAAAACATCCATAAGTTTCAAACGATATACTTTATATTCAATTTGTGATGCTCCATAAACATCCCAAACTTTACAGTCAATAATATCCTGTTTTATTCTCTCAAAGAAAATTGTTTCTAAATCTTCAGCAATAACTATTTTACCGGTCATATCTGTTTGTCCGATGCCTTGTAATAAAGCCCGATCACCTATTAATCCACTGTCAGCATATTCTACAATACATTTTAACATATTGGAACAAACATGATTACAATAGATATCAAACACATAGTCATGAATACTTTTGTATCCGGTTTCAGTTTTGGAGAAGAATGATCCTACCATAGATTCAAATTGTCTCAGAACTGTCCTTTTTGGTGTTGAAAGATTTACTTCACATTCTTCAAATACAACATCAAATATTTGTTTTGCCTTTAAATTGGATCTGGATGTAAATATATCAAATGGAACAAGATCATTATACATTACACATAGAGCAATACATGCATACTTTATCGTATCTGGACTATTTTTTAACTCGTTCATTTCTTTTTCAAAGTAAGTCGTCGGCTGATCAAAAAACAAAGTGCCTTCATGTGCATGACTTTTATATAATAAACAAAGCAAAGGGAAACATTCGCATTTATTAATGGTGTCATCACTGAGGGCTTTTACAATATTTTCTGGTAAATACTGTTTACTTATCAAAACTTTCTCCCTATGTGATATTAGATGGCTACCCGAAAAATCACAAACTTTAAAATTGTCAAAATGTAAATTTTTTAACTTTTGGTCATTATATATTTGTAATCTACATGTAACAATGCATTTTGTAAAGGAACATTTAAACATAGTGTCAATTTGTTCTTTGTTCTGTTGATAGTCTTCAATGCCAATGCTAGAAATGTTGTACTTTCCACAGAAGTTATCAATATAGAAGACCTGTCGTGATGTTTTAGAAAAGTACTTCACCATATCTGATGCAGTCGTCACAGGTATTATATCATATCCCTCATTTTTCAACAATAACAGTACGTGCTGAACAGTAAATGACTTTCCACAACCAGGACTTCCTGTCACTATGATGAGGTTGTTTGTTTTAATTGTCTTTGTTATATATTTAGAAGCTTCAGTTTCCACAAAACATTCATCTGTGAGCTCCCACTGATGCAACATACTTTGAATGTTTGCTAAAAAGATATATTTATGCTGTTAGCTAAATATATAGTTCATAAAGTAACTGATAGTGCTAGCTAATTAAGGTAACTTTGATTAATTAATAGATATTTGCTTAATGTCCAGCGACCAAATATGTCAGCTATATTCAGAACGAGATAGTGTTAGCTTATTAAGGTAACTTTGATAATTTTAGCTAATATAATTAACTATGATAGTACTAGCTTATTATTGTAACTAGAATTGTACTAACTTATAAAAGATACTATGCCAGTTCTAGTTTATTAAGGTAACTTTGATAGTGATAGCTTATTAGATTGATTGATTGATTAGTTTGATGTTTACGTCTGCTAGCTTATTAGAATTTACTTGGATAGTATCAATTAATTAAGGGAACTTTGATAGTTTTATCTTATTATTGTGACTTTTATAGTGTTAGCTTATTAAAGTAATTTTGATAGTACTAGCTTATTAAGACCATCTTGATAGTTCTAGCTTAATCAGGTAATTTTATCAAATACACCAATTTGACATATAAATCTGTTTTGAAACTGATCTGCTTCATACAAGTTTTAAAGGCATGTATAATGAAGACGTTTATGAACTGTGTTATTTTACAATAAACTTGTTTGAATTCTTCCGTTGTTATTCACTGTGGACAGCCAAAATCCACTTTTACTTACTATTATGTCAACATAGCAAATATAGGTTCTTTTCTAATTTTTTAGCAGAATACTCGTAGGTTGCATGATAAGGCGAAAAAAATGCATATTCACAAGAATGTCAGAAGAAAAGATTATAATGTTTCCCCATCCAATGGACAGCTGCTAAAAGCTTTAGTTGTAGTGTACAGTCATCTCAGCCTGTGACATGTTGCCTTGAATACTTTCCTACCTACAGAGTACACTAGGTGGGTAAGGTTCTACACATATAAGTCCTTATTTCTTATCTACATTATCTAACAATATTACCTCTCACATTTGGGGGCAAAGGATCGTTCAACTTTTCTGTCAGTTCAGCTATTTCCATAAGAAAGTTCCTGTATACGTCCATGTAAGATTGATCCAGGGTACATACTAGCAAATTAGAACACTCCAGCTCATACCTGTATCCTCCAATTCTACTGATAGCCTGCAATGTACAAAACTTACACATAAGAACAATCCAGTTAATTACTGCGTCCTCAAATTTTACTAACATCTTGTAATGTACAAACTAACAAATTAGAACAAACAGCTCATTCTTGTGTCCTCCAATTCTACTGACAGCTTGTAATGTACAAACACACATAAGAACAATCCAGTTAATTAACAAATTAGAACAAACAGCTCATTCTTCTACTGACAGTCTACAAACACCTAAATAAGAACACTCCTGCTCATTCCTGTGTCTGTTCATTCTAATCAAATCTGAACAGTCAATAAAAACAGAACATCCGCAAAAATATGACAATTTATGTACATATATGACTTGCATTTTTTATCATTAACAACCACATGTTTAACATAATTGCTGGTAGGTCAAAGTCATACTTAAGACATTGAAATGATACTTGCGAAGTCTGTTAGAGCATGGACTGTTTGACTCATGGCTGTGTGTTTGATTAAACGATTGTTAAGAGATACATTTTTTACCTTGCTGACAGTTTTCCAACAAATAGGATATTCAAAATTGTCAAATTTTCTGTCTTTTTCCATGCAGTGTGCTATGTAGTTTCTGTAATATTTAATTCGAGACAAATCTGCTCCGAGGCTTTCATCACTAGGTGGCGGCAGTGTGTCATAATCACAATATTGTGGAGCGATGGATGTTAGATGTCGGAAAAAACTTATCATAAGTGTTACATCAAAATTTGTTGATGTCACTTTGGCACCTGAAATAAACATTTATAAAAACATCTAATATTTTTTATGCAACTCAAGACTGCTCTTTTTAAACAAAAATGTACAAAGAAAACCTATCTTAACACTCAAAAGTTTAATACTTTTTATAGTTTAAGAATTATGTTGTTCAACAAAGGTCTGGAGAGAAGATTAGAGTCAGGCACTACTATTATATATCAATATTTTTGGCTGCTAAATATCTCAGTGATTATTGCAGAAAAGTTAATAAATATGTTAAGTTGTATAGTACCCCTAAGACTTAAACATGTCAACAAGGGAACTGTCTTGGGACTCGGGCATGTGTTAAGAAAGGTACTACCCCCCAAGAACTCCAACATGTATTAATTAGGGAACTATCCCACATGACTCCAACACGTGTTACCTTTGGTAATCCCTCCAGAACTCTAGCATGTGTTAATTAAAGAACAGTAGTGAGCACGCTCACAAATATTTTGAAAAATTTCTAAGTTCAATGGGGCATACATGAAGGTATTAACAAAATAGCGAACACCAAGGAAACTGTCAGACAAACCACAAATCAAAATCCTAGAACCGCCAAACTATAAGTCTTACATAACTTCCTGTCGATATGCACAACTGGCATGGTTTCCTTTATTCCTACCAAGTTTTAAAAATTTGGTCAGTAGGTTCAGAGAAACGCTTACGAATTGCTTCATATATTTTGAGAAATTTCTAAGGTCAGAAGGGCATAACTACTACAAAAAATCGGATCATAACTACAGATGGTGTGCTTCTTACTACCAAATTATCTTCAGTAGATTAAGAGGAGAAGCTCTTATGAGTTGTTTCATACATATACATGTATTTTGAAAACATTCTAGGTTTTAAAGGGCATAACTCCTACACATAATATTCAATTATGAATTCCTGTCGATTTGCACAACTACAGGAGTTGAGTTACAAGAATATGACTGATAGACGGACGCACTGACAGGCCCGTCAAAAAGCATTAAACCTCACAACCTCTCCTAGGACTAAGGTACTGCCAATAGGACTCCAACATGTATTGACTAGGGTACTACCCCTCACAACTCCAACATTTGTTAACTAAGGTACTGCCCTTAGGACTAAAAAATGTGTTGACTAAGGTATTACACCACATAAGACATGTGTTGACCATATTTGCCAACTTATTTGAATGTCCAAGCGGAACATTAGGGGGTCAGGGGGCAGTCCACTTCCATGCAATCTAACTTTTTTACCATAAATGACCCTTTATGGCGGTCGGTGAATACATTGAAAACATTATGATCGTATTAATAACAACATATCCTCTACGATGACAATTGTTTTTTTCGTTTCACTTTTATGTTGTTTAATGATGAAAACTGTATTTTCATCATTGGTGAACACATGATTCGCCATTCACTTTAATTCTAAGGTTTTTCTATTGTCAAGGCGTAGATAACCTTATCCTTATTTGGAACATCGTTTTAGAATTTTGGTGATAAAAGCTCTTCAAATCTTAATCATTTGGATTTTAAATATTGTTTGTGTTTGAGCGCCACTGATGAGTCTTGATTGGACACAACGCGCGTCCATGGTGTAGAAAATTCTATTAACTTTGGTATCTGCTTGCATTTTATTGAAACCACTGGGTCGATGCCTCTGCTTGTGGACTGTCTCCGAGGGTATCACCAACCCAGTAGTCACACTTTGGTGCTGACAGGAATATCATTGATTCTTTCAGTGATAGAGTCATTGTCTAAATGTACTGCCTTAAAATTTCGAAAATTTCTTTTATTTTAAGGTTTCTCTATTTTCAAGGTGTAGATAGCCTTATCCGTATTTGGAACAACATTTTTTTAGAGTTTTGGTTATGAAAGCTCTACAACATCTTAATCATTTGGATTTAAAATATTGTTTGGGTTTGAACGCCACTGTTGAGTCTTGATTAGACAAAACCGCGCGTCCATGGAGTAGTAAATTCAATTAACCTTTGTATCTTTGATGACATTTTATGTTTTAAATATGCTTCTATCGCAAAGTTCTCTGAGCTTAATATATTAACGGATTTTAAATATAATTACAAGTGTTTTTGGAAAATTATAATAAGAAGAATCGAAAGCGGAACAATCGAACCCAAATCTGGAACGTGGAACAACAACGTGAAAATTGGAACAATTCCACCAAAACCGGAACGGTTGGCAATTATCATTTGGCTAGGGTACAACTCCACACAACTCCAAAATGTTTGAATTAAGGTACTGCCCTAGGACTGCAACATGAGTTGACTAGGGTACTACCACACACAACTCCAACATGTGTTAACTAAGGGACTGCCCCAGACTTCAACATATGTTGACTAGAGTAATACCCCACAGAACAACATATGCTAAGGTACTGCTACAGGACTACAACATGTGTTGACAAGGGTACTGATTACATCTATAGTCTTTTGCGAGGAGTTGTGTAAAATACACGCAGTAACTTATATGGAATACAAATATGGCTTTACTATATTAGTAAATCAGCTGGAATACATTTTAATTTGTATTCCTTTTTGTAACATTGATGTAAAACAGTACTTACAAACACTAACACCTAAATCATTTTTATCAGAATTCAGTGCCAATAACAGTTCAGTCATTCCCAGAAAATGAATAGAATGCAAGTGGTCATTGTGTTTGGTTTTTTTGTCATTTGGCTTAATTATGATCCGGATCGGCAATAGCTATAACCTTTTTAATTACCCTTTGCGAGAGATATCTTCGAATATTTGTCACAGCGCCATGTTTATCATAGAACACGCCATTTTTTAAACAAAAAGTGAAAGCTGGTACCCGACTGCCTTTTTCTATGTTCAAATAGCGTTAAGTAAAAATACTCGCGGCAACCAGTACAAACCAACTGAAAATACGGAAATCTACGGAGCGGATATGAACTTTGTTCAGGAACCTGCAAATACAACGCTGCTTGTGTGGAAGTTACAACCACAAAGACTGAAACACAGTAACAAATACTATTTTGGCAGTCACTTTCCAATTTATTAGATGTACAAATATATTTAAAAAATTACTATAAAATGAAAACAAAGGAGCAAAACAGCAAACAAAACATTTATTCAAATAATAATAACAACAAAAGTGCAACAAACGCAATCACACACAAAAATATGCAAATACATAAAAAAACGCCCTTCTCATGCGCCCTCTATTTTCAAATCCTAGCTTGGTCCATAACAAATATATACAAAACTGGGAAAAAATGCGGAACACATTACACCAACTCCATGGAATGATAGATCATGTGCATTTTCTGATTTGCTAGCAACACCTGTCATTAAAATTGGGTATGGTCATGCACGTCTAAAAATAGTTCGAATATAAAGACCAACTTATAATGTTGGCTGTAAAAAAAAACCAATTAAACTATACTTACCATAAGGAAGGATAAGTTTCCACTGTGCTTTTGTCAGAACTCGTCGGTCTTTCAATTCCAATAAAAAGGTCATATTTCTTTGTATTATATCATTAAGTTGGCCTGGAGGAAATTCCTGATCAAAGCGACATCTCACTGCCTGTGGAGCGACCTTCTGAACAAGATGGCAAAACCTCAGGAAGTTAGATTCTCCTTCTGTCAGTGTACTAGGCAGCCTGAAACACATATACTGGTTATCTTTTTTTTCAGATCTCTTTGTTTGATATATTGTGACAGACATAAATATTTACTCTGCTATAGTTTTATTTACACAAGTTTAGATCTCTTTGTCTCTTTGTCTGATACATCGTGATGTAAAATGTAAATATTTACTTAAAGAATCAAATTTTGCTGTTTTAGAGAAATTCATTGGCGTATGAATAAGACGAAATTGTACTAAGTTGGTAAGCCTTTTGTTTATTGAAATCAATGCATTATTTTATTTACATGTATTCATACACTAGATCCAATAAAAAGAAAAATGATAAATAACGGTCGACAAATCAAAAATAACAAAACAGTGAATAATGGAATTAAATGCCTGGTTTTACTATAGACTGAATTCCACTGGAAAAAGCAATATTATTTTTCTGCCGTAAATGGCTCAATTCCGATGCAGTTAACCCAGTACAGATGCGCTCACGCGCACTCGTCTGTACTTGTTGTGCAATTCATTCAGAAAGCATGCAATCATGTAACAAGAACGTTCTGATTGGATGTGGCAGTAATAAACAATAGAGAGTCTATAGGATATCACAATGTGAAAGTTGTTGTTTTATGGAAGAAATATTAAGCACTTTCATTTGCTTCTGAAATGTGATCTTCCACTTATGATATAAATTGTTTATGTCTTTCTGGTCATTCCGCTGCACTCCATTCACGAAAAGACATACATTTTTTACCACTCGTGCAAGACAAACTGGTCTTTCCCAGAAACGTATGTGGGAACCTATTATTCTTACAGGCTGAAATTATTACCAGCGGAGATTTATGTTTGTAGAAAGTAAAAATATAAAGCAAGTCTTTTCTCATATTTATTATACAAACATTTCAATATCTATAAAATAGTTTTAATAAAACAGGTATGTACAGTATAGAATAATCTTAAATGCAATGTTTGCTCAATACTTATTTTATTTACAAGTATAAAATATTACATTTATCCTGGAAAATTAGTCTGTATAAAATATCTCAAGGGTTCATCAAGACTTAACCCCAAAAGCTGTCAAGTGAATCATTAGAATAAGAGATGCCAAATCCATATTGTGGTTACCCGGGACAGTACGCAGGAACTATCGATCACAGCTGTCAAATGGATCATTAAAATAGGAGATGCCCATATATGTTGTGGTTACCCTGGTTCCTGGAAAAGTTCCTAGAGACTATACTGCAGAGCTATTTAGTTGATCATTGGAATAGGAGATGTTCCATTAATGTTGTGGTCACACTGGTTACCAGGACAGTTCCCCGAGACCATGCTACAGAGCTGTTAAATAGAGCATTGGAATAGGAGATGTTCTATTAATGTTGAGATCACTCTGGTTACCAGGACAGTTCCCAGAGACTTTGCTTTAGAACTTTGTTGTATTTTTAATTTTTAATATCGGTGATGGTTAGCGCTGCTGGTGGAGTTTTAATTCCCCGAGGTTAGCCCGCTCCGGCATCAACACTTTTGTGTTAAATAACACACCAAAGCTATGAAATTGTCCGTGTAAATTTCAAAATAGTCAAAACCTTAAGGTTCTTCCTACCCCAGGTATAGGTTGATCTTAGTCATAATTTGGTTTACAGTTTGGCATATTTTGGTTTTATTGTTCTATGCTCGTCATATTCATATAGTGTTTGGCATTTTGAATTTTTGGGGTAGAGCGCCTCTGATGAGTCTTGTATAGACGAAACGCGTGTCAGGCGTAGCAAATTTATTGCCTGGAACTTTGTTGTATTTTTGATTTTTAACATCCGTAATGGTTAGCGCTGCTGGTGGAGTTTTAATTCCCCGAGTTTAGCTTGCTCCGGCATCAACACTTTTGTGTTGAATAACACACCAAAGCTATGAAATTGTCCGTGTAAATTTCAAAATTGTCAAAACCCTACGATTCTTCCTACTTCAGGTATAGGTTGATCTTAGTCATAATTTGGTTTCCAGTTCGGCATATTTTGGTTTAATTGTTCTATGCATATTCATATAGTGTTTGGCATTTTGAATTTTTTGGGTAGAGCGCCTCTGACGAGTCTTGTATAGACGAAACGCGCGTCAGGCTTAGCAAAATGTATTGCCTGGAAATCTGTTGTATTTTTGATTTTTAGAGCTGTTAAATAGATCATTGGAAAAGGAGATGCTTTATTGATGTTGTGGTTACCCTGGTTCCTGGAACAATTCCCGGAGACTACAATGCATTGATTTTGATTGATTGATTGTTGTTTAACGTCCAGCAAGCAATATTTCAGCCATATTCAGGACGTGAAAATTATAATTTTTAAATTATAAGCACGTCATACCTCCTTCTATTCTAAAACATAATATCATACAATAAGAGAATATATACAGATAAAAATGGTACATAAAACAATAAAAGATATAAAGCATCACAAAAGTAAATTAAATTTTATTAAATAAATTAATTTCTTTATAAAAACTTTAAAATTGTCGTCGCCTGCGACAGTTTTAAATACATTAAAATATGAATCTACTCTATAGAAACGTTCCCGGATGTGCGCCACATCCACACAGTCCATTAAAACATGCTTAATGGTGTATGGAGTGTTGCATGGCACACATTCGGGTCGTGGCTCGTTATTTAAAATATAACCATGTGTCGTCCTGGTATGTCCAAGACGACACCTGGTTAAAACCAATTGGTCTACGACCCTTATATGATTTAAAATAATTTGGGTGCAGAAGTGGTTTGATCTCATGAAGTTTATTATGAACTTCTAGATAATATTCCCAACCACTCTGCCATGTATTAAAAATATATTCTAGAATAAAGGATTTAAAATCAGCAAAGGTATTTTACAATTAATGATGTCATTATTTAAGGCATTCCTAGCTTCCCAGTCGACGACCGTGTTTCCATGGATTCCCACATGACTGGGAATACAGAAGAACACAACCTCTTTACCTAAAGTTGTCAGCGATTTATAAATTTGAATTATTTTTTAAAACAAATGGATTTTTAATTTTAGAATTTTCAATTGCCTGAAGACATGACAAAGAATCGCAGCAGATAATAAATTTACTCTCATCTGACGAAGCAATGATTTTAAGTGCAAGAAGGATACCTTGCGCTTCTGCACTAAATACAGAAGAAGCGGAAGGAAGACGGCGAGTTTCAACACGCTCTCTAAAGACAGCGGCCGATGCAACTTTATCGCCATCCTTCGATCCATCTGTATAAATTGCAGAATGGTCAAGATAGCACGATTTTATTCCAAAGTGTTGTTGAATAATTAAAGGGTTTGTGTCAGACTTTTTATGGTTTCTTAGATTAAATATAAATACCGGTTTGGGATTTAACCATGGTGGGTTATGTGGAATTTCAATAGCAGCAATTTCGTCTAAATTTATACCTGAATTTTTCAAATGAGATTTTATTCTGATGCCAAAAGGCTGAATTTTATTTGAATGTTTTTCAAAAATATTTTCGTAAAGTGGTTTGAAAACACAGTCGTGGGCAGGATTGCCAGGATAAGATTTAACTTGGTTGCATATTGCAAAGCGAGCTTAATTCTTCTTTGATACAAAGAAGGCTCGTTTGCTACAACATATAAACTATCAACAGGTGTGGTTCTGAAAGCTCCAAGGCATAGTCGCAATCCTTGATGGTGTATATTATCCAGGATTTTGACATATGACCTGCGAGCAGAACCATAAATAATGCAACCGTAATCCAATTTCGATCGAACCAGCGATCTATATAGATTGAGTAAAACATCACACTCAGCACCCCAGTAGGTGCTGGATACGACTTTTAAAATATCTAATGCTTTAAGGCTTTTAGTTTTTAACATTTTGATATGGGGTAGAAAGGTTAGTCTTGAATCAAATATGAGGCCAAGAAAAGTAGTTTTACAATTTTGATAGGATTATTATATAATTTTAATTCGGGATCAGTGTGTATCTTCCGTTTATTACAAAAATGCATCCCAACAGTTTTGGCAGTGGAGAATTTAAAACCATTCTCCATTGCCCATTTCTCTATTCTATTTAAACATAATTGAAGTTGATGTTCAATATTTTTCATGTTTTTTCCTCGGTAACATATGAGGAAGTCGTCAACATATAAAGAACCATCAATATTATCTTTTAAAACTTGAGCAAGGCTATTAATTTTAATACTAAATAAAGTTACAGAAAGGACGCTCCCATGGGGATCACCCATCTCCTGTTCAAAAGGGTCAGATAAAGTAGAATTGACCCTAACTTTAAATTCTCTGTCAGATAAAAAATTTGATATTAAGGTAGGAAGTCTACCCTTCAACCCCATATCAAAAAGATCTTTTAAAATACCGTATTTCCATGTTGTGTCATATGCTTTTTCTAAATCTAAAAAGACAGACACAACATGTTCATTTTTGGCAAATGCGTTTCTAATATATGTTTCAAAACGCAAAAAATGATCTAGTTTACTTCGCCCTTGCCTGAATCCACATTGGATATTAGACAAAAGGTTGTTTGATTCTAAAAACCAGACAAGGCGATCATTGATCATCCTTTCCATGGTTTTACAGAGACAGCTCGTGATGGCTATAGGCCGATAGTTAGACGCTTCCGAGTGATATTTTCCTGGCTTTGGAATAGGCACTACGGTGGCCATTTTCCATATAGATGGTAAGTCACCCGTTTCCCAAATATTGTTAAGAATATTCAGAAGGCACTGGAGAGAAGATTGTGGCAGATGTTTAAGCAGTTGATAATGGATAGCATCTGGACCACATGCTGTATCGTGAGATTTGTTCAAAGAATGTTTAAGCTCTTCCAAAGAAAATGGTTTATTGTAATCTTCTATATTTTTTTACTGAAAATTAAGTTTAGATTTTTCTTTTTGAATTTTGATCAGCTGAAAATTGGGATGATAATTTTCAGCAGAGGAGTGTTTTGCAAATGTTTCAGCCAATTTGTTAGATATATCTGACTCTGATGTTAACAAGTCTTGTCCATCCTTTAAATGATGGACATTTGCTCTGTTTTTACCTTTAATTATACGAATCATGTTCCAAATTTTATTCATAGGGGTATGGTTATTTAATTTAAAAATAAAGTTACGCCAAGAGGTGCGTCTTCTTTGTTTTGTTACCCTGCGAGCTTTCGCTCGAAAAGTTCGGAATTGGTTACGATTATTTTGAGTTGGGTGTTTATTAAAGCGTCGTTCGGCCTTTTTTTGGTCTTAAAATAGCGTCCTCACAGCTGTCATCAAACCATGGTTTACTAGGATGTTTTCGATTTGTCGAGGTCTTAGGAATTGATTCATCAGCAATTGAAATAAGTATTTCATTTAATTTTAAAATTGGATCTGGAATGTCGTCAAAAGTGTTGGACTTAAGTCGCTCTTCACACAGTTGTTCAAATAAAGGTCAATTGGCTTTGTTAAATTTATACCGAGCGGTTCGTTCTGTTTTAGAAGAGTTCAAAGATTCAAGTAGAATGGGAAAGTGATCACTGCCACAAAGATCGTCATGGACTTTCCATGAGAAATCTGGCACAAGAGAAGGATCTGCTATTGTGAGATCTATTGGCGAATATGATCCATTCCCAGGATGTAAATATGTGTTGGTACCATCATTAAAAATGGCCAGATCTTCCTGATTCATCAAGCCTTCAATAATTTTACCTTTATCGTTTATTGTGTTACTGCCCCAAAACTTGATCTTGTACAAGAATAGTAGAGCCGCCAGCAGCTCTATCATTCTCGTCTACATATGTGATGTATATAGAGTAGTTTTTTAAAGTTATGTTATCACTTCGTTTTAGGTGGGATTCTTGGAGACAAAATGCAACAGGAAGAAAGGCTTGAACTAATAATGTAATTTCAAGAAAATTAATCATAAGACCTCGACAATTCCATTGTATTATTGCACCTATTATGGTTTGGGAGTAGGGGAATAGTTGACAGTTTCCGCCGATTTTTGCTGGGGGATCTACTTTTAGATCCAGTATCTGGGGTTGTGTATCCATGGGATCGCCCCAGATAGTAGTGTCTAGATTATCTAGACTTCCAAACCTGTTGTGGACATTAATGGGATCCCGCAGCAGTTTCGGAGTGCGATCTCCTTTTTTATTTGAGTTTTCATTTGAATTGGAGTTAGTATTTTTTTAAATTTGTTTTGGGCTGCTTGAAGAATTAGTTGATGATTGAGAGGGTGCCGAAGACGTAGCAGTTTGAGAGGATGAAGATTTCCGGGAAGATTGAATTATGTTGTCTGTTGTTTGAAATGGCAATCTAAAAGGCTCTTTTTGTCAATAGGCCAGGTGATAATTGTCTGCGTTTCAACTGTAGTTAGAACGCGTTTGGCCACACTGGCGTATGACGTTGATGCAGGAGACGAGAGATTGTTTGTTGAACTGAAGAGACGAAGTGCCTCAGGGTATGTGATATTTTTTTCAGTTTTTAATTTTTGAATTTCTTTTTCTTTTTTAAAGTGAGCACAGTCCTTGGATGAGGACATGTGGGCTTCACCACAATTGGCACACTTTGGATTATTTGTGCAGGTAAAGCCCTCATGTCCTACCTCTGCACATTTAAAGCATACCAAGGAGCCTCTACATTGTCCTTTTCCGTGGCCAAATTTTTGACATTTAAATCAGCGCACAGGATTTGGAATGTATGCGCTGACTTTAATATTGTACAGTCCAATTTTGATTGATTTAGGGACGGATGGGGTATTGAAATTTAAGAGAAAGGTATTAAGTTTAATTTGTTGATTTTGTCTTTTTGCAATAAATCTTTTTACTTTTGTAACACCCTGAGGTTTCAGTTCAAGACAAATTTCTTCATCTGTCTGTTCAGAGAGATCATCGTCCCTGTAATGAATAATACCCTGACAGGAATTTAATGTTCTGTGAGGTGTTGATGAAACTTCTAAATCTAAAATTTTATGTAGTTGTAATAAATTTACGGATTACTGTTTTTTAGAAACTTCAATTAGCAAAGAGCCAGATTTCATTTTAGTGACGTTTTTAACGTCCCCTGCACAACCCTTGATGTTTTTTTCTATGTCAAAGGGAGGAACTTTGCATAATGGTTTGTTAGAATCCTTATTTGTTAATACAATAAATCTTGTCCAGTGCTCATCATCAACTATTGCTTCAAGCGGAATGTAATTTTTTTCTTTTTTTGGAACTTGTTTGTAATAATGGTGTTTCGGAAGCTATGATGAGAAGAATACGGTTCATCACCTTGTAACCCACCCGCCACGGAGTGCCAACATGGGCGATGCCTAGACTCCAGCAGAACGCATCAGGTGTTCCAAGGGTGGTATACTGTTACTGAACAATTTTGGTAGTAAGATTCACAAGATATAATCAAGTGATAAGAAGAATGACGACAAGCTTGTTAAGGGCTCGGCGTGACCAGCCGATTGACCGAACCGGGTCCATCCGGCCTCCCGTCTAGTTGAAGTCAGGGCCAAAGTGGTGTGTTGAAAATCGAAACCCGCTCATCCGCACTAATGAATGCAGCAGAGAGTGATCTCTCAACCACCAGGATCCCTTCCTCCACCATCACATTTTCAACACATGGCAAACATGTCGCCTCTGTAAAGCTGAGGAAGCTTTGCCCTTCAGCCACCGCCTTCTTTGCAAATCCAGTAAGAAAGCTGTCTATCAAATGCAGAGCTGTTAAATGAAGCATTGGAATAAAAGATGTCCCATTCATGTTGTGGTTACACTGGTAGCTGGAACAGTTCTTAGGAACTAGGCTTTACAGCTATCAAATGCATTTTTGAATAGCTAATGTTCCAATGATGTTGTGGTTACCAAGGTTACCAAGGCCTATACCCCAAGAGTCGTTAGGTGCATTTTTGGAATAAGAGATGTTCGATCGATGTTGTGGTTACAAAGGTTACTGGAACAGTTCCAAGGAACTATACTTTAGAGCTGTCAAGGGCATTCCTGAAATAGGCAATGCTCTATCGATTTAACGCTCCCAGGACTTTAACCCTATAGGTTTCAAGCGCATATTTAGATTTGGAATGTGGTTAGGGTGTTCATGGTTATGTGAATTATTTTTTTCTATTATCTTGCAGTGCCATGGTAACATCTTAACACGCCCTTGACACCACCAGATAACAATTATTTTCTACAGTAAAGCCTTAGATTATGTGAGCAATATTGCAAAAGAAAACAAACATGGGTAACCATCAACAGGAATGCTCTGACATGGTTATCATGCAGTTAGTACTTGAATGTACTTGTGCTAAACAATAATATTTACCTGACAATATCTGTGTTATTTGTTGTTGTCTGAAACTGCTCTAAATAGGCTGTAACTGTATCACCTTCTGTTGACAATGAGGTGCAAATAATGGATGGTGCCGGTGATCGAGATATGTGCTGGATGTTTGCATTTATGTTACTGTCTTGTTGAGACTGGTGCCTTGAACCCAACCGTGTATATATCATTTCTGTCTTTTGTAGAGTTTGTCTACTAGTCACGATATGTTGTTGCTTCTCTTGTTGTACAAGATTCATCGGAGTAGCTGCTGCCGAGTGTTGTGGTTGTTGTACCGGAACCATCTGAGTGGTTGCCACTACCGTGTGTTGTGGTTGTAAAACTGGTTCCATCTGAGTGGTTGTTACTACCGTGTATTGTGGTTGTTGTACTGGTTCCATCGGAGTGGTTGTTACTACCGTGTGTTGTGGTTGTTGTACTGGTTCCATCTGAGTGGTTGTTACTACCGTGTGTTGTGGTTGTTGTACTGGTTCCATCTGAGTGGTTGTTACTACCGTGTGTTGTGGTTGTTGTACTGGTTCCATCTCAGTGGTTGTTACTACCGTGTGTTGTGGTTGTTGTACTGGTTCCATCTCAGTGATTGTTACTACCGTGTGTTGTGGTTGTTGTACTGGATCCATCTGAGTGGTTGTTACTACCGTGTGTTGTGGTTGTTGTAATGGATCCATCTGACTGTGTCACTACTGTTTAGTGTGACTGCTGTTGTTTTTCTTCTGTATCTATGGTGTAAATACTGGTTGGTAGATCTACTTAGTAGTTTCCACTTCGATATTTTACAATATCTTTAACTTCTAAAAAATGCAACATAATTATCACTATTGGATAAATTTGGTGAAACGAATATGAAGCGTAATTTTTCATATTAAAAACTTTATTTAATTTATTTCAAAGTACTTACAATATAACACTATTTGTCAGTCTCCAGTTTTCTGAGTTTACGTCAAATGAAAAGGGCAGATAACTTTTCATGATTTGAGACATGGCCAACAAAAGAATAAAGGAATCACAAAGTAGAATGAAGGATTAAGAAGTTTGGAGTAAAGAACAATAAGTAAACAACAGCCAAGGTCGGCATTTTACGCTTGACCTTCTATAGGATGAATTCCTCCAGGAAAATTCCTCCTATTCGGACTGTATATAGTTATTTGATGTTGTTACAGTATGCAGGCAAACCCTGGTGTCTGCTTTATATTATTTACAAGACAACAATGTATTCTGCAGTAAAATATTCAATGCACAGCTAGATTGATCTCTGTACTTTAATCCACCTGAAGTGCTACATATGTTAAAAACATTCAAAAGGAGGAAATGTTTGTGAAATAAAATGTGCAAGAAATATTTTTGTTGTCCGATATAAGTAAGTTCTCTCCAGTTGTAGGTTAAGGGAGTGTTCACTGATTCTTTTTATTAGTTTTGAAATAAGCACATAAATCTAAACCCTGCTTCAAATCGTCTTGTTATTGTCTGAATTAGCCTAGAGTCTAGGCCTAGACCATACATGTGATATCTCACGGCGTGAGACAAAAACTCACGCAATTCTGAAGGTCTCCACGCTCTCACGGCGTGAGACAATGATCTCACGCAAAACAAATAATGTAAAGTAAAAGAAAATTGATATTTTTTCTGCACGAAGATTCTTGTTATTGTGTAAGCCGCCATCTTTGTTTAGAATAGATTTTTCATATAGTGATAGATAAATCTCGAGATTATCGAAATTACACTATTGATTATTTTGGGTGTTACTAAATTAAGGAATATGGTCAAAATTAATTTGAAATAAAGTGATAATGTTTTTAGGGGTAAATACAAGTTAATTGATGAATTAAGAATTAGTTCAAAGACAAAAATAATATTTTTAAAGTTTATTTTGTACAACAATTTCTACTATTAACTCAGGATAGATTTGTAAGGTCAGCTAAATGGGAACATTCATGTACATAATGCTGGCTATAATTTTTATGGTAATAAATATTACAAAATTCCAGTTTGACCACTTCAAAGAGTTAAAACTTGCAGAAATACTTTAACTTTTATTCATTTCATGAGTGTCAGGTACAGTCCAAGAGGGGACAAACATATCCAATACAGGCTCCACCCAGAATAAGTAAGAAGTATCATAAACATGGTTAAACAATAAGATGAAACAACAAAACAACAAACAAAATCAAAGAATGAAAACGCTAATAATAACGCAAAATCAGGGTCAACTAAAAATCTCACACAAAATCATCAAATCTCACACAAAATTTAGTCCAGTCTCACACATTGGGCTGAGAGAAATATCACATGTATGGCCTAGACCAATATGAACAGATTAATTAGTCTCAAACACATTTCTATCGTGTTATTATTCTCTGACCCAGTCTTGATCTGCATAAGAAGACTGAACTAGTCTTTACCCTATTTCAACCAGTCTGAGTAAACTGAATAAGTCTTGACAGTGTCTTAAATAATGTTAAAAGACTGTATTAGTCATTGCCATGTCTTTACCCTGTCTCAACTAGACTAAATAAGTTTTTATTGTCTCAAGCAGTCTAAACAGATTGAATATGTCTTAACCTTGTCTGAACCAGTTTAATAGACAGAATAAATCTTTACTGTTTTAAGCCGTCTGAATAGACTGAATAAGTCTTTATACCCTGTCTCAAACAGTCTGAATAGACTGAATTTGTCTTTACTGTATCAAAAAGTCTGAATAGGTTTAATTAGTCTTGTTTGAATCAGTCTGAATAAACTTAATTAGTCTTTACCCTGTCTCAAGCTTTCTGAATAGATTGAATAAGTCTTAAGCCTGTCTCAACCAGTCTGAATAGACAAAATAATTCTTTACCCTGTCTCAAGCATTCTGAATAGACTGAAGAAGTCTTAACTTTGTCCGAACCAGTCTGAATAGACTGAATTAGTCTTATCGAGTCAACCAGTCTTAATGTACTGAATAAGCCTTTACTGTCTCAAACAATTTGAATAGACTGAATAAGACTTAATCCTGTATCAACCAGTCTGAATATACTAAATAAGTCTTAACCTTGTCTGAACCAGCCTGAATAGACAGAATTAGTCTTTACCCTGAAACAACCAGTCTGAAAAGACTGAATTGGTCTTAACCTTGGCTTAACTAGTTTGAATATACTGGACATGTCTAACCTGTATTAAACAGTATGATTATACTAAATTACTCATTACCTTGTTTAAACCAGTCTGAATAGACTGAATAAGTCTTTACTGTCTCAACTATTCTGAAGGGACTGAACTTGTCTTTAAACTGTCTTAACCAGTCCAAAGAGCCCGAATTAGTGTTTACCCTCTCCAAACCAGTCTGCAAAAAACTGAATTAATCTTTAAAGTGTCTCAACCAGCCTGAATAGACTGATTTGTCTTTATCCTGTCTTAACCAGTCTGAATTTACTAAATAAGCCTTTACTTCTCAAACAATCTGAATAGACTGAATAAGTATTAAGCCTGTATCAACCAGTCTGAATAGATTGAATAAGTCTTTAATGTTTCAACCAGTCTTAAAGGATGACAAAGTCATAACCTTGTCTGAATTAGTCTGAATAGACAGAATTAGTCTTTACCCTGTCACAACCAGTATGAATAGGCTGAATAAATCTTTTCCACCTCGACCAGTTTGAATAGACTGAATATTAGTGTTTACACTGTGTCAACCAGCCTTATTAGACTGAAATAGTCTTTACACTGCCTAAATTAGTCTGAATGAGTTTAATAAGTCTTTACCCTGTCTCAAGCAGTCTGAATAGACTGAGTAAGTCTTAACATTTTTCTACCAGTCTAAATACGCTAAATTGGTCTTAAACTTTCCTCAACTAGACTGAATAGATAAGATTGAACAAGTCTTAACACTGTTTCAACTAGTCTGACCCTGTTTCAACCAGTCTAAGTAGACTTATTAAGTCTTTACAGTGTCTCAACCAGTTTGAATAGACAAAAAAGCCTTAGCCTTGTCTCAAGAAGTCTGAATAAGTCTTAACCTTGTCTGAACCAGCCTTAAAAGATTGAATACTTAAGCCTGTCTCAATCAGTCTGAATAAGTCTTAACCTTGTCTGAACCAGCCTTAATAGATTGAATAAGACTTAAGCCTGTCTCAACCTGTCTCAATAAGTCTTAACCTTGTCTGAACCAGCCTTAATAGATTGAATAAGACTTAAGCCTGTCTCAACCTGTCTGAATAAGTCTTAACCTTGTCTGAACCAGCCTTAATAGATTGAAAAAGACTTAAGCCTGTCTCAACCTGTCTGAATAAGTCTTAACCTTGTCTAAACCAGCCTTAATAGATTGAATAAGACTTAAGCCTGTCTCAATCAGTCTGAATAGACTGAATAATACTATACTGTCTCAAGCAGTCTTATTTTACTGTAACCAGTCTGAAAAGTAGGAATAAGTCTTGATATATTAACTACAGAATAGCTAAAATCACAAACTGTTTATATCTCATTAAGTTCTATTTTTACTTAAAGAGTATTAGGAAACCCACGCCTGGTCACGTTCTCGCTTTGCTACCACTTACCGACCGAGGGCACATTTGTAGATATTTTCTCGTTTGAAATTGGCCCCGTGCGGGATCCGGGTGGCAAAAGAATAGACCGCAGTCGCGCTAGCTTGTCGTAAAAGGCGACTAAATAGCGCCCAGTACCCTGACCGGCGTGTCAGGTCGGTTTGCCTAAAGACTGAATGGGATGTGTGCCCCAGGTGGTTGAATGGGGTACCCCTGGCAAGCTGGGGTTGTCAGGCCATAATACGGAAAACCTGACCGCAAACCATATTAGTGCACCGTGTTGGGAAAAATGCCACGTTCCTCGCACGTTAAAGAACGCTGCTGTAGTATTCGCTATGAGTAGGGATTTCGATCCCGCTACAGGAGGCTAAATTGCCCGACCCTATCCATCCTCCCATTTGCCAGTGGCAATCTAAAATCCGTTACCCCTTTTTTTCCTTGTGTCCCATCCCATTTTCATTCATCATCATTTCATGTTCATTTTATCATCCATTTCATGTTCATCGCCTGAATATAGCTGAAATAATGCTGCTCGGGCGTTAAACACCATTAATCAATCAATCAATCAATCGTTTGAAATCGTGAATATTTAATTTCCTAATTTGATTGGTCGCTTATACTTCTGGCGATGGGCTCAGAACTTATCGAAATAGTTAAATCCAATAAACATCATTCCCATTGGCTAATTAAATTTAATGAATTTATTTATGTTTTTATGGCCATTCACTCCCCCCCCCCCCCCCCCCCCCCCCCACTTACCTGGACCCAGGCCGTTTTATATCGATTACACATGCTAAAAATTTGAAATTATTTTAAATAAAAAGTTTTCTCATTAATGAAAAACAACACTGTATCATAGCTGAGAAATAATATCACTCCCCATATCAGGGTAACGAAATCAATGTAAAAGCGAAAGTAGAACAAATAATGTCTTTTATGAATCAAAATAATTTCCATGTTAAAAAATGTTATGTTGACACAAAAATGTATGTTATCAAAGCACAAACCATATCTTTTATACGTACAGTTTAATTTAACACCTCTTTTTTCACTTTGCTTTTCATTTCTTCAATCTTTGTTTAATCGGCCAACCTCGACTGATTACCTTACTACAGTAAGATCGAAGTTAACCTAATCTCCCGAGGTGAGCCGAGTAAAAGTGTTCCGCATGGGAGAATACATATAAACGGTGTGGGGTCGTTTCGCCCCGATTACCTGTTCGCCCTGGGTCGATTCGCGCGGGTCGTTTCGCACCTATAAAGTGAGTCGTTTCGCCCTGGGTCTTTTCGCTCCTCTAAATAAATACAATTTGTATCTTTTAACAATAAAGCATTCATTCATATCTTTATTTCCTCTGATCAGAGATTTACAAATGAAGAATACATTATAAATGGTAAATACATAGAATATACTTTATACAAAATATCTACAAATCACGGTTAATCATACAGTTAATATGAGATGCCACAGATACAGGTTTTAATGACAAATAATAATATAAAGTAATAATTTAAAAAAATAAAATAAAAAAATAAGGGAGACATGGGAACAGTGCGCATGACGTTCCATGTAGTGGATTGACTAATATGTTCTGTTATAGTGCCATGCATGCAACCACATGGGCATGGCAAAGCATCAAGAAATCGTCATATTCGTCGACATCAGTTATAGGACTTCGACCTAATAGAATTTGGTAGAGCGATTCTTCGTTCAATGCATATAGTTCCGTGAATAGTTCTAAAGAAAAATGTTCAATAATAAAATCCCAGAAAGTATCCTGTTGAAGTTGAGTAGCAGTGTAATTACAGCACACATGGACGAATAAATCGGAAAATTCTCTGTTACAAATCGTACAACTTAAAATGTTAGTGCATGGTGGTACTTCAGTTTATAGTTTTATAATCAGGTGGGAGTTTGATATTTCTCTCGATGTATTTGCCACTTTTAAGAATCTGGGAACAGAGACAGACTGGTGGATTAATCTAAATCTTGCAAAGTAATAATTCAATTAATTTGTTAGTCACTGTCAAATATCAATTATCATATTTTAATGTGATGATTAAAAGGGTTTATTCCTCGAATGCCAACATTCTTTGATGTACCGAAAATTTACCTGTAAAATTGTGTTGGCATTCGAGGAATAAGGTCAAATTGTTTTAAAAACAAACGCGCATTATTATACAAACAATCTTCAAAATTACTTTTACATGTAAATTAGGGAGAGGTCTTTTTATATTTTTTCTATTTTCTCATTTTGATTCACCAGAAGATGTCTCTTTTTATATTTTTAATGCCTATTTTTGAAATGACTTAAAAATAACATTTTACTATTTTTATTTTATTAATTTCATGACTTTTTATAACAAATTGAAAAATAACATTAAGCACAAATAAGCATACAAGCACAATATTTAGTCAATACATAAATTTTTACTCAAGATGCAAAAGGTAGGATGCAGCATCAGCAAACTGTAATGTGGTCATCTCTCTGTAGATGTGTCCGAGTTTAAGGTATCCAAGTCTGTCTTCAGTTTCTCTATATTTTCTCTTTCTGGTGACTCGTTTTCCACCAGAAGCGTACTGGAGCGTCTGGCATCTTGAGAGGGCTTCCTGATGCTGTAAGAGCTCTATAGACGGTAGATATTGGGGTGTGGAACTTTAACAACTTTCTTTATCTTGGAGTACGTGCCATCCTATTAAGTATTTAAGTCAAAGCTGACTTAAATAATTATAATATTGAACATAATAATTAAATAGTTTTAAAACTCTTACAACTTATTATTATTAATGTATTAATTTTTCATATTAAACATATTTGAAAAGAAATTAAAACACAATTAAAAAGAAATTACACGAATTGGTTTCAATTGTTTGGGGAAACAAAATTATTAATGTTAAAATTTATTTACTTATTTTATGTTTTCATTTATTGATATATTTTTTTTTATTCCTTTATTTTTTATTTATGAGTGAAAAACATATATATTTAATTTCCTACTTATTAATTAACTTAATTCTTATGTAAACAACTTGTAACTGTATAAACATCTATTGAAATTATTTTGTTGGCATTCGAGGAATATCTACAATATAAAATGTTGGCATTCGAGGAAGATACAAGAATTTTAATATGTTATGATTAAATAAAATTTCAATCAAATTAAGAAACACCTTTGATCTAGAGCTTTACAGCTTGTGCCACCGTGTAGGTTAATTAAAGTTCAAAGTAATCTGTGAAATGTTTGATTAGGCAAAACATAAGCTGTAAACTCACCAGAATATATAAATGTGCCACACCAGTGGCAATCTTTTCACTCAACCTTCACGATGTCTATTCTTTGTATTCATTGTATTGATCCTGTACGACCAAAGCAGCACGTAATCACTTGTGACACATGTGATCGTTGGATTCCATATAAACCAACTACTTTCAGTAACTTGAGTCTTTTGTTCTCAATTCTTTAGCTTTTTTAATCAATGGCTTATATAAGAAAAAAATTATGGTATTTTCATAGTTTACATTACCGAAAAATCAACGGGACTTAAAATTGTAAATAGCCAGATCGCATCAATGATCAGTGCCAAGGTTAAATATACTGTTAGGCACGCCGTTTGGTCATAGGGGCCTATATTCTGGTACCCTGACGATGATATCCTCATTAGCCTAAGCGGCCTTCGGATATAACGTCAGGACAGGAGCATTCGATTTCAACGGTGACAGCGTTGAAATTTGACGTTCGGGTATTCTCTAGACTAACTAATTGTTATTATAGATAATTTCAAGTAGACCGAACGTATCATCACGTCATTCTCTTTATGACGTTCAATGTTTACTTTTGTCAACTGAGTTTCCATATAAAATTTCATAATTTAAACGTAAAGTTAAAAGGTAATTTATATTTAAATTTATAAAGAAAAGGTATTCCCAGCTTTAAAATAAGATTGACATGTGCATGTAATATTAAATGGCATCATATTATCAACCAATAAAAATGCTTATATCGGAGTTTGTGACCTGGTGTTATATTTGATTAAGTGAAGCTTGTGTCAAAGAAAAATATTGCACCAGGAGGTTAAGGGGCCTAGTGCTTTCGATCTTTTATATCTCGGCGGAACTACAAAGAGGTCCAATTACTGCCCCCCCCCCCCCTCCGCTGAAATTTCAGCAATTTTCCAGCTACATTGTGTTATCCAATTTAAATTGGGGAGGAATTCGAAATACCCGGAGAAACCACCACCCCCGACCCTCTGTATGTAAAATGGCAACCCTATCAAATAAGATTGGAGTCGAGCACAATCTGCCCTCATTGATCATGTTGATACTCGAACCCTCAGTGTTGACAGGCACGTGATCAATAGTAAAAGGCTTATAAATACTCATCCTCACAAGTCAGGGTTTCTGTGTCCACATGTGTCCACGAAACCCTGACAAACTTAGCTAGGAAATTCCCGGGCTAGAAGTCACTATTTTGATTGGCTACATCATACCTTAATGTAGCCAATCAAAAGCTCGCTTTCATTCACGACTTGGTTAGGGATATCCCGATGTGGATTGTAAATAAACCAAACGGATGTGTTGCGTAGACCATGGGAAAATCAGTGTATTTTGTACAGTAGTGTTAATAGTTTGTTATTACCGCGTTATTTATTAGTTGAGTTACGTTTTCTTCACACTCAAGAATGAGTAAGAATGACAACTGCCAAACACTTGCTTCTTTCAAGCAATTTCATTAGTTGATATTTTGAAGGATTGACGTCATACGAAAATCTTCTAGCCCGGAAATTTCCTAGCTAAGTTTGTCAGGGTTTCGTGGACACACGTGGACACAGAAACCCTGACTTGTTAGGATGATAAATACTAACTACTCGGCCTAGATTTTTTTCTACAGATTACACTTATACGCATCTCAAAATATAACTTATGATCAATACCGAATTAAGAGGATGCAGGACACTTTAACTGAAAATAATTTGTCAATGAATGTTCTTTTAATTCACCATATAGTTAGTATTTTTAAACAAGTTCTCATAATTCAAAATAAAGGACAAAATCCCCCCCCCCCCCCAAACCGACAAAATCCTTTCCGTGTCATTTAGCATAGGCTGACAAAATCCCCCCTGTAAAATTTTCAAGACGGACAAAATCTCCCCCGAATCTGATTATGATAATATTGATAAGTATTGTACATCTTGTTCGATACTTCTTTACTTGGTACTTGAAATGATGAATGAGACAAAGATTAAAACATGGGTTTTTTTTCACTGAGACACATCAAGTCAATATGGTTTGTATTGTTTGGTACATGTGTTCATAAGGGAACCGCGGCATTTGATCCGTTTCATTATTATTTACCGAACAAACAATTAAATTTATTAAACTAAATTATGCCATTATTTTACTAACTTATAACTTATTAGTATAAAAAGCCAAACCCATTTCAATTTTATATAAGATGTACAGAATGTTTATTAGGCCGAATTTTACTGCCGTTATAATCCGAAGTTAGTTTTGTGATTTGTCGCCCAGCAAAAAAAAGCGAGGGTACGATTATTCGTTCTAAATGTTTATATACAGAATGTTTTGCTCAAGTAAGCTATATTCCGTTTGTACAAACACATATATGCCATCAACCATGTAGGCTACAAAATGCATTTAATAATAAATAAATATATATTAATTAAAGGTCATTAATTAAGCACTGCACATGAGACAAACAATTATTATTATTAAGTAATTAAAAATCTGGTGGTTTTTTTAATATAAAGGTATTTTGCGAGGTTAATCTCTATATGTACGAGACTGTACGGTGTGAACATTTAAAAAAATGCTTTTAAAAAAAATCAGGTTCGGGAGGGATTTTGTCCGCCTTGAAACTTGAAGCTGATCAAAGCCTTTAGGGTGAATATACCGGTAAGCTGATCAAAGACTTTATTCTTATCTCATAAGTGTTAGCGGCGAACGGACTCACTATATAGTGTGGAGGGACTTGAGGCAGCACATCGTTATATCGTTATGCCCCCCCCCCCCCTTTTCCGTTAATGCTTATTTGGGACATTAATATATTATGTTAGGAATACAAGTCAAATCGCCCCACGGTAAAATCGCCCCCGTCAAAAACGCCCCCACTTTTTGCAAAATCGCCCCCACTGTAAAATCGCCCGTGTAAAAACGCCCACACCTAAAGCAAAATCGCCCCACTTGACAAAATCGCCCCCGTCAAAAACGCCCCCACTTTTTGCAAAATCGTCCCACTGTAAAATCTCATCGTGTAAAAACGCCCCCACATTTAGCAAAATCGCCCTACTTACAAAAATCGCTTATTAGTGCATACTAGTTCTTTTGTTATGATCTCAGTTAAGATAAAATGATAAGTATGTGCTGCTTCTTCGGTCTTGTTTGTTTGTTATGTATGTTTACAGTTTTTAATCGTTCTTATTATATGAAAAGACGAAGACACGACAACAACAATTTCATCTTTTTTATTATAGCAGGTTACAAGTCACAATGTGTACAAACAAAATCTATTGATAGACTACATCAGTACTGTGAGAATTGGCAACTTTCAATAAATGCCAACAAAACTAAAATTATGATATTTCAAGAAAAAAATATTTTGAATACAAAAGATGATTTCTATTTAGGCACAGAAAAATTGGAAAAAGTATTAAAGTACAAATATTTAGGGAACATCATAGAAGCCTCTGGAAAATTTCACTCGACCCACTTTGAATTATCAAAAAAAAGGAAACAAAGTAATGTTTGGAATGTTTAAATATCTACAACCCTTAGACAATATTTCAATAAATATCTATAAAAAGTTATTTGATTCACTTGTTAAACCAATCTTAATGTATAACTCTGAAATTTGGTACATGGACTTCTATGAAAAAATTATTAAAGCATCTAAACGGGCAGAAGAAAATAATTTTGATCAAATTTCATTAATAGATACTAGTTTCATTGAAAAGGTAAATCTAAAATTTTGTAAATACACATTAGGGTTACGCAAACAGTCTGTAAACATAGCAGCTAGAGCTGAATTAGCTCAATATCCTGTAGATACATTTATTAAAATACAGTCAATCAAATACCTAATAAGACTTCTACACCATACTAGTAATCCTTTGCTAGATGATGCATTCTTATTATCACAGTCCCTGCATAATAAAGGTACATACTCCTGGTTTTCATATGTACATAATATATGCAGTTCAAATAATATGGAAATAGAAGAACTAAAAAATATTAACTATAATAAAAACTTAACTTTTTTTACAATGACATTAAACAAAAATTTTAAAGATAACTATGTAAAATGCTTTTTTCAAAAACTAAAAAAACTTACACCAGAAAATAAAATATATTTATATAGTAAAATTAAAACTGAATATAACATAGATGAATATTTATTAAAAACAAACTTTGATAACAGAAGAAATATCTGTAAAATGAGAACAAGTGATCATTTCCTTGAAATTGAAAGAGGAAGATACAAAAGAGTGAAAAGGCCAGATAGACTATGTACAATGTGTACTAACAATGTATTAGAAGATGAAATTCACTACTTTTTCCATTGTCCAAAATACTCGGATATAAGAAAAAATTTAGAAAATAACATTAAAAATAGTTATGAAAATGATATAAATAAATATATAAATATAATGTCTTCTTGGAGTCATTTGCAGTTTGTTGTTCCATTTATTAAAAAGTCTTTAATACTGAGGAAAGTGGACTTGAAGATTGCATGATTCTACTATATGATCTGTTATTAATTTTTGTTTATGTATGCCTTCAACCCCTCACGGGGTATAACTGTGCTTTAATTAAATAAATAAATAAATAAATAAATAAATAAATATATTGTTTTTCAATTTTGCACTGTTAAACAAGAGGTAAACACACAATTCTAATATGACGTGTTTTAAAGGCTTCGAGACCACAACTGTGGATTAATCTTCGATGCCAGCCCTCAACATCGTTGTTATTGCGTGTTGGCTGACTGAAGACTTCTTGTATATTTTTTTTTATGTGTTTATTAAGATTAACAAATCTTTGCTGATTACAAAAGATTCATTACTGATATAGTTCATTAAGGTAATGAATTACAGTCATTTCGTACCATAACCAAATCGTACCATTGCCATTTCGTACCATAGAAATGCCATATCGTACCATAACTTATTGCCATTTCGTAACATATGTAAATTAATTCGTACCGTATGTAAACAATTTCATACCATGCATAAAATTGAAATACTTTAATGTATAACACTAAATGAATACGTTTTACAACTACACTGAGTAAAAATTCGTTAAAAATCTTTAAATTAATCTAAAGATATATTCAATATTATTAATTTAAAAGGTTATTTGTGTATAATATAAATATTTGGAAAAAAAATTTGGAGAAGAAATTATTCTTTCACATGTAAGAAAGTTCGTTTAAAGTAACCATTATGACAAATTTTAAGCATTCTGAATAAAAATGAAACAAGAAATGATATGGGTTACACCCATATCCATCCTCACAAGTCAGGGTTTCTGTGTCCACATGTGTCCACGAAACCCTGACAAACTTAGCTAGGAAATTCCCGGGCTAGAAGATTTTCATATGACGTCAAACCTTCAAAATATCAACCGATGAAATAGCTTGAAAGAAGAAAGTGTTTGGCAGTAGTCATTATTACTCATTCTTGAGATTGAAGAAAACGTAATGCAACTAAAAAATGACGCAGTAATAACAAACTATTAACACTACTGTACAAAATACACTGATTTTCACGTGGTCTAAGCAACACATCAGTTTGGTTTATTTACAATCGACATCGGGATATCCCCTAACCAAGTCGTGAATGAAAGCGAGCTTTTGATTGGCTACATGCAGGTATGATGTAGCCAATCAAAATAGTGACTTCTAGCCCGGGAATTTCCTAGCTAAGTTTGTCAGGGTTTCGTGGACACATGTGGACACAGAAACCCTGACTTGTGAGGATGACCCATATCCAGAGATGTTCGATTTATATGTTATAGGTGTATCCAGAGACATATAATTATATGTCTCTGGTGTATCTGATTTGGTTTAATAGTTTTTTTTTCAACTTGTTTTATTTACAATTTCATCATATGCTGTAAAGGGTTACAAATATACACGATTGTGAAAGGCAAGAAATAATCATCTTGATTATAATCTCTCAACTTTGAGAAGAGTACTGTAATAAAAAAAGCAAGGTGTAGGAAAGACAAATGTTTACCGTACAATAATTTGGGGGATAAGATCGGCAGTTATCGCGTCCTTCCGTCGGGCATCCTCGGAAGAACAAAGAAAAATACCGACAAGTTACAATTTCTATTTAATTTTACAGTAATTAAATTGTTTTTCAAAAAAATTGCAATTAAATGTATTCAAACGTCAAAGTAACGTTCATTTGCATAAACATTCCTAAGAACATAATAATATTTTCAGACCTTAAAATAAACCAAAAAAAAAATTATAGAAGAGTCTTATTTTTGCCAGAGACATGTAATTATATGTCTCTGTTTTTGCAAAACAATTAATTAACAAAATATGTAACTGAATTGTTTTTCTATTGTATTATTATATACATTTTTCTAAATTTCATTTAGCTTTTTTAAATTTCTGTTTGTTTAAAGGACTTCATATACGACCTTGGAGGTATGTTTTATCTAATTCTATAAGTATCTAAATATAACTTGCTTCTTTAAAATATTTTTACATAAAAAATTTTAAATCTTGAATTAAATAAAAATCTATACCTTTTGTGTTTTTTGTTTATAAAGAAATTTATTTTCCCTACCAATGTCTATGACATTTTTCACCAGAGACATATAATGTCACTGATTCAGAAATCAAATTTCTTTAAATAACATGCCAGTTTTAAAATCTTATTTCGTATAAAAATAATAATCTAAATTAACATTTTCGTGGCTAATTATGTGAGTCTAAATGGTCTTCCATTTTTACCTTTCATTAAAGTTCAGTGTCATAAATAAGCAATTAGCAAATAAACAAGGCACATCTAATTTACAATTACATCACGGACATATCTCTTACTCAACCCCAACCCCCCCACCCCCACCACGAAATTACAGATGAAGTCTTTCTGGATGAGTGGTCACAAACGCGATAAAAATACTCATTAATTGTTATGTTGATGATGATGCATGATGGGAACACCATGCATTAGGTAATATAACAAAATATTAAGATGTTTTTATCAAATCATCGTATGAATTTATATAATAAACTACAAAATATATGTCCCTTATACCATGAAATAATTTAACAAAGAACTTAAGTGACCAAATACGTTACATGTACGCACTAGTTAATAAAATCTAAAAATGGACTTTTATTATCAAATTATCTAGCAATAAAAGAAACAGAAAAATATACATTTTATCATGTTAAAATAAGAATGCATAAAAAAATTACGAAGCTTACCATATAAATCATGAAATAATCCAAGAAATACAATTGAGGCGATGAAATACATTACGTAATATAACATAACAAAATTTTAAAATGTCTTTTTCTTATCAAATTAAATAACTAATTAATAAAAGAAACGCAAGTATACACATTTTATAATGTCAAGAATAGAATGCATTAATAAAAATACTATAGGCTTACCCTATAGATAGTAAAATAATCCAGAAATAAAAATTGAAGCGTAATTCTTACTACCGAGAAAGACACTGGTCAAGCGCGCATTAATATGGAATTTTGTACATCTTTACTTCTTCTTATTAGATCAGGACAAAAAAAAATGTATTTTAAAGCTTGAAGGATTTAACAAATACGAAAAACTGTAAATGAAATATTTTCTTTAATATTTAAATTAGCCATTTTATCACTTACAACATGAACTATATTGTAGAGTATGGTTTTTTATCTGAAAAGCGATAAATGGTAAATCGTACCCGAAAACAATTATATATCATTAAGAGATAATAAGAAGAGATCGAACATATGATAATTGTTGTGTAAACAAAAGGTCTTTATTATTCATTAATCAGATATGAAAGGAATAATGACTTTCATTGTTTTTTAGAAGCCATCCTTTTACAATAATATGCTGAAATTGCGTACAGATTTTCACTAATACACTTCCCAATATGGTACGAAAGTATCATATTACACTAGCTGTCCCTTATGGTACGAAATTGTCTTAATACACTTCCCCGTATGGTACGAAATGGCTATGGTACGAAATTGTTATGGTACGAAATGATTTTAATTATGGTACGATTTGGTTATGGTACGAAATGACTGGTTACCAAGGTAATTATCATAATTGTATTATTAAAGCAAAATAACGACATAATCAATCATTATTAACAAAACATTTCTAAATTTTAATCAGCGACAATTAATTCCTAAAAGTAGAAAATATTTGAATATACTATAGTAATTTTTGAAAGTGGGCGATTTTGTTGAAGATGGGGGCGTTTTTGGTGGGGGCGATTTTGTTAAGTGGGGCGATTTTGCAAAAAGTGGGGGCGTTTTTGACGGGGCGATTTTGCTTTAGGTGGGGCGTTTTTACAGGCGGCGATTTTACAGTGGGGGCGATTTTGCAAATAGTGGTGGCGTTTTTGACGGGGGCGATTTTACCGTGGTGCGATTTGACCAGCATATAATGTCATGATCAGGTGTGCTTTGTTGGTGTTTATTTTTATGACACAGTACGAATGCCTTACCTGCTAATGAAGTAATGCATGTTTTTAATGAGCTCTCTGATCTTTTCGCATTTATATTTATCCTCTTAAAATTGCAAGACGAGTTATCGACTTTTGAGGCCAATCATCGTTTACAATTGTTATGCGGTTCTTAGTCGTACCAAAAAATTCTCGATCTAGATATTAACCCCAGCGATTCTTTATCAGTTTTTAAATTATGGGTTAAATTGGACGAATTTGGCAAGACAGTATGAAGACGTTAAATATATTTAATAGACTACTTTCTTACATACATGATCGGCGTGCACTTCTTTCGTTCAATCGCCATAAGGTGACACTGACCAGTGAGAGATACCCAAATTTGAAGCGAGGGCCCTATGCTGAAGTCAATAACAGAGACTTATCTGTCTTTGAGAGATTAATACCTGGCAGAGTCCTGTCAGGGTCCACGGACCTGGAAGGATACAACACGGATTGGTTAAAAACTTGCAGAGGTACATATAGAATAAAATGGAAGATGTAATTTAGTAGAAACAAACAATACCCTATCTCTGGTCTAACCTACATGTATTTTCCTTATAGAATGATACACAGCCGTTACACGGCTAGGTATATGACACCTGAAGGTTTCAAGTTATAAATAAACAAAGCACTATTTTAAGCTCAATAAGTAGAAAAAATAGTTGGGTATAGTAAGTAAAACTTTATTTAAATATATTCCAAATTCATAATATGAATATAGGTCCAGCCTAAGGTTTATAGTACTTTTGTACAATGTCTGCCATTCATACCATGAAAAAAACCATTTCGAACCATGTCCATTTTGCACCATATGTAAATTGTTTATTATCATGTTAGGTATACTTGCAACTGATAATTCATACAATAAAAATTTTGAACCATGTAGAATTTTATTTTATGTCAATTCATGTACCATCCAGTAATAGAATTTATTACCACAGCCATTTTGTATTATATGGAATTTTTTCTATAAAAAATGGTCTGTTGGGTTATTTCGAGATTTTTGTATTTTACATTATTTTCTATTTGTAGGTTTGGATCCAATATTCATTTTTATAGAATGATAGACATACAGGTTATTTATATTTTTTATTTTGTTCTCATAGCTACTATTATAACAATGAACAAGAATAATAAAATAATATAAAATATATATAACAATATATATAATTTGAATATAGACGCAGCCTAATGCCAGCATCTCATATTTTATGGTTCATGACGTTATTTCAGAGCACTCTAACAGTGCCTCTTCATTCCATTGGTGACCTAACGTCTTTCTCTAATATGTTGGTGACATCAGAAAAATGTTTTAAAAAAATACGTTTCTGAGATTGCACAAAATTGTTCAGACATTTTTATTATTATTAAAAAATTAAACACTTGAATTTAATCGATGTCAAAGCGATTTTTGTCTACTTTTTGTGCTCATCTACACTATGATAACTCGGCTAACTTCTGAATGGATCACGTGACCTTTTTTTCACACATGAATCTAACCGTATAGCTCACATCTGCAAAGCTCACTGATAAGATAATGGTACACAGCATAAACTTTAAAGATAATAAATTTAACCCTGTGTTACTATGTAGGAATCTCCACAAAGTTATGTTATACAAGATAGATAATGTACATAAACATTGCGGGCGCTGAGTGGTAGCAAGCGGCTGAAGGAAATTTCATTCTTTGACATACTGTTCCCATATGTTGAAAAATATTCCATCTACATGGACCATAAAAAATCATTATTTTAACTGTCAAAACCGCATTTTCCTCTTATTATTCACATTCCAATTAACATCAAAGATCTATAGCAAACTAGTTCTCTATCTTGTTAAATTCTTAAATATATTTTTTTTTATTTTCCAATAAAACTCAGAAATTAAGTTATCAATACTTTATAGTATTTGAAATATTAATTTAATCAAGTACAAGTAATACACCTAAATCATTTATATGGTACGAAGCAGTCAATGTCAAAGTACGAACTGACAAAATCTAGGTACAAAATGGTAAATTTGGTTACGAAATGGACATGGTATGAAACGACTAGTCACCCAGCCTAAATACGATCATTGCACATTTTATGGTTCATTAGGTTACTTTAGAGCAGCCAGTGGTTGATTCCAGTCACTGGTTGCCCTGGGCTAAAACATATTCAGGTTCTTTCTTGGAATAGGCAACCTTTGCCTCTAGTCCTGAGCAGGTCTTTGGTTAGATATTGTGGCGATAATCTAGTAATCCTTGTTTTTGTTAATAGTTACTGTAAGCTCCAGTCTAGTGGAACTTCTTCCGTGTCATGAGATGAAGGACTGGGACTATTTAGTTTGAAGCTGTCTGTAATATGAATAATGGTCTGAATCAGTTGCTTTGTGTACTAATATATTCTAGTTTGTCAGTAATTTGGTCACTTTGTTACAGTTTATATTTATGTCCAGCATGGTTGAATATAGGGACCTTTACTTTTGTCCGGATAGTTATTGGAATTGTTCATTCAGTATCTCTCCTTAACTTATTTATCTTAGCCTTGTATGAGTAACTGCTGTTGTAACCGAGGTATGGTGTTACCATGGTTACCAGCAGTCAATGTCACAAAAAGGCATAAGTGTAAAATCCATCATAATTGTTGGAATATCAAAGGGAAATCCATTGTTACATCAGAACTTACGATGTATTTTACACTTACAACTTTTTGTAAAAAGCACTGCTGATTTTTACACAAATTCAAGCATTTGTGTCACGTTATTTTCATGATACAGGATACAGGTTGTATCACATTGTTACCAGTTTATGGCATCTTTATTTCAAATTTTTTACCAAATTAATAGTTGATCTGAAAACTGAAGCTGATTTTATCCAACTGTGTGGAAATTCCATTTAGGACAAGTATAAAAAATAGTAATTAACAAAATATAAGGAACTTATATGTATTTATTCAGAAATAATTTAATTTGCTTTGTAAGCTGAAATCTGATTGGTTAATTCAAATAGAGCAACCCATATTATAAGATATAACTTGCGCTACCAATGACCTATTCTTACGCCGTTAAAATTCAAATAGTTCCATGACGTCATCGACGTTTTTACCATAAAAATTGTTAAGATTTATAGTTTAAATTAAATTATAAGGAATATTACAAATTTCTAAAAAGGCTATACAATATAATATGGTTTGGGTCTGTTTACACCATTCATAAACCGCTTCGTGGGTTATTAGGCATAAACAGACCCAAACCATATTATATCGTATAACCTGTTCAGAAATTTGAAGTATTCCTTAAATATATATATTTTTTTAAATCATTAACAGTCATGGCAGAAACAACAACAAAAATGTCAATAATTCAGATTTTAATCGGAAATAAATACAAACAGACAAAAAGTATGTAGACCATTGTTGTACAATGATCAGACATTGTTATTTAAAATTTACAAACAATGGTACAGTATAGATTTTGTCAAACATTGTTGTCACACTAACTTAATGTTTGACCTCCAAACCTACTGTGATGGTACAGGTTCCTCAAATAAGATTTAGGGTACCCAGGAGACCATATGCTGTCAGTGACTGTATATTACAAAAAAGTATATAATTAAGTTGATATAATAGGATGATTGCAGAATAAAAACTATTTCGCAATATTGGAGAAGAACTGGTTTGCATTAAAAAATTTGATCAGTTTTAGTGCAAGGGGGATAACTCTAATGTATATAAATATTGCAATAAAAACCCATAATGTCATATACCTATCTGTATGGATGAGTGGTTAAGTTAGTTAGTTGTCTACCTTTGATAATACATGTATGGTAATCAACATTGAGGTTGTGGGTTCAAGTTTCAAGGTGTGCTCTAATCTCGACAAGGTTTGCTAGTTTTCCCACCTAATGTCAAGGGTTCTTCTTGTACTTAGGCATCCTCCCCCAATAAAAAATTGGCTGCCACTATATAGCTGAAAAATTGCTAAAAGTGTCATTAAACACCATTAAAACAAACAAACATTTTGATCAGTTTTGAATGCAAGGGAGATAACTCTAATAAATATGGTAATAAAAACCTTTGATGATTAAATAGAAATGGATTTTAAAAAGGCAGATTATTAAAGTGATTCCCATGTAATATAACTACACAAATAAAAGCTGTTTTGGAGGAATTCATTAGTGTACGAAGGAGACCAACTCGCTCCCAAACTAAATGAAGCCTAAAGGACTTCATGATGAGTTTATGAGTTGTCAAGGTCACAAACCGATTACTTCATAAAAACAGATTTTATTCCATATTATTCCAATCTTTTAAGAACATTTTTCATTTTCGAGCCTTTAAATTTTATTGCAACATTAGACTGTTCATCCACCAGACCTGTTTACTAGTACTGAAAAATTAAAGATAATGGTTGACAAATCAAAAATGAATATTGGAATCATTATCATATATTTCTATATCTGAGGCAAACAGTAGTAGGACAATAAGTGTATTTTATTTATGTAAACCACTGGTTTTTATACCCCCGCTTCAAAGAAGATGGGGTAAACTGTTTTACTATGTCCGTTCGTTCGTTCGTCCATCCATTTCTGTTGCAGTTTTCTAAGCAACTATAGGATGCAGAAGCCAGATATTTTGCATATTGCTTTATCCTATAGTACCATATGTATATGTATATGTGTATATCAAATTTATGCTCCTTTGTCATCTACTTCCTGTTTACCCATGCTCCTTGGTCATCTACTTCCTGCTTACCCATGCTTCTTGTCATCTACTTCCTGTTTATCCACGCTCCTTGGTCATCAACTTCCTGTTTACCCAATACATTTTTTGAAAGCAGATATGACTAGAGAGCATTACCTTACAGAGTCACTTGTTTTTACAGGTTCCAGTCAAGTAGTTTTGAGACCAAAAACAACAGAGGAGGTGTCGGCCATTTTGAAGTACTGCTATGAAAGAAAGCTAGCTGTTGTTCCACAGGGTGGAAATACAGGATTGGTTGGAGGCAGTGTTCCTGTCTTTGATGAAATTGTTCTCTCTACACAGTTATTAAATAAGGTTATTAGCCTGGATCAAATTTCTGGTAATTAACACACTTGTTTTTGGCAATTAAAATGAGTCGTGGTCATCCAGTTATTTTTTTTTTTACTTTTAAAACAGTAAGTGAAAAGGATATTTTAATCCAAAAAACAAAAATTACCCTTTCACAATTTTGTATTTTGTAATCTTTCCTTTCACGGCTTGGTCGTTTAAAATTCTAATATGACATGCTTTAAAGGCTTTGAGACCACAACTGTGGTAAAAAAATGATTTATATATGAGCAACACGTGCTGAGGAGGGCATGTTTTAAAGGGCTGTTCCAATTACAAAACTGTAATTCCCAGCAGAAAGCTATTGCGTATGACGTATTAATCTTATAAATAGCGACACGCGCTGTAATTATCCGTTGCAATATATTGTGTGTTACATTGACGGAACAGCCATTTATGGTGGAAATGATGTTTTCTATAGGTACGAAAATATTATAAATGTACCGTAATTGTCTTATTAGAATAGAAATAATTCACGGAGGCTGTGATTTATCATTGTTTTACAACGGGATGACCATTTATGTCGTGATTTTATCCCTTGCTTTCGCTCGGGATAAAATAATACGACATAAATGGTCACCCCGTTGTAAAACAATGATAAACCACAGCCTGCGTGAATTATTTCTTAAATATAGAGATGAATGTAGAAATATGATTTTCCTCCGATTTATCATTAACTGATCATGATGAACCCTTTGTGAATTGATTATTTATACAAAGATATGAATATTTATTACATTTTACAGAAATTTATTATTTATTATATATTGGTCAATGAAAGCAGGCTACATTTCACATTCTTCATGCAAAGGATTCTGGGTATCCTGCTTCAACCACCATCACCTCTGCCACACATTAATTGACCCCATGAGAGATATCTATCATGATGGATAAGCCTCACATACAAACACAGTAATTTTATGTAAAACTGTATCAAGAGTGTATAAATATACTATATAAAAATAAATATGGTCTCAAGATTTTTTATTACAAACATCATTTTTTGTTTACAAACATCATGGGCAGACAACAAATGTAGTCCTGCAGTAAACAGGGATGATGTGTGGCAGAGGTTATATCTGGGAACCAGTTATATATTCTCTGTGGGGAGAGTGTATATTTTACTGATATCCAAGACAGTAAGTTCTTTCTAGTTCAGCTACTATATTATACACAAAATGTTTCAGTCTATTTTAATATTTTTTATTTTATAAGGAATTTTAGTATGTGAAGCTGGGTGTATCCTTGGAAACTTAGAAGATTACCTTTCAGAGCAAGGATATACCATGCCACTTGACCTTGGAGCCAAGGGCAGCTGCCATATTGGGGGTAATTTGGCCACAAATGCAGGAGGAATTAGACTATTGAGATATGGGTCCTTGCATGGCAGTGTTTTGGGCTTGGAAGTTGTAAGTGGCAGTGTGTTATAGATTATCTGATCACAATCGGTTCACCTCAAAATTAACACGCCAAAATAAAGTAAAATGTTGCATTCCAAAAATTAGCACATCAGTGAGACAACATTGTGAACTATATTATCTTAAAATAGACACCAAAAATATAAGATAACATTTTGAAGTTGACTTATAATTGTCTTAAAATAGACACAAAAATGTCATGTGTAGTATTTACATAACCTTATAAAACATTGAACAATTGTAGGTGTCATGTCTGGATGCCTACATGACCCCCCATTCCCACTGCAAATAATATACCAAAATTTTTATAATATATAAAACAAACAGAATAACCTTTCCTTCTACTGTAAATTATTTGGAGCAACTTTGTGATTTATATCTTGTGCTATCATGGAAGGTGCCAAAATTTACCACATCAGTCGGATAAAATAACACACTAAAATAAAACACCTGGCTTTTGAATGAATTATACCAAAAAATATCAGGATTCTATAAAATCCAATTTATGCAGAGGAAAAGTGCAGTAAGTATAAGTCGAATTTTACTGCCGTTAGTTTTGTGATTTGTTGGATTAATGCAAAAGAAAAAATAATCGAGGGCATGTTTATTTGTTTTACATGAGTAATGCTAGATACCTGGAATTGTTAATGAAGTGGAGGAGTGGTTATTGTTGGAAGGCTGAAATCGGTTCAAGAACTTCAAGTGGCCATAATGTAGCTAAAAAAAATGATGAAAGTGGCATTGGCAAACATTCAAACGATTAAACAAACATTTCATCTATATTGAACATAAAACATGGCTGCAATGGTCAGTTCTTGTTTCGGATTGGCAGAAATCTAAAAATTATTCTCCTCTGTCAGGCTTGGAAATACAAGTCCAAATGTTTTGTGACTTGAATGATTCTTACAATAACTGGTAGTTACCTAAGGGTCATAACTCAGATAAAACAAGTTTCACAAATTTTAAGTTAAAAAAACTTTATCGGATTTTTTTTAGTTGTCTTGCACTCAAAATTTACTTGAGTTAATGACCAGAAAACAAAAAGTCATCAAACTTCATAAAACTAATAACAAAAATCTAAATTATTTTACATATTTAAGAGACAATATGGGTTTAATAACACATAACCTTTTTCAATTATGTCTGCATGAAAAACATCCTGAGGTTATCTGCCTACTAAAGCAATAAACATGATTACAATGAAAAAAGCTGGAAATAATTAACATGTTAGTATGGGTCTAAGAAATAATTTCTCTATCGGGGCATATCAAAATTTACACACAAGACGAAATGGGTTTAATAAGGCTTAAACTCATTGAGCTATGTCTGCGTGTAAACATTTTGAAGTTATCAACCGGCTAGAGTAACACACATGATAAAAATGAAATTAACAAGTGTAAAAGCCAGAGTCTAAATAAAAATAATTGTACAATTATTTTTTGCAGGTGCTTGCAAACGGAGAAATTGTAGATTGTTTATCAACTCTACGTAAAGATAACACAGGATATGATGTCAAACAGCTATTTATAGGATCAGAGGGAACCCTTGGGTTGATAACCAAGGCATCAATTCTGTGTCCAAAGAAACCTAATGCAGTAAATGTAGCGTTTTTAGGTGAGGAAAATTCCTTTTCATGTATGTTTGTGTCTTTAGAAGAAAATTTCTTTTGATGTGTGTATGTGTCTTAAGAGGGAAATCCTTTTTGATGTATGTATGTGTCTTTAGTGGAAAATCCCTTTTGATGTATGTATGTGTCTTTAGATGAAAATCCCTTTTGATGTGTGTATGTGTCTTAAGAGGAAAATCCTTTTTGATGTATGTATGTCTCTTTAGTGGAAAATCCTTTTTGATGTATGTTTGTGTCTTAAGAGGAAAATCCTTTTTGATGTATGTTTATGTCTTTATAGGAAAATCCCTTTTGATGTGTGTATATGTGTCTTTATAGGAAAATCCCTTTTGATGTATGTATGTGTCTTTATAGGAAAATCCCTTTTGATGTGTGTATGTGTCTTAAGAGGAAAATCCCTTTTGATGTGTGTATATGTGTCTTTATAGGAAAATCCCTTTTGATGTATGTATGTGTCTTTATAGGAAAATCCCTTTTGATGTGTGTATGTGTCTTAAGAGGAAAATCCCTTTTGATGTATGTGTCTGTGTCTTTAGAGGAAAATCCCTTTTGATGTGTGTATGTGTCTTAAGAGGAAAATCCCTTTTTATTTATGTATGTGTCTTTAGAGGAAAGTCCCTTTTGATGTATGTTTATGTCTTAAGAGGAAAATCCCTTTTGATGTATGTTTGTGTTATCAAGAGGAAAATCCCTTTTGATGTATGTTTATGTCTTTATAGGAAAATCCCTTTTGATGTGTGTATATGTCTTAAGAGGAAATTCCCTTTTGATGTATGTATGTGTCTTAAGAGGAAAATCCCTTTTGATGTATGTTATGTCTTTATAGGAAAATCCCTTTTCATGTATGTATGTGTCTTTAGAGGAAAATCCCTTTTGATGTATGTTTGTGTCTTTAGATTTTCCCCCTGGCCCCTTGGGCCCCCTTGTACTAGCCTAAGGTATAAATATTGTGGAAGATAATGCATCAGTCTTGCACAATTGGACTGTGCCATTCTCTTCATTTTAAGGGGGGTTCAGGACAAATACACTAAAAATAATTTGTCGTTTAATGTTCTTTATAAACTTTCCATATAGTTATGTTTTTATACAATTAATTAAAAATCAAAATAAAAAAAGTGGTTTTAGAGGTTTTGTTTTAGTGGTTGAGCATTGACATTTTAAATTTTCTAATAGATTGTACAGAGAAATTCTCTCTGCATTTTTGATATAATGCCAAGAAGTTGGTATAAATTTTAGTGATAGAAAGAAAAATAGGGGTCTCTGAGTTAGATGTTTGTCTATTAGAAAAAGAACTGGTCAAAAAGTACTACAAATAGGTATTTGGGGGGGGGGGGGGGGGGTTCAGAATTACCTCCCTTGTTAAAAATTCTATAGAGTATAGTCTTTTTTTAATTTAAAATATTCCTTAGAAATAATTTTTAGGGCAATACTTGAGAGTTATGACAGTAAAAGGGATGATGTCATGAAACTATTTGAATTTTAATGGGCGAATAAAATATGTCATGTAACTAATTTAAGTTGACATGTGTTGCAGCCAATCAGATTTCAGCTTGTAAAACGAATTACATTATATGCTGTTAGCTTCCAATATCATTCATATGATTATATGTTAAAATATATATCATTTCAGGATGTGAAAGTTTCCAAAAAGTCCTGGACATTTTTCAAGAAAGTAGGACGAAATTGGCAGAAATCCTATCGGCATTTGAATTTCTTGATGCAGAATCAATCAAGGTTGCAAAGAATAATTTAAAATTATCAATTCCTATTGGTGATGATTATCCATTTTATGTATTGATAGAATCGTCAGGATCTAATGGTAGTCACGACGAGGAAAAAATGAATTATTTTCTAGAAGACATGATGAATAGAGGTGTAGTGCTAGATGGAACAGTGGCCACTGAACCATCTAAAATTAAGGTAACGTAACACACTAATCTCCACGCAAAGGATTCTGGGTATCTTAATTCAACCACAATCACCTTGTTGTGAATATAATATGACATTTACTGCACTTTTTAGTCAAAGCTGTATGGCCTTGGTAAAATAGAACATTAGTTATTAGTACTAATATGGAAGAAAACTAATACATGTATTATTTAAATCAGATGACCAAGTTCACCTAAATTATTTAGAGACTGTATTAACAAGGGATGTGGACAGACGGACAGACAGACAGGGTGATTCCTATATACCCCCCCCCCCCCCCCCCCAAAAAAAAACAAGTCCAATTATCTCCCCTTAATGGTATCCGAGGTCAATAAAAATCCTTCATGCACATCTACGAATAATGTACTTCCTTTATGCTAAGTTTCATTAAATTTCATCAAGCGGTTTAGGAGGAGTTGCGCTTACAAGGGATGTGGACAGACGGATAGACAGACAAGGTGATTCCTATGTACCTCCCCAAACAAGTTTGGGGGGGGGGGTATAATAATGCTCCTTTCAAACTATTCCATTTAACTGAATTAGGAGGCCTCGGTGGCTGAGTGGTTATGGTAGTAAGTCATGTACTATTGATCACATGCCTGTTAACCCTGAGGTTGTGGGTTCAAGTCTCACTGAGTGCAGTGTGTGCTCGACTCCAATCTTTATAAACAAAGACTGCCAGTTTTTCTACCAAGCATCTGAGGTTTCTCTGGGTACTTTTGCTTTGTCTTCCAATAAAAACTGGATTCCATGATATTACTGAAAAATTACCATCAGGGCTCACCACACTGGGCGAAGTGGGCGACAAAGTCGCCCTACTGGGACCTGAAGTCGCCCTACGGCGCCTCAAAAGCGAAGTCGAAGTCGCCCTGTTATTTCCCTCAAGTCGCCCGATGGTTCACATTAGATACTTGTATACGATCTGATCAATAATTCACCCAGACTTCCAATTTATCAGTAAATGTGTAATTCCAATAAAAAACGGCAAACAATATGCGTATTTAACATTTTTTCAAAGGATTTACGTCTTTCAACTGGATTACGCGCCATTTGTTTATTTACCGGATGTGACTAATTACCGGAAGTGAACAACGAAGAAAAGTAAAGTACAACGGCCCATAATGAAAAATCGTAATTTTTTTTTATAAACAAACACTTTCAGTTGGTTTCAAACTTTAGTTCTTTCAAAGTGTATTGTATTTTAAGAATTTTCTTTGATAAATATATGAGCTGAACTTGAAAGAATAAAGGTGTATAGTCATTATTGACATCATGATAAGTTCTGTAGATGGGTGTCCCATGAAGCAATTTTGATCAGCACAACTTTGTCCAAGTGGAAGTGTGCTGAACAGAAGAATTATTTCTAGGTTTAATGTTATGTTATTTTATCTATCTTCTTTGAAAATTTTGCTCAGATAAACATGACATGTTCATAACAAACTGTTAGAAATATTATGATGTGTACAAGAACTTCATGAATGATGTTTATGTCTACACCTATACAAATATTTTTAGTTGATCTATTTTTATTTGTGAATACCTTGTATGGCTACAAGTACTGAAGTAGATAGAAAAATAGTTGCTATATCTGGTGCTGTTTTTCATTGGTTTTATAATGATAAAGGTTATGTGCTTTTTGATATTGCATACCATGAATAATAATGAACAAGAAAGAAATAAAAAACTTAATCTAAGTGTGTTATGATTTAAAAACACAAGAGAAATAATCCTGGAAATCCACAATTATAAAAAAATGATGTAAATAATGAAAAATGTATGTAACTACTGCGAAAATTAATTATTTGTACGGTCCCCCTGACTTCTCCCTATGTCTCCCTGAAGTCTCCCTATCAGGGCCTCACTTCTCCCTGTTTGGCTGCCAGGGAGAAGTCACTTCTCCCTACTTTTTTAGAGTGTGGTGACCCCTGACCATTAAACATTATTCAAAGAAACAATTTAACTGAATTCTGTTCATAATTTAATATTTCAGTATATATGGTCAATAAGAGAGAGACTTGCTGAAGGACTGTTGCATGATGGGTATTGTTACAAATATGACGTGTCACTTCCTTTATCACATTATTATTGGTTGGTTGAAAAAATAAGGGAGAGAACTGCTGGCAATGCTATTCGTGTCATTGGTTATGGTCATGTTGGAGATTGTAAGTATTATGTACCAGTTCATTTGTTACAGTGGAATGTATAATGAACCTGTTTTTCTAACTTGTTTACAAATGGCTGGTGCTGTCAGTGGTACATTCTTTTGCACAAGGGAGGGAGCTTTTTTAAGTAGTTTTAATACATTTAACAGAGGAGGCTTTATTATCAGGTCTTACTGAAGTAGATATTACTATACATGCAGTTTAAATACAGTTATTAAACATCACCAAGGAATATAGCCATTTTATTAATCTTGAAACACTGACTATTTCCTAAACAGCAATGGAGGGAAATTGTACAGTGTTGAAAATAAATAAAATCACTGTATCCAAAGTTGCAGTATAATTAAGAAATAATTCAGGGAGGCTGTGGTTTATCATTGTTTTAAAACAGGGTGACCATTTATGTCGCATAAAATAATGACATAAATGGACATCCCATTGTAAAGCAATGATAAATCACAACCTCTGTGAATTATTTCTATTCTAATAAGACAATTACAAGCTTTCAAGCGGGTCCTTATTTTCCTAATTTTCCTTATTTTTTACAAACAGCCCTAAAATTCCTAATTAAAGATGTAAAATCCTAAAAAAGCCCTACTTTTTGGGTTAAAATCCTTTTTTTTTTAATTTTCAAAATTTCAAAAATAAAAAATAAACATAAAATAGATTAAAGTTAAATGAAGCTAGCTTTAGTATACTTTCAGAAATATGCATTTGTTGTATTGGTCTGCTGTAGAACAATGTTGGTAATCATCCAAATGGTCTTCTGAATTGGTAATTAACTTCTGTACTATTGTTCTGTGCCCAAAATGGTGAGTAAATCTAATTTTTCAGTCTTAAATCATTAGAAAATAGCACATTTTATCCCTTATTTTTGTTTAAAAACCCCTAAAAATTCCTAAAATTAGCCCTTATTTTTTGAGAATTTAGCCCTAAAAAAGCCCTTATTTTTTGCAAAAAGTAGCTTGAAAGCCTGCAATTACGGTACATTTATTATATAAACGTACCTATAGAAAACCTCATTTCCTCCATAAATTGGCTGTTCCGTAAATGTAACACACATTATATTGCAACGGATAATTATAGCGCGTGTCGCTAATTATAAGATTAATACGTCATATCCAATAGCTTTCGGGTGGGAGTTACAGTTTTGTAATTGGAACAGCCCTTCAAAACACGCCCTCCTTGTCGCGTGTTGCTCATACATAAATCATTTTTTTACCACAGTTGTGGTCTCAAGGCCTTTAAAGCATGTCATATTGGAATAGCTGTTTTATTATACTGAACCAATTTTGAAATAAGATAATTAAGATATGACGGTAGGTAAAAGTCAAGATTATACGCTTATGGAAAACTGCCGGAAATATAATCAAACTGATGTTTTTATGCAGTTCTTGATATAACGTTGATTCTGATTGGAAAACGTGAATAATTTCATGGCATCAATTCCACGATTGATGCTGTCAGAAGTTAACGCAGGCACAGACGTTATTCCCGTTAAATATAAAATTCCCATTTTAGTAAGTTCTTTAGTTTTTTTTATTGCCGTTGCATTAGAATGGAGATAACCGTAATGTATTTGAAGATTTGCCGGCATCAATTGGTGATTTGATGGTCAGAAATATCCGTTTACTGGCTCTGCTTACACGTCACCAAAAATACAATACAGTTATCTACTAATTGACCAGTCAACATAACATTGTAAGAAATATAAACCGGTGAATAGAACTTTGTAGACAAAGTGGTCGAAAAGCAACAAAATAGGATTTTTATTGTCATAAAATTTATATAGATTGAGAAGTATAATAAAGGGGCTATTTAATCAGGTCATACTAAACAGATATATCATGTCTGGGAGGGGTAATTTTCACAAATACCCCTCCCAGACATTATTTATCTGTTTAATTACACTGAATATCATGATTCCAAAGAGCGGTGATACTAGACCACTTGCGTGCTGTTTATTGACTCTTTACTATCGGAATGTTTCTGGTTTTCAAAATCGATTACTCATGTTACGTTTACTTTGAGGTAAAAGTCAAAACTTCCGAATTAATTTTTCTGCGATAATAATATGCGAGGGTTATTTTTTAGCAAATACCATGGCACAGAGGGTAATTTTTTGCCGAATGCCCCGGTGATGACGAAATCGATGCAAAATCAGGAAATGTGCGAAAAATACACTGTCTATTGACCAATCAAAAGCCAGCATTTTTATATGAGGTGTAATTATACATGTATATATTAGCTAACGACAATTCCCCTTGCTATTTTTTTTTCAGGTAATTTACATCTCAACGTTACAACAGCTGAATACAGTCAGAAAACTATGGACTTATTAGAACCTTATGTGTTTGACTGTGTGGCACAACAGAAAGGAAGCATTAGTGCTGAGCATGGACTAGGGTTCAAAAAGCGGGACTTTATATATTACAGTAAAACCGAATCAGCTGTTAGGGTTATGAGTCAGTTGAAGAAAGTTTTAGATCCCAATGGCATACTTAATCCTTACAAAGTATTACCCTCCAAAGTGCTTTAATAGAAGGACAACGTTTATTTAGTCTAGTATTTTTAAGTTTTTCTTACTGTGAATTATTATAGATTTACATATATTGTTGATTGTTAGTTTTTGTCTCGCCTGCGATGATAGTCGCTGCGAGACATATATATGGGAATATGGTGGTGGCAGCGTCAACACTTGGACACCTTGCTTCATATCTTTGTAAGCCTAAGCCCTAGGTCCATCAAATTTGGTCCAGTGGTAGCTTATGATAAGTACTTGCAAGTCAGTCACCTCTCACCTGACCTTGACCTCAATTTCACGGTCCACTTCGTTAAAGTTTTTGGATTACGGCAGTTCCTCTGTAACCATGCATGGCAGGATGACAATATTTGGTATATAAGTTGCTGATGATGCTGCAATAGATGGATAAGAAGTATCACTGTTTACAGATATGCTAATACACTCGAATTTTGGTGATGAAAGTTTGTCTCTTTAACGGATGTTAATTTCATTGAAACGCCCTGTATTTTATCTTTTAGAAGTCATTAGTTTAGAGCAATAAATGCAAGATATTTTAACAGTATTCAGGCTTGGTTTCATTGTGTATATTGCTGCATAAAGGAAAATTGCCGAAATTCGAGTATGGACGAAATTCGAGTGAGTGGCCATATAGGCAGAAATGGGAAATCTGTGGAAAACTTTAAATGGAAACATGTGGGGAACTTGTAAGGATCTATATATGGGCACATGATTTTGAAATGGATACATGTGGCCATTCCATCGGGCTTATTTTCATCAAAGAGGCCATTCCTTCAGAGTTCATTCCACCAGGTCATTTTATCAGAAACGATTCCGCCAAAGAAGTCATTCCATCAGAGTTGATTCCACTGAAGAAGTTATTCAATTTATGATTCCACTAAAGAGTAATTCCGTCAGAGTTCATTCCACCAAAGAGGCCATTCTGTCAGGGTTCATTCCACCAAAGAGGCCATTCCATCAGAGTTCATTCCACCATAGAGACCATTCTGTCGGTTCATTCCACCAAAGAGGCCATTCTGTCAGGGTTTATTCCCCCAAAGAGGCCATTCTGTCAGGGTTCATTCCACCAAATAGGCCATTCTGTCGGTTCATTCCACCAAAGAGGCCATTCTGTCAGGTTTTATTCCCCCAAAGAGGCCATTCTGTCAGGGTTCATTCCACCAAAGAGGCCATTCTGTCAGGGTTCAATCCACCAAAGAGGCCATTCTGTCAGGGTTCATTCCACCAAAGAGGCCATTCTGTCAGGGTTCATTCCACCAAAGAGGGCTATTCCGTCTGTGTTCATTCCACCAAAGAAGCCATTCCATCAGGGTTCATTACGCCAAAGAGGCTTATTCCCTCAGTGTTCATTCCACCAAAGAGGGCTATTCCGTCTGTGTTCATTCCACCAAATGGAAATTCCGTAAATGTTCATTCCCTCAAAGAGGGCTATTCCATCTGCGTTCTTTCCATTAGAGGCCATTCTGTCAGGGTTCATGCCATCAAATAGGCCATTCTGTCAGAGTTCATCCCACCAAAGAGGTCATTCTCTCAAGGTTCATTGCACCAGAGGCCATTCCGTCAAGGTTCATTCCACTAAAGAGGCCATCCCGTCAAGGTTCATTCTGCCAAAGAGGGCTATTCCATCTGGGTTCATTTCACCAAACGGCCATTCCGTCCAGGTTCATTCCACCAAAGAGGCCATTCTGTCAGGGTTCATTCCATCAAAGAGGCCATTCCGTCAGGGTTCATTCCACCAAAGAGGTCATTCTGTTAGGGTTCATTCCACCAAAGAGGCCATTCTGTCAGGATTAATTCCATCATAAAGGCCATTCTGTCAGGGTTCATTCCATCAAAGAGGTCATTCTGTTAGGGTTCATTCCACCAAAGAGGTCATTCCGTCGGGGGTTCATTCCACTAAAGAGGTCATTTTCTCAGGGTTCATTGCACCAGAGGCCATTCCGTCAAGGTTCATTCCACCAGAGGCCATTCCGTCAGGGTTCATCCCACCAAAGAGGCATTTATGTCAGGGTTCATTCCATCAAAGAGGCCATTCTGTCAGGGTTCATTCCATCAAAGAGGCCATTCTGTCAGGGTTCATTCCACCAAAGAGTCCATTCCGTCGGGGTTTATTCCACCAAAGAGGCCATTCCGTCAGGGTTCATTCCACCAAAGAGGCAATTCCGTCTGGGTTCATTCCACCAAAAAGGTCATTCCGTTAGGGTTCATCCCACCAAAGAGGCCATTCTGTCAGGGTTCATTCCACCAAAGAGGCCATTCCGTCAGGGTTCATTCCACCAAAGAGGCAATTCTGTCAGGGTTCATTCCACCAAAGAGGCCATTCCGTCAGGGTTCATTCCACCAGAGGCAATTCCGTCAGGGTTCATTCCAGCAAAAAGGTCCTTCCGTTAGGGTTCATCCCACCAAAGAGGCCATTCTGTCAGGGTTCATTCCACCAAAGAGTCCATTTTGTCAGGGTCCATTCTACTAAAGAGACCTTTCTGTCAGGGTTCATTCCACCAAAGAGACCATTCCGTCAGGGACGATTCCAAAAAGAGGACATTTCGTCCGGGTTCATTCCTTCAGAGTCCATTCCGTCAGGTTTTATTTCACCAAATACTCCATTCCGTCAGGGTTCCTTCCACCAAAGAGCCCATTTCATCAGGGTCCAATCCACCAAAGAGGCTATTCCGTCAGGGTTCAGTCCACCGAAGAGGCCATTCCCTAAGGTTCATTCTCTAAAGAGGCCATTCTGTCAGTGTTCATTCCACCAAAGAGGCCATTTCGTCAGGGTTCATTCTACTAAAGAGGCCATTCTGTCAGGGTTCATTCCACCAAAAAGGCCATTCTGTCCGGTTTCATTTCACAAAAAGGCCATTCTATCATTGTTCATTAGACCAAAGATGCCATTCTGTCCTGGTTCATTTCACAAAAAAAGGCCATTACGTCAGGGACGATTCCACCAAAGAGGCCATTCCATCAGAGTTCATTCCACCATAGAGACCATTCTGTCGGTTCATTCCACCAAAGAGGCCATTCTGTCAGGGTTTATTCCCCCAAAGAGGCCATTCTGTCAGGGTTCATTCCACCAAAGAGGCCATTCTGTCGGTTCATTCCACCAAAGAGGCCATTCTGTCAGGGTTTATTCCCCCAAAGAGGCCATTCTGTCAGGGTTCATTCCACCAAAGAGGCCATTCTGTCAGGGTTCATTCCACCAAAGAGGCCATTCTGTCAGGGTTCATTCCACCAAAGAGGCCATTCTGTCAGGGTTCATTCCACCAAAGAGGGCTATTCCGTCTGTGTTCATTCCACCAAAGAAGCCATTCCATCAGGGTTCATTACGCCAAAGAGGCTTATTCCCTCAGTGTTCATTCCACCAAAGAGGGCTATTCCGTCTGTGTTCATTCCACCAAATGGAACTTCCGTAAATGTTCATTCCCTCAAAGAGGGCTATTCCATCTGCGTTCTTTCCATTAGAGGCCATTCTGTCAGGGTTCATGCCATCAAATAGGCCATTCTGTCAGAGTTCATCCCACCAAAGAGGTCATTCTCTCAAGGTTCATTGCACCAGAGGCCATTCCGTCAAGGTTCATTCCACTAAAGAGGCCATCCCGTCAAGGTTCATTCTGCCAAAGAGGGCTATTCCATCTGGGTTCATTTCACCAAACGGCCATTCCGTCCAGGTTCATTCCACCAAAGAGGCCATTCTGTCAGGGTTCATTCCATCAAAGAGGCCATTCCGTCAGGGTTCATTCCACCAAAGAGGTCATTCTGTTAGGGTTCATTCCACCAAAGAGGCCATTCTGTCAGGATTAATTCCATCAAAAAGGCCATTCTGTCAGGGTTCATTCCATCAAAGAGGTCATTCTGTTAGGGTTCATTCCACCAAAGAGGTCATTCCGTCGGGGGTTCATTCCACTAAAGAGGTCATTTTCTCAGGGTTCATTGCACCAGAGGCCATTCCGTCAAGGTTCATTCCACCAGAGGCCATTCCGTCAGGGTTCATCCCACCAAAGAGGCATTTATGTCAGGGTTCATTCCATCAAAGAGGCCATTCTGTCAGGGTTCATTCCATCAAAGAGGCCATTCTGTCAGGGTTCATTCCACCAAAGAGTTTATTCCGTCGGGGTTTATTCCACCAAAGAGGCCATTCCGTCAGGGTTCATTCCACCAAAGAGGCAATTCCGTCTGGGTTCATTCCACCAAAAAGGTCATTCCGTTAGGGTTCATCCCACCAAAGAGGCCATTCTGTCAGGGTTCATTCCACCAAAGAGGCCATTCCGTCAGGGTTCATTCCACCAAAGAGGCAATTCTGTCAGGGTTCATTCCACCAAAGAGGCCATTCCGTCAGGGTTCATTCCACCAAAGAGGCAATTCCGTCAGGGTTCATTCCAGCAAAAAGGTCCTTCCGTTAGGGTTCATCCCACCAAAGAGGCCATTCTGTCAGGGTTCATTCCACCAAAGAGTCCATTTTGTCAGGGTCCATTCTACTAAAGAGACCTTTCTGTCAGGGTTCATTCCACCAAAGAGACCATTCCGTCAGGGACGATTCCAAAAAGAGGACATTTCGTCCGGGTTCATTCCTTCAGAGTCCATTCCGTCAGGTTTTATTTCACCAAAAACTCCATTCCGTCAGGGTTCCTTCCACCAAAGAGCCCATTTCATCAGGGTCCAATCCACCAAAGAGGCTATTCCGTCAGGGTTCAGTCCACCGAAGAGGCCATTCCCTAAGGTTCATTCTCTAAAGAGGCCATTCTGTCAGTGTTCATTCCACCAAAGAGGCCATTTCGTCAGGGTTCATTCTACTAAAGAGGCCATTCTGTCAGGGTTCATTCCACAAAAAGGCCATTCTGTCCGGTTTCATTTCACAAAAAGGCCATTCTATCATTGTTCATTAGACCAAAGATGCCATTCTGTCCTGTTTCATTTCACAAAAAAAGGCCATTACGTCAGGGACGATTCCACCAAAGAGTCCATTTCGTCTGGGTTCATTCTACTAAAGAGTCCATTTCGTCTGGGTTCATTTCACAAAAAAGGCCATTACGTCAGGGACGATTCCACCAAAGAGTCCATTTCGTCTGGGTTTATTCTACTAAAGAGTCCATTTCGTCCGGGTTCATTCCACCAAAGAGAGATTTGCTACCGGTTTCATTCACCAAAGAGGATATTCCGTCTGGGTTCATTCCACCAAAGAGGTCGTTTAGTCCAGGTTGATTTTAATTAAGACGCCATTTTGTGTGAGTTAAGTGGTGAACTATGTATTGTTCAAACATCGTCTAGTATGTAATGTTATCCTGATCGTTGCTTAATTGCAAGTTACAATTCTTAAACATATTTGATTAATATTCATTACACAGACAATACGAAACACCTATTTTGACAAGGTAATGACTGAAGCACGCACTCAATTATTTCTCTTCCAATTAACCGACAAGCAATAATTTCATGGTGTTCAGATGAAATCATCTGGAAACCGGAACGCATTTGTAAATTTGACAAAACTATCTGAATGAACGAAATACACTATCGTTTATATTTGATTGTCCAAATTGTAGCCAGCCAGATTACACTGTTACCTCAATATCGCTGGTTTTATTATAGCTACCTGTTTATGCCTAATCGACACAGTTATCCCAGAGATATAACTTGAGTTGGACTTAGTGGATTCCCTTTTTTTTATTGGAATAGTTGTTATCATGTCGGGAAAAAATGACGGCAATATAAGTAATGGCGAAAAATTACCAGTACGCGTGGGAGATATCGAAATTCAGTAAGTAAAATTATTGTCTTATAAAAAATATTATTAGAATTTTAATTATCTTGAATGGCTTTACATCTACAAGAGCTGTGGCTACGATTACCTTAATATCTATATAAGCAATTATTTAATTAAACATTTAAATGGAAAAACTAACTGAATTGCATTAAATGTTAATATCAATCATGTAAAACAATCAGTGGGTTTACAGTGTGATGTGTAATTTCGTCGGTTTTTTTCTTTTTTTTTTTTTTTTTTTAATCTTTTTTTTTTTATTGTATTTACGAGTTGGTGGATGTGGATGTAGTTTGTGTTTGTTTGTTGCTGTTGTTGTTTATTGAACAATGCAAACCAGAAACTAATTGATATTAACGGTTGAAGTACACTGGCTATATTTTTCCCCTAAGAAATGCTATGGAAATAAATTATAATTTTTGAAAAGGTGGTTCCTTATTTCATCATCAATGCCTCCACACCTACTTTGCAGAAATTACGCTAAACTTGTAAAAACTCATTTTATTAATTGTTCACTATTTATTTTTCTTAAAATGAAATGCTTCCAATTGGATAGAAAGATTCGATTTTTTAAAATTTTAAATCCGGTATATCCTGCGAATTATTATACGGAATTTGAACTCTTCTTCATTAGACATTCTAGTTCCAGTTTTCAGATGTTGTTTGGAATCTTTGTTTGTTAACATGGCATTCATTGCCATTTTTAGTATTTTTCTAACTATATCGTAACGCTCAGTTTTTAGCTCACCTGACCCAAAGGGTCAGGTGAGCTATTGTTATCACTTTGCGTCCGTCGGCGTCGTCGTCGTCGTCGTCGTCGGCGTCTGTAAACTTTTTACATTTTAATCTTATTCTCTGAAACCACTTGGCCAATTGAAACCAAACTTGGCCATTATGTTCATTGGATGGACCTTTACAAAGTTTGTGTTTTTTATTTGGATTGGAAAACTAATATGGCCGCCACCGCAGGACTTAGTTTAACATAGGACCCTATGGGAAAAAAGTTTAAAAAGGCTTCTTCTCTGAAACCGTTTAACCAATCGAAACAAAACTTACTGGCAGTATTGTTTGGATGGTCCTCTATAAAGTTTATGTTTTCTATGCCAATTGGAAATTCAAAATGGCCGCCACCGCAGGACTTAGTTTAACATAGGACCATATGGGAAAAAGTTTTAAAAGGCTTCTTCTCTGAAACCGGTTAACCAATGGAAACAAAACTTACTGGCAGTATTGTTTGGATGGTCCTCTATAAAGTTTGTGGGTTTTTTTTGACAATCGGAAAATCAAAATGGCCGCCACCGCAGGACTTTGTTTAACATAGGACCCTATGGGAAAAAGTTTAAAAGGCTTCTTCTTTGAAACCGGTTAACCAATCGAAACAAAACTTACTAGCAATATTGTTTGGATGGTCCTCTATAAAGTTTATGTTTTTTATCCAAATCGGAAATTCAAAATGGCCACCACCCTAGGACTTGGTTTAACATAGAACCCTATGGGAAAAAAGTTAAAAATGGCTTCCTCTCTGAAACCGGTTAACCAATCAAAACAAAACTTAATACCAATATTGTTTGGATGGTCCTTTTTAAAGTTTATGTTTTTTATGCCAATCGGAAAATCAAAATGGCCGCCGCTGCAGGACTTAGTTTAACATTGGACCATATGGGGAAAAGTTTTAAAAGGCTTCTTCTCTGAAACCGGTTAACCAATGGAAACAAAACTTACTGGCAGTATTGTATGGATGGTCCTCTATAAAGTTTGTGGTTTTTTTTGACAATCGGAAAATCAAAATGGCCGCCACCGAAGGACTTTGTTTAACATAGGACCCTATGGGAAAAAGTTTAAAAGGCTTCTTCTCTGAAATCGGTTAACCAATCAGAACAAAACTTAATACCAATATTGTTTGGATGGTCCTTTTTAAAGTTTATGTTTTTTATGCCAATCGGAAAATCAAAATGGCCGCCACCGTAGGACTTTGTTTAACATAGGACCCTATGGGAAAAACTTTAGAAGGCTTCTTCTCTGAAACCAGTTAACCAATCGAAACAAAACTTACTAGCAATATTGTTTGAATGGTCCTCTATAAAGTTCTTTTTTTTTTATCCCAATCGGAAATTCAAAGTGGCCACCACCGCAGGACTTGGTTTAACATTGGACCCTATGGGAAAAAAGTTTAAAATGGCTTCTTCTCTCAAATCGGTTAACCAATCAAATCAAAACTTAATACCAATATTGTTTGGATGGTCCTCTTAAAAGTTTGTTTTTTTATTCCAATAAGTAAATCAAAATGGCCGCTACGGCAAGACTTAGTTTAACATTGGACCCTATGGGAAAAAGTTTTAGAAGGCTTCTTCTCTAAGACCGGTTAACCAATGTAAACAAAACTTACTAGCAATATTGTTTGGATGGTCCTCTTTAAAGTTTATGTTTTTTTTTATGTCAAAAGGAAAAACCAAAATGGCCACCACAACATTACATAGATTAACATAGGACCCTAAGGGCAAATAAAAAAAAAAATCTTCTCTAAAACCGGTTAACCAATAGAAATACAATTTTATAGCAATATTGTTTGGATGGTCCTCTTTAATGTTTATTGAAAATTACAGGACTTGGTTTAACATCAGGGAAATGCCATTTTATTTGCCTATAAAATCAGGTGAGCGATACAGGCTCTTAAGAGCCTCTGGTTATTAGAGGAAGCCGGAGTACCCTGTACTCGGCAGGCAAACTTGCAATCCTTTTAAATTAAGATTGGAGTCGAGCGCACCCTGCCCGCAGGCAACCTCAGTATGACAAGAAAATAATCAATAGTACATCAATAACAACTTTAACCACTCGGCTACCGAGGCGCTCCGGAGATGAATAAATTTAACTTTAAAAATAAGTTATGAACACAACACAAACTCATTTGTTTGTAAATACTATTAATTCAAGAAATTATGCCGTACATGATTTAGTATTGACAAAAACAAGTGTTTAAACATGGTTTTGTTTTTTAAAGTCAATCAAAATAATTTCAAATTCTGATAAATTAAATGAAATGCATTGCAAAACTCTAAAAAGGTAGAGATAACTAAAGGAAAGAGGAAATAACTCAAGAAACGGAATCTAATTAAAGAAATATATTTCACGCAATTTTCAGAAAAGATTAATGTTGTTTTTGTACGGAGCTCCTTAAGAGCCATAGATGAAATATATGACGAACAGGACCGTCAATCTTGTGAGCCAAAGTTTTTATATTCTGCGCACAACCTTTTTTTCTTTTTTTTTTTTATTTGTGAAAACCTAACAGCTTTCTGAACTTCGTGTTTGATAATGAAGGAAAAACTTAAATCAGATTTAAACTCGGAGAAAGTTATGTGTCCATACGAAACATAATGTTAAATTAATATTCTGCAGGCCCGAATAGCATAAATATTATAAGTATTAAATTAGATATTTTCGTCGTTCCATTTCAAATTTAGTATCTTAACTCCAAATATTTAACAAATAATGTATTTTATTACAAATAAAAATTTCATAATAATAATTTAGGTGAGCATGGCGATGGTTATATGTAATACAAATAATCTTTCTTTTCGCATCCCTAAAGTAAGCGCAACCATCATAGCACCAAGTAAGATTTTACTTTACCATATTTATTATCTCAAATATATCCTTAAATTACAAAAATAATATTTATTGCATAAGGGGTAGGACTACAATTGTTTATCGCCTCTTCGGCTATATAAAATTAGTTGATTTTGAATTTTTCTGAACATTTTACCTTTGTTTCAAATAAAGAAATATTCCTGTCACATGACAACATGTAACATGTAACCCCTAAGTATTCTCTCAAAATTTCAGCACCAATTTCATGGCATATAAGAACGTACGACCAACCGGAAGTCAACACACTGAAAAAATCTACTTTCACTTCAGTTCAACTTTATCCTCTTGTTTCCTGAATTATTCAGCTTTCCAAAAATACCAAGTTTGTTCCAATATCTATTATGGTTCAAAAGTTATAATTATAACAGTGAGCAGCTATTTTTAAATAGCACTACTTTTACAACCTCAGTACTGGTTGCCGGTATTTGATGGTCTTACAGCTTAAACAATAGGATTTGCATCCGGACCACAATTGATCACGTAATCATATTTGGTGTCCATTGTTTTTCAATGGAACAGACCTCAATAATCTTCGGCAAATATCGGAAATACTATTTGAGTAACTAATTTTTTGCTATTAACCTTGATTCAAAGTAAAACAATATATTATATTTGTATTATGAATTAGCAATAGATTGATTTAATAACGCTGTATTTCTTGGTATAAAAATAAAATTAAACGTTGACTTCAATTATGGGTCGGTTACCTTAATTTGACATTTTGCAAGTATCGAAAACAAGTGATATGTTGTTCGGGTTGTCGATGTTACAGGTCATACGTAAAACAATTAATAGGCAATATCTGGAGGTATCATATATAAGTGCTTTATTATGGCTGATGTTTCTTGAGATAACTTGTTTGATAGTTAACCTTTAGGCTTAGATAAAATTTTATTAATTTCGTAAAATGTACACCTGATTTCTAAGAGCAACAACTATTTGAGTTCTACTGTATAGTTGCAATAATATTTTCATTCGTGCTTCAGCGGTATAAATGTTTTCATCACTAAGATTTAATAGATTATTAACGACCATGGTATACAAAAATGTAGATTCAAATGCTAACAGTAAGAATCTCATGAAATAGTACAACGGAAATGTGTAAGTAATAAATTAATAAAAATAAAAACAATAAACCAATCTGAAATATATAAAAAAAACAAGTACGCAGGAGTAGTAAATTGTAACCTTGGTATTTTTATGACGTTTTATTTGCAACCACTGGGTCGATGCCTTAAGGGTACCAGTAGTCACACCGGTGCTGACAGGAATATTATTGATTCTTCTAGTAATTTTAAAATTTCAAAAGTGATATAAATTCTATGGTTTTTCTATTTGCAAGGTGTAGATAACCTTAACTGGATTTTGGTATAATGCTTTGGAATTTTTATTAAAATAAGGGTTCTACAACATCTTAATTATTTGGGACATTAAATAAGTTATGGTTTCAGCGCCACTGATAAGCGTGGTGTTCTGCATATCACCGAAAAAGAGAGCGCACTTCCGAACAACCTCAAACATAACATGCTAGGACAATGCAAATAATCTTATAGTTTGAACATGATTATCTAAATTTCCATACCAAAATTGCACACAAAGTGGATTAAGTATTTTTGAATGAAAACACAGAACTTTCAAAATAGATGTCAGCAAGGCATTTATTTGAGAGTTCTTGTCGACTCGCTGGTTTGTGTGTGTGTTTGTGGGATTTAATTGCCACTACGTTATTTCTTCGCATTTTTCCCCTTTAAATACTTTAGAGCGATGAGGTGTAACTTCACAATATACACAGATATTTGCGTTGCTTTATGATAGCGTTTGTGTTCAATTAGAAAATAGGGGCCTCGGTGGCCGAGTGGTTAACGTAGTTCGTCTACTATTGATCACGTGGTCTGTCAACACTGAGATTGCGGGTTCGATTCTCACTGCAGGCAGGGTGTACTCGACTCCCAATCTTAATTGACAAGGATTGCCAGTTTTCCTACCTCAGGTCGGGGGTTCTCTCCGGGTACTCCGGCTTCCTCCCCAAATAAAAACTGAACGCCACGATATAGCTGAAAAATTGCTGAAAGTGGCGTTAAAACACCATTCAAACAAACAAACAAACACTTAGAAAATTACCACTGAAATAAGATTTTATAAGAGTATAATGATTATCCTATTTTGCAAAAGACCACAATATAGAATTTGCTTATATTATCTGCAGGGTCGGATCCAACCATCTATTTAGATAGTTCAAGATTCACTGTCACTCTTAAATGCTGAATTCTATCTATGCTAGGTTTTTTTAACCATTGAGAAATAACTTATTTTAAAGTTTCAGTTGAATTGTACAAACTGTACCCGGGCGGTCCACGTCGTAAGAGCTGTAAATCTATTGAAAACCTAATTTAAAATATTTAAATGTATTTAAACTATTTCAGTTGACACTTTTTGACTTGTTTTCTGTCGTATTCTCCCGTCATTCAGATTTATTTGTTTGTTTTAAGCTCCGAGTGATTTTCAATATTAATGTTATCTATTTTAGTACCAGACAACTATCTCTGCAATGTTTCCCTGCTTTTCTCTTCTTATTTGCCGCGTTAAGCGTGATATACAAACTGTCATAAGAACATGATATATATAAATGAAACGGACATTGGGATTATGTAATTTACAACAGTAAACATTTAATATTAAATTTACGATGTTTGTTACCACAGGACCTTGAGCCTTACACTTGGACTTAATCACACTTTCGTCATACAGTACATGCAATGCTAACGAACTGCGCAGAGTTGTAAGCAATAATGTCACTAGTATTGTCTTATTTACATAATAAAAATGAAAAATAACAATACTATACTATGGCGATGACACACACGAGTTGTGTCTGTCTGTCTGTCTCTCCGTTCTTCCGTCTATCAATAAATAAATAAATAAATAAATAAATAAATATTACAGCTATATAGAGGACGAACGCATGTTACAAACAAGTAATAAATTTTAATGGGAACTGACAAATTTGTTTACTTTACAGAATTGAGAACAAATCAAAGCGAACGACATTAGAATCAATACTGATTGCGGCGGTTGTGTTGTGTATTGTGGTGATTGTTGCCTTGGCGATAGTAGCTGCCATAAACAGAACAAAGACTGATGATAGTATGAATTTATATAATATTTTATAATTATAAAGTTCTGTTCTGAAAAAAAAATTATCAGAACAGACTGATGGTAATTTATATCATATTTTTATTATTAAAATGTTCGGAAGATGAAAAACAATTATAGCAGCAAACATATTAATTATATGTCTATGTTAGAAGTACAGGTACGTCACTAAGACTTTCATGGAATCAAGGGAGAAAACTTCAGCATTATTACTTTACTTATTGGCTTAGCAGCTCTCGGCAAGGGTCTGGTAGTTCCCCTCCCTACGGAAAGTACGGAAAGCGAGAGGTATCTTTATACTTCTGGCTTAAGAGTTTAGACTTAAGACTTCATAGTTCAGAGTTCAGAGTTCTGACTTCAATGTTTTGATTAGTATATAAACTTACATTCTCCCGCCAATCAGATTTCTGCGGCTTAATATTTTAACAGCAGCTGCATGGGTCTTAGTCCGAGACTCCTCTGCCGTCCAACGCTTGTTTTTTTGCGTTGGACCGCATAAAAAAATCGTTGGACGGCAGAGGATTCTCGGATTAGGGTCCAATTAACACGATTGGTAAGTTTCGTGTAAAACATTAGGTATGTTTCCCCGGTTCCTTTTTAAAATTCAAATAGATTACCCGACCACCTAATTTTGGGAAATTTTTATTTTCTATTATGATACTCAATCATGAACTTATTTACGCAATAACACCATTCCCCCCCCCTCCCCCCCCACACACACACACACGCCGAGTCCATGCTTACACAGCAAAGGTATTCTGAATTTCCCTATCTGCAAATCCTTTAGAGAAATAAAGTTTTATCAAATCCTTGGAAAGCGAGAGGTATCTTCATACTTATGACTTCAGAGTTTAGACTTCAGAGTTCAGACTTCAGATTTCAAACTTTAATGTACAAATGTAAGGATTCATTCTTCTGACTTCAGGGTATGTTCTTACATATATAAACTGCCCAACTTGTTCCGAGTTCAGATAACGACCAAGTAAAACGATCATGTTGAGAGAGGATTTGATAAAAATATTTCTCTAAAGAATTTTCACATAGGGAAATTCAGAACACCTTTGCTGTTTATATATTTATTTGAAATTATTCTGTCTTCGAATAAATAATATAAAAAGTACAATTAAATATACCCGCTTGAAAAGTCGGATATACTGTGAGGGAAGGTGTCCGTCCTCCTATCCGTCCATCCTTCTGTCACACTTGGGGATACCCGTCTTTTATCCGCATTTCCACCTCTAACTGTGAACAACAGTTCAGTACCAAAACCCTCGAGAACAAAATGCTGGATTAAAAAGACTTAACGAAAAGTAATTATGTCATAAAGCTTTGCATGTTTTCTCACTAATAAAAGCTGGAAATTACTCACTTAGTATGACCCAGAAGCATGACCAGACAGTCATGCACGCGCTGACATTTGTGTTTGTTTGTTTGTATCATTTTTTACTTTTTTAAATGACTTTTTCTGGGGGTTTTTGGTTTTTGTTTTTTTTTATTAGTGATTTTTGCTGTCTTAACCTTGATAAATGGAATTGTGAGGTTCGTGGTTTCTCTACTCTTTTTATATAATAAAAAGTGTCTTAGATAACCCCCGTCCAGACAATAATATGCAGTATCTCATTAAAAACATGAAAACAACCTCTTTAAACATTGTTTATTTCCACTGGAAGCTTTTGATTTATTAATTGTTTATTTTTCAAGCATTTCCGCGTCAGATAGAAAATGTGTATTTGTTATTTTTCAGATACAGAGATTGATAACATTTGCACGTCCAAAGAATGCACAGTGGCAGGTGAGTTTATCTCGGATGTGTTTGCATGTCATGAAAAAATTGTTGTAGCAATTAGAAGACTTAAAACTAACATCAAGATTTCAAAACAATTAGTTAAAACATTTCGAGTAACTTTTGATTCATTTGATAGTGACATTTATTATAATGCTGTAATTAGAACGGTTGAAATATACAAGCGTTAGTTACTGAGGTGATGTTTCAAGAATGTTTTTTTGTGGTAGACATAAAAAGGGGCGAGTGAAGTGAGGTAGGAAAAATGCGAGTCTGGAAAATAGTAATAAAGTAATATAGCGAACAAAAAATGCACACACTAAATTAACAATTACATATAAAATAATCAAAAAACAGTTACGGATCAATTATGTGGCCTGTGCCAGTTGTGCCACTTTGTCAGAAACTCGTATAAAATGCCACGCGATTCTAAGGTTCCATGTTGTTTTTTTTTATACCACTCCCCCCCCCCCAACCCCCCCCCCCCCACCCCCCGACGGTCACGTTAAACATTAAAAATTGCTTACTCTTGTACCAAAATGATTCATATTCTGCAGGGTTTTTTTTGTCATTTGTTATTTCACTTGTTTTAGGAGTTATTTCCCTTGTGTTAAGGGTTATTTTACTTGTTTTATGGGTTAATTCACTTGTTTTATTTCACTTGTTTTAGGGGTACACTTGTTTTAGAAGTTATTTCGCTTGTTTTAGGAGTTATTTCGCTTGTTTTATGAGTTATTTCACTTGTTTTATGAGTTTTTTTACTTGTTTCCGAGTTATTTCACTTATTTTATTTCACTTGTTTTAGGAGTCATTTCACTTGTTTTAGGGGTTATTTCACTTGTTTTAGGAGTTATTTTACTTGTTTCAGAGTTATTTCACTTGTTTTAGGGGTTATTTCACTTGTTTTAGAAATTATTTCGCTTGTTTTAGGAGTTATTTCACTTGTTTTAGTATTTTTTTTACTTGTTTCAGAGTTATTTCACTTATTTTATTTCACTTGTTTTATGAGTCATTTCACTTGTTTTAGGGGTTATTTCAGTTGTTTTAGGGGTTATTTCACTTGTTTTAGGAGTTATTTTACTTGTTTCAGAGTTATTTCACTTGTTTTAGGGGTTATTTCACTTGTTTTAGAAATTATTTCGCTTGTTTTAGGAGTTATTTCACTTGTTTTAGTATTTTTTTTACTTGTTTCAGAGTTATTTCACTTATTTATTTCACTTGTTTTATGAGTCATTTCACTTGTTTTAGGGGTTATTTCAGTTGTTTTAGGGGTTATTTCACTTGTTTTAGGAGTTATTTTACTTGTTTCAGAGTTATTTCACTTGTTTTAGGGGTTATTTCACTTGTTTTAGGAATTATTTCGCTTGTTTTAGGAGTTATTTCACTTGTTTTAGGAGTAATTTCACTTGTTTTAGAGATTATTTTACTTGTTTCAGAGTTATTTCACTTGTTTTAGGAGTCATTTCACTTGTTTTATGGGTTATTTCACTTGTTTCGGGGTTATTTTTCTTGTTTTATGGGTTATTTCACTTGTTTTAGGAGTTATTTCACTTGTTTCAGAGTTATTTCACTTGTTTTATTTCACTTGTTGTAGGGGTTATTTCACTTGTTTTAGGAGTTATTTCACTTGTTTTAGGAATTATTTCACTTGTTGTATGAGTTATTTCACTTGTTTTAGGAGTTATTTCACTTGTTTTAGGAGTTATTTCACTTGTTTTAGGAATTATTTCACTTGTTTCAGAGTTATTTCACTTGTTTTAGGAGTTATTTCACTTGTTTTAGGAGTTATTTCACTTGTTTCAGAATTATTTCACTTGTTTTAGGAGTTATTTCACTTGTTTCAGAGTTATTTCACTTGTTTCAGAGTTATTTCACTTGTTTCAGAGTTATTTCACTTGTTTTAGGAGTTATTTCACTTGTTTCAGAGTTATTTCACTTGTTTCAGAGTTATTTCATTATTTTATTTCACTTGTTTTATGAGTCATTTCACTTGTTTTAGGAGTTATTTCACTTGTTTTAGGAGTTATTTCACTTGTTTTAGGAGTTATTTCACTTGTTGTAGGAATTATTTCACTTGTTTTAGGAGTTATTTTAATTGTTTTAGGCGTTATTTAACTTGTTTTAGGAGTTATTTTAATTGTTTCGGAGTTAAACTTGTTTCAGGAGTAATGTTACGTTTTAGATGGTATTTCATTTCCACTTGTTTCATGAATTATTTTGCTTGTTTTAGGATTTTCACTTTGTCATGATGGAGTTATTTTATATCAGAATTAAATAATTTAATAATAATAAATCCAGTATAAACTCGTTGATATGTGGTACGCATTCAAATTTAGCAATTTACATCATTTTCAGCCGTTAGCGTTGCTGAAAAATTAGACGAAACGGTTAATCCATGTGAAAACTTTTATGAGTTTGCTTGTGGGACTTGGAGAAAGAAAACTGTTATATCGGAGGATCAGTCAAGCGTGGACAGTTTTGGATTATTACGAGATGAAGTGGAAGTTATTTTGAAATGTAAGTTTATCTGTTGCATACATACAGTATATTTAGACAAACAACACGTCAACGGAGAAATAAGGTTGACCAATAAGAAACATATTTCGTTTTATAAATTACTGGACGTAATTTACGAGTTTTTTTACTTGTTTCACGAGTTATTGAACTTGTTTCAAGGGTTACTTTACTTGTTTCGTTAGTTTTGTACTTGTGTCACGGTTCATTTGAGGGATTACTTTACTTGTTTTACGAGTTATTTTAGTTGTTTAATGAGTTGTTTCCCTTATTTCTGGAGTTATAAGACTTGTTTTAGGAGGTAACTTAACTTTTTTCGTGGGTTATTTTACTCGTTTCAGGGGGTAGCTTCACTTGATTCATGAGTTCCTCCAATAGTTTCAGGAATTATTTAACTTGTTTCGAGAGTTATTAAATACGTTTCAGGTGTTATTTCATTTTTTATTACCGTTTCAGCAGTTACTTGTTTCATGAGATGTTTCACTTGTTTTATGGGCTACTTTTATTTACTTGTTTCAAGAGTTATTTCACGTCGCTTATAAATGACTCTTGTTTTAAGGTTTATTTCCATTGGTCCCACGGTGTTTTCGCTACTTTAAATCGTTTGAATATAATTATATAATCGCTTTGACAGATATTTTGACTTATTTAAATTCAGATCTTTTGGAGGAAGACATTTCGTCAAAGGAGCCAGAGGCTGTTACAAAAGCAAAAAACCTGTACAAGTCTTGCATGAATGAAGGTAAATTACTACTTCAGCTTTTGTTTGTTTAAGGAACCTAGTCATCTAATATTGACTCACGTGACGATCAATACTTAAGTCTCACTGCGGTCATGGTTTGCTCGACTCCAATCTTAATAGACAAGTTTTCCGACAGGAAATCAGGGTTTTTTTCTTTGTTAATCTTGCTTCCTCTCCAATAAAAACTGGACGCCATGATATAGCAGAAAAATTGCTGAAAGTGGAGTTAAACACTATTTAAACAAACGCACACACTTTTGTTTAAAGACAATCTATTGATCATTTAACAATGAGTTTACATTCGTTAACAACCCGTTGTGTATAGTTTTAACCGCAAAATTTTGATGAAATAATCAAATTTCAGCGCTTATTGAAGCCCAGGGAACTGCAGTATTAAAAGGCCTAATGAGTGAGCTTGGTGGTTGGCCAATTCTCGGCACCTTTCATGGTGTTACTTGGGACCCAGCACGCTTTAACCTGACGAATCTCATCTTAGTTCTCCTGAAGTACAATAATCGTGTTTTCATGGATTTGTATTCATACACTGATAGCAAAAATACATCGACCAGGATTCTTTTTGTAAGTTCACTTACACTTTTACTGATCGCCATCTTTGAAGGAAAGAAACAAAAGAAATACTAAAAGGGCAATCAAATCTCTTAGTCCAAAAATACTAATACAAAACCGTCGGACAACCAATAACAAACAACACAGAAACAAAAACCAGCGCGAACTCTAAAAACATACATGTGAACTCAGATGCTCCGGAAGAATAAGCTGTTCCTGCCTGTTACAAAACACACGTGGTGTCGCTGGCAGACAAGTCATGTATACATGTACTATACAAAGCTTCTAACATGGAGTAGATGAGATTGTGTCAGTGTGCTATTCGACATAAATTCTCTACTTAATTATCTTTCTATGCAAAATTTTTGAGATTGGAGGGGAGTGGGGATTAGGGGTTGGGTAAGGGATAGCGGAATCAGGGCGGCAAATTTCCATTTTCACATTTAATGTTGCTAAGAAAATCTTGCCAAAACGATAATATAATAAGACAAGTTTGTATAGATATTTTTACTTAAACTTAATTTACTTCACGTAAACAATCCCCAAACAGCTATAAACTGGAATATGACCGACTTATCACTTGTTGTAGCTGGACCAAACAGATTATGGCATGCCTGGACGCAAATATTACTTAAAAAATAGAAATGATAGCATGTTGATGGCGTACGAAACACTGGGTACATCTATAGCTGTGGGACTTGGTGCCAATAAAGCGACTGCTGCTGAAGATATGAAGAAAGTCGTAGATCTGGAAATAGATATAGCAAAGGTATGGTTTTTTAAAATTGTGTTTAACGCCACTTTAGCATGCAGTTTTTTATCTATTTGCTGGCGTAAAGTTTTTATTGGGGAAAAGGGCGTAGAAACTAGAGAAAACCCCGAAATTCGGTAGGAAAACTGGAAATCCTTGTTACGTAAGATTAGAGTCGAGCACACCGTGCCCGCAGTCAACATCAGTGTTGATAGGCACGTGATCAATTGTAGGTGACTATCTTAACGTCAGGGCTACCAAGGCCCCTTAGCAAGGGTAGATGAAATAGACATAGTAGAGGTAGAACTACATCTTATTATCATGTCACGTGACATAGACATAGTAGAGGTAGAACTACATCTTATTATCATGTCAAGTGACATAGACATAGTAGAGGTAGAACTATATCTTATTATCATGTCACGTGACATAGACATAGTAGTGGTATAACTACATCTTATTATCATGTCACGTAACATAGACATAGTAGAGGTAGAACTACATCTTATTATCATGTCACGTAACATAGACATAGTAGAGGTAGAACTACATCTTATTATCATGTCACGTGACATAGACATAGTAGAGATAGAACTACATCTTATTATCATGTCACGTGACATAGACATAGTAGAGGTACATCTTATTATCATGTCAAGTGACATAGACATAGTAGAGGTAGAACTACATCTTATTATCATGTCACGTGACATAGACATAGTAGAGGTAGAACTACATCTTATTATCATGTCACGTGACATAGACATAGTAGTGGTAGAACTACATCTTATTATCATGTCACGTAACATAGACATAGTAGAGGTAGAACAACATCTTATTATCATGTCACGTGACATAGACATAGTAGAGGTAGAACTACATCTTATTATCATGTCACGTGACATAGACATAGTAGAGGTAGAACTACATCTTATTATCATGTCACGTGACATAGACATAGTAGTGGTAGAACTACATCTTATTATCATGTCACGTAACATAGACATAGTAGAGGTAGAACAACATCTTATTATCATGTCACGTGACATAGACATAGTAGAGGTAGAACTACATCTTATTATCATGTCACGTGACATAGACATAGTAGAGGTAGAACTACATCTTATTATCATGTCACGTGACATAGACATAGTAGAGGTAGAACTACATCTTATTATCATGTCACGTGACATAGACATAGCAAATTTAGAACTACACCTTAATCACTCATGCAATCTAATTAAAATTAAATCTTTCACTTGCTCCCCCCTTTTTGCTATGGTCGCTGCGTGTACAACGCAGCGACCATAGCAAAAAGGGGGAGCAAGTGAAAGATTTAATTTTAATTAGATTGTCACTCATGCAACTAAGTGATCGTACAAAAAATGCTGGTTTCATTTCCATTTTTCACGAAATTATGGCTTGTAAGTCCAGTTTGACTTAAGATCTAGTATGTACTAAAAAAGAAGGTTAAATACATGCATGATCATAATGAAAATTGTAAACCGAGTTTAAACGGCGAATGCAAGCTGTATGTTATTACATTAAAATGTCATTTATAGAATATGAATTATGAATAAGCCCCACGAATTTAGAAGTGGTTTTAAAGTAAGTCGGACCGGCGGCGTAGATTTATACAGAAAAGTCAGTGGATATGCGAAAGTCCGTCAGACTTGGAAAGTACACCCGAGATCCATGGGAAATTAACATGTATGAAAGAGGCATGTTATAAGTTAGATTTTGTAGAGTGAGTGAGGTGTATGACCTCCTTGAGGTCGATGTGAGTTCTTCGACCAGATAGCCAGATGGCCAAACTAAAGAACACAGTCCGAGCGAGGGCTTTAAGCCCATTTAGGATGTTACCCTTATCAGGCAGTGATTTGTATTGGTTGGTATATAGCCTTTTTGTGGTAGTAAAATTTTCAGAATACATGTAATTTGATTCCGTGATGGTATGTTTATTTTCCTCCTAAATATCGTTGGGCGTTGACCACGCATCTCGATAGTTTAATGGATTCAAACAATATACAACAATTTAAATGGTTACATTTTCAGATTGCTATCCCAGATGAAGACAGGCGAGACAACCAAAAATTGTACAATAAAATGCCACTTAACCAACTACCAAAAAATTTTACAACTGCAAATGTAAGTTAGTAGCTGTTATCTTTATTTGTGTCATTTGAAACATGACTTATTTATTTAACACCAGTTTTTGGACATTAAAGTTCTATTACATTAATTATATTAGCAATATAAATATTTACGTGCTGGTTTGTGACATGCCAAACTATATGTAGGTCAGTAGGTCAGGTGAGATTTAGTTTGTACTAGTACATTGTTTCGTCATTTTTGATTGGCTGACTGTTAGCGGTAAATAAAGTAGTTCGTTGATTTCAATAAAATTAAAATTATTCTTACTGTTCACATTTTGGGTCCTCTTTCGATCGATTTTTTGTCTATAACTATAGGTCCGTGGTGTAACGAAATAATATTAATTCCATTGTAAAATCCCGTGAAGACTATTTGCGGTTGCGCTTTCTATATATTTCGACTCTAAATCTTAAGTTACTAATTTCTTACTTCTATAATCGATGTCTTAAAAATAAATAAATAAATAAATACAGCAGAACCAAATTATGGAGATGGAGTTATATCAGCTATTATTTGTTAATTAACATACATTTTTTTTAGTTTTTATACAATATTAAGCAAGTAGAAGTTGCATGATATTTACCTTTGAACTCATATATTTCCATTATTTCCGCTTATGCACACCAATAACTGTATTTAATAATCACTATTTGAACCCGTGTATCTTTATATACGGTCGGATACGTAAATTGGGAGACGTATAATTATACGACACTGCATTAGTACGCTTTATTTGGACCTTGTAAAATTATATTGACCAACGAAGTCATTCGGGTCTATTTTTAGTAACATAGCTTGAATATAAATAAAAACAGAAACACGGAGTTAATATTTGAAAAAAAAAACATACGCAGAATATTCATCAACACATTATATGTAATATAAACAATACGTAAGTCCCAACAGTAAATGATATTCATTGGTTGCATCATGCTTGGGTCGGATAATCTATTCAACTGTATACAATTCGGTAATGTAGACTTTTTGTAGCTATGAGCCTACTCTGTTTCAAAACCTTCAAAGGGGGCCGTAAATTATCGTGCAAGGAACGTACGTGGCATTGATTCTCCTGAAACGTTAACCACTTTGGTCCGCGGTCTAGTTTTCCTTGAACATACACGTGCATATATCATGTTGCTGGTTAGAACCGGTAAGTGATATCCCACCCCTTCCCATCATGCCATAATACCACAGCCATGCCGATACGTATTATACTAGCATAAAACAAATTAAGAAACCCGCAAAACACAGAACCGACACTTATTTCCGAAAACAAACACTGCAAATTTTAAACCCAATTTATAAACAATTAGATACGTATAAATCAAGGAAGACAAATCATGCAAATAGGGGAGACAATAACACAAAATGTCCGAGGACCCGTATCTAGATGATCCTATATGCAATCCATCTGACAGTGGCTCAAGAAATATAACATCCATAGTTAAACATAAAGCAAGACAAACAATTCCATTTCATTGATATTTACATTAATATATCAGTTAAACTTTATATTATTTGTTGAATCTCATTTATACCCCGTGACGGCATATATAAACACAAAAGATAAACAAAAGATGAATCATGCAATCTGCAAGTCCACTTAGCAACATCTTATTTTAAATGTCATTCCGTTGATGGCAATATACAGGAAACAGCCCCAATCTTGTCGATTTACGATTGGGTGATATCACTTGGTTGATTTTCGCTTTTTACACCAATCAAAATTGTATATATTTAATATTTATATATTTAAAAATTACTTTAAAATATTTAAAGGCAACAGTAATGGCGTACTATCGTTGACGTCCATAAACGAAATAAATTTTGTTTACAAACTTATAAGTACACTTGTAAAATATACTAACTGTAAAACTACGACCTAGTAAAATTTAACTTTATAGTACACATTTATTATGTGAAATAATTTCCCGGATTGTTGGTACAGACTGAGAAAGGGCTATTCATCCCCCTTCCTATCCATCAAAGTAGAATACTCATTTGGACATAAGTTGCTATTGAATGTTTTCGCTAAGTACAGTATGTGACATGATACAAATATATATATATTTATATACAAACGTCTAAGTATTGTGACAGCCATCTATCCAGCGGATTTCTGAAACATCAGAAATACAGGGTTAATACCAAATATTTATATATACGTCTACAAATTAAGCCCAACACTGTCAGAATAAGATTTTACTACTGTTAAATTTTGTGCTTACCCTCAGCGGGATTCGAACTCACACCGTTGTGACACTGTGGCACCAATTCGTCTGCATTATGTCCAGCGACCCCTGAGCTAAATCTGCTATATAAAATATAGCTTCATTAACCGATGTGAAACGTATACATAGTACATGTGTACTAGCGTGTGACGATGGAATTTTCGTAACCAATAATCTGACCGTAATCTAATTCAGCATTTTGGTATATATTATATAGTATGACAAAGTTACCTGTCATCTTTTGTACCCAATGTTTTGATTCAAAAACATTGGGTACATCATTTAGATCAAAACATTGGGTACATTATTTCCGAAGGGAATAAATGAAAAATTATAGGACTGTAGACCAGATACATTCATGGTCTCCAAATATTCATGTAGAATTACGGGTCGTTTTATTTTAAAATTGCTTGTTTTGTATATATATATTGATTGTAACCTTATTAATAGTGCTACTTACTTATATACCTGTACATACGTGTAACAGCAATATCAAAAAAACTTTTTTTCGTTAATTATAAGAAATCATATACGTATAATGACAAAAACTTTTTACCTGTTATTGTCATTTGTTGTAAAAACACTGATGAAGCCTGTTGGTCAGGCGAAATATTTGTGAAATTTTTAAAGTGTAAAACTTTGTTTTCGCTTTAATTATGTATCTAGATGTTGTTGTACAACTTTTTAAACGAATATATTATTATTTCAGTCTGTACAGTATCGTTACATGTATCTACCGTAACGATCCAACATCCCGTACGAACAATTGTTGACTATTTCTATAGACGAATTATACGTCTACAAATTAATCCCAGCCCTGTAAGAATAAGTCTTTAATACTGTCACAGTTTGCTTACCTTCAGCGGGATATGAACTCGCATCGTTATGGCAATGTGGTAACGATTTGCCTGCATTATGTCCAGCGCTTTAGAGCACTCAGCCAAATCCGCTATAGCTTCATTAACCGAACTGAATTGTAGAGATAGACATAGTACATGTGTACTAGAGTGTGACGATGGAGTAATTATATATATTGTCTGTAAAAGTTGGCCTTATTAAGACACAATGTACAACAAAAGCATTCTAGAGTCTATTTAAAACTGTATATAAGTATTATATGTTCGCATAGGTACCATTTAATTGGATAGATTACGTACAAGGAGCACTTGGTGCAGAACTAGTACAGATAGATGTACCGTTAGACGAACCAATCGTTGTTCGAGCACCACTTTATTTTGAACGACTCTTCAACACGCTTTCAAAATATGATAACAGGTACGTCTAAAAACCAGTTTGGTTTACAAAAACTAGAAGATACAGAGAAGTATTCAAGTAATGATAAGTCAAGAACCGGCAAACACGTGGTTTTATGAAAGGGGGGAAAACAACAAAACAAGCAGACACACAACACAGAATCCGAACATTGAGTAACATGAACCCTGGTAAGTCCGAATTACAGTCATTTCGTATCCCAAACATTTCGTTCCTTTGCCATTTCGTACCCAAAATTACAATTTCGTACCATAATTGATTGCCATTTCGTACCACATGTAAATAATTCGTACCATATGATACCAATTTTGCACCATATTAAACAAAACCAGTAATTTTCCTACCTTTTTCAAATGGGGCCTGGGCCACAGTTTATTGGGAAAATTACGACGTAAACTCCACAATTGGGAAAAAGTCTTAAATTTGAATAAAGTAAAAATTTAACATCAATGTTCTTAACAAAATGTTTCTTGTCTGTTAATTAGTCAAGAATGACGAGATGAATATATAAGCCTGACCCTAAATAAAACAGTATAATAGATAGTTTGGAAAAAGTTAGCAAAATTTACATTTGTTCCGACATAATTCTTAAAGAGAAATATTTTCTGGAATCTTGGTGGAATTGAATAGAAACTTAATTGCAAACATCACTTTTTAAGATTTTACGTTCACTATCTCTCTCTCTCTCTCTCTCTCTCTCTCTCTCTCTCTCTCTCTCTCTCTCTCTCTCTCTCTCTCTCTCTCTCTCTCTCTCTCTCTCTCTCTCTCTCTCTCTCTCTCTCTCTCGTTCTGGAGTCTTAATAATTAACTGGATAAGAACTAAATCAAATATACTAAACTTAAAAAATGTACATTTATTTGGCTTTTAGTTAATCCTGATTGGTATGCTAATCTAACGATAAGGGTCGGTAATAAGGTTAGGCTTAATGCCGATAATAGATGGGTCTAGGGGTGCAAGAAGACTCATGATTTTCTATTCATCAAGGCTCCCGTCAATATTTAATTTCTTAAAAACAAAATTTACTAGTTTTCCATTCAATGCGCAATCTTCCCCCTTCTGTAGTATTTCGCTTTGTGTCATGCCATTTTGAACGTTACTGCATGGTCACGCTTCATTCCAAATGTTTTCCTCCGGCATATTCCTTTCTATACAACGCTGTTTAAACCAAACACCAGCCCATAATACTGGTAGTAGACATCGGAAATATTAAGAAATTTTATTAATTGCTGCATACAATTATTTTTAATATTATTGAACAAAATTCAGCGATTCAGAAAATCAGTTTTTTTATATATTGTACCGGACTACACATATTGGTATAAAACAAGCAAGCTCTTATATAAAACTGGCTGCAGTTATGATTACAAATAGATCGAACGAGACCACAATTGATGAAGACCTCTTTTTTCCTCTTTGTTCATTATAACATAAAGTCAATTAAAAAAAATTCCACATTCGTTTCTGGAATGCCATTTGACGGTCTGAAAGTACCATACCTCTTCCAAACTCTATCCAAAATTTAGAAAACTAACACTTCTAACTCTTTTTAAAGCTCTGGAAGTATCCCTATCTTCAGGGATGAAGTCCGAGAGACTCTGAAAACAGGAAATTGGCAATTATTCCACTGAACGAAATTACTCCTAATCCATTATATTTCATCAAATGTTTAATTTTAATTTTTTTTTCAAAGATCCTTCTTTCCAATATGCCCAAAAAGTAGAACCAAAACAAGAAAAAAGCCAAAGAAAAAAATTACAAAAAGAAATACACTATTTTATGGCGAACAACATTGCAAAAAATCGGGATTACAAAACCTTCAGAATTGGGAATTTTCACTTACATAATTGGGAAAAAATATGGTTTTTGCCCTTGGGAATATAAAGGCAGGAAAATCCCTGAAAACATATTGCATATTTTGCTACCGGCCTTTTTCATGATGAATAACAATTTTATTATGATTCAAAGCATATGACATATTATGTTGAAATTGCATACAGGTTTGCACTGATAGGCACATCATACGTTTAAAATGTCAAGGAAAGAGATTATGTAAAAAGGAAATAAATAGTGGAATCAAAGAACAACAGAAAACGTCAAAGAGATGATACAAACACTACTATATACATGTATTTACATATTTAATGGCAGGGATAAACAACTCAATGACTTGTCACAAATTTACATAACTTTCCATTACTCTTGTGACAGAATTTTCCTTATATTGGTACAAGAAATACCATTGTAATATTATTCCTTGTAAAACAAAACTGACTTCATAAAATTCTGCATAGGGTACGAAATTGTCTCAAATAAATTCTCAATATGGTACGATATTGACAAAATACACTTCACCATATGGTACGAAATAGATATGGTACAAAATTGTTATGGTACGAAATGGTTTTATTTATGGTACGAATTGGTTTGTACGAAATTAATGGTTATGGTACGAAATGACTGGTTACCGTAAGTCATGCTGCTCCGAAAGTGCAAGCAACTCCTGAATTAAAATACATGTATGTTTTATAAGTGCATTTTTCATGCACGATATTTACTCCGATTGTGGGCTGGTTATAAGTTAGGATGCTTCAAACCAACATAACAAACAGCCTGTACCGTGGAGCGCACATCTGTCCAAATTCTATAAAATACATCCCATGTTTGTGACCTGTATCGTGACTTATCTGAATATGTCTGACAATACTTGCCATACTTAAATATATTGTAATTCAAAATAATTGGAATCCTTAAAAAGGATAGGTACATAGCCGGCTCATTTACGTCCTCTGCCAAAATGTTGTCAATACAGTTGACTAGGATATTGTCTGCAGAAAAGAACAATAAAAATACTTTGAAACTGTTTATTTGAGTAGTAATATCAATCTTATGTGGATCTTAAAATTTCTAAAGAACCTCTGCACAATTTTCATCAATTAGAACCTTTGATTTTTATGCTCTTTATTATACCGCGCGCAAAGAAGTTGAGGAGGGTATAATGTTTTTGACGGGTCCGTCAGTCCTATTCTTATAATCGCAACTCATCTGTAACTACTGATCAGAATTTTATGAAACTTAGTAGGACTGTTCAGGCAACATATGTAGTGCAAATCGACAGGACATTAGGATCGGATATTTTTGTAGGAGTTATTCCCCTTTTAAACTTCGAAATTTCTTAAAATATGCACTTCTCCTTTCAAACTACAAATCAGAATTTTATCAAACTTTATAGGAATGTCGTATACCATATGTTAAATGCATTTCGACAGGAAGTTATGATTAGATATTTTTTATAGGAGTTATGCCCCTTTGAACTTTCTCGTAAGCGCTACGTGTACTTATCAGAATTTTATAAAATTTGGTAGGAATGAAGGACACCACATGTAGATTAGCCTTTCGACAGAAAGTTGTGATCTCTTCATTTTTGTTGGAGTTTTTCACCTTTCAACTTAGAAATTTCTAAAATACAAGTGATAGTGAAACGACCTATTATCGATGTATGCATATTACCGATGCATTTGTTAACTTCTTAAATACTTTGGCATTACTCTCAAAATCTGACTAAATGAATTGTGGAACATATGAGTATAGTGTATATTGCAGACAATTTGCTTAGACATTTGTTAGAAATTTTTGCATGTACAATAAACGGAACACATTTTCTCCTTAATATACAAAAGGTAATTTCATGTTGCTCCTGCGCACTCCTGTTACAAAAAAAAAATTGTATGAAGTGGGTGGAGCCATCTCAAACAAATTTTATTAAAAACAAAAAATCGGGTCTTGACCATTCATGTGTGTCAACACAAAATTTGGGAACCGATCGATAAAGCAGAGCATCCTTAAGTTTCACACGGCAATAAGACTGTGTTCGGTGTTGTTGTAATAAATAAATGAAATGATAAATGATACAGAATGAAACAAAGAAGTTTTAACAAAAGTAATTTTATTTTGAAAGTGTTGGTACTTGTAAGGTATTGTTTGCTGTCGGAGTGCAAGTCGGAAGCTTTCTGCAATTCAACGGTTACTGTTTTTCACTTACATAGCATTTTTTATGTCCCATCACGATGAAACTACAAAGTTGTAAAAATATTTTTACATTTACAATTAACAAAGTTGGAATAAATTATATTTTTATCATTTATATATTTCTAGTAAGTTTCTTACAGGAGTTATTTTTAGAAGATTTACAAACTACATCGATAATAGGTCAAGGTCTTTTTTCACTCAATGATTATGTAAAGCATGAAAGGATAAGAATTAAATCAGTAACCATTACGAGAACTTCAAAAAATTGTACATGGTAGTAAATTATAGACATACATTTTAAATTTAATGTCATAATTATTTCAGTTATTTTTGGGGAGCAATTTATTTTTAGCAAAAATTTGAAATACATCGGTAATGGGTAGTTCCAGTCTATATGTATGTAACAACTCGAAAGCGCTTTTCTTCGTAAACTATTGATCAGAATTTTATGAAACTTGGCAGGAATAAACAACCATAGCTGTGCTTATCAACATGAAATTATGATTATATATATTTTGCAAGATTTATGCCCCTTTGAACTTAGAAAGTTCCCAAAATATATGTATGCAACAACTTGTAAGCGTTTATTCTCATAAACAACTGATCACAATTTTATGGAATTTGATAGGTATGTAAGAGCTTGGGGTATGTGAGCGTTCTCCCTAAGGTTATTAATTTAACCTTTAACCTTGCATAATAATAAATTAAAATCCCGTCTTAAAGAAATTACAGATAAAGCCTCCAAATATGTAGTTTTAAGTTACAACAATGCATATTTTTCCAATAAGGAACACGTGATTGTACTGCGATGATCATTGGATACACCGAATGGTAGTAGTATAATGACTAGTGATATATGATACCCAACCTTATTTATCAACACACTACAGTAATGGAAGTGAGAGGTTTGGCAGGCCGTAAAACCTGGCTTAAACCACCATTTCTTTGAAATGCCTTGTTCAAGTCAGGACCATTACTGTAGTTGCTTCATTTTTGGTTGTTGGTTCTCTTGTTAAGGATTACAACAGAACTTCACATTTTGGTAATTTGGTATTACCTTTATCTATATCAGTGTCAGATCCATTATTTCTCATAACGTGGGAGGGGTGCTCTGGACACATGTATGTGCATCACAAAGGCTTATAGACGCATTTTATTGATGCTGGTTCGTAAGAATGCCCGCCCCCATTAAATCCGCCGCTGGTTAGTACTATGTTAAACACATAAATCACGTGATCAATATCTTACATAGCTGTATGCAATGTAAAGCTTCTTAAAATGTGTTGTAGAACAATTGCAAATTACCTGGTATGGAGAATTATGCAGAACAGGGCAAACAACTTACCACAACGCTTCAGAGATTTAATACAGGGGTATAACCAGGTAAGACTAGAAGACTTGATTCAAGACTATAACCAGGTAAGACTAGAAGACTTCATTCTGGGGTATAACCAGGAAAGACGAAGACTTGATACAGAACTCTAACCACGTAGGACTAGAAGACTTCATACAGGACTATAACCAGGAAAGACGAAGACTTGATTCAGGACTATAACCACGTAGGACTAGAAGACTTCATACAGGACTATAACCAGGTAAGACTAGAAGACTTCATACAGAACTATAACCAGGAAAGACGAAGACTTGATTCAGGACTATAACCACGTAGGACTAGAAGACTTCATGCAGGACTATAACCAGGTAAGACTAGAAGACTTCATACAGAACTATAACCAGGAAAGACGAAGACTTGATACAGGACTATAAACACGTAGGACTAGAAGACTTGATACAGGACTCTGACCAGGTAAGACTAGAAGACTTGATACAGGACTCTGACCAGGTAAGACTAGAAGACTTGATACAGGACTCTGACCAGGTAAGACTAGAAGACTTGATACAGGACTCTGACCAGGTAAGACTAGAAGACTTGATACAGGACTCTGACCAGGTAAGACTAGAAGTCTTGATACAGGACTCTGACCAGGTAAGACTAGAAGACTTGATACAGGACTCTGACCAGGTAAGACTAGAAGACTTGATACAGGACTCTGACCAGGTAAGACTAGAAGACTTGATACAGAACTCTGACCAGGTAAGACTAGAAGACTTGATACAGGACTATTACTAGGTAAGACTAGAAGACTTGATACAGGACTCTGACCAGGTAAGACTAGAAGACTTGATACAGGACTATTACTAGGTAAGACTAGATACTTTGAAATATGACCATAAGCAAGTAAGACAAGAAGACTTGATACAGAACTATAGCCTGATACAGAACTATAGCCAGGTTAAACTAGAAGATGCGATACAGGACTATAACAAGGAAAGACTAGAAGATTTGAACTAGGTTAAACCTTTTAAATTGAACTTACATCCAGTAAACCGTTAACCTTATCAAACTAAATTGTGTGCTTTAAGGTCTGTTTTTCTATTGAAGGTTGTATATGGAACTGCCTCGGCACGAGCACGATGGAGAACGTGCACATCGTATGTTAACACAAATATGGGATTGGCCTTAGGGAGATTGTTTGTAAAGGAAGCATTCAAGGAATCGGCAAAGAATGATGTAAGTTTGATTGATTGATTGATTGATCGATTGATTGATTGACGCCATTAAGCAGTATTTCATCTATGTTCAGGACGAGAACAAGTTACCAAACAATAAATCAACTGTAATAAATGGGAGAGACCATGGGGAACACAAATTTGACTTTCACGGGAAAAGAAAATTTATCTGGAAGAGTTTACAATTAGCCTACTGGGACCATGCTGTGCTAGACCCACAGAGCTGCCCAGCGTGTCCCCATGTAGCGGATTGGGGATACCCTCTCGTTGAGGGTTGTCAGATCATAATACGGAAGTCTGACCGCGGACCACAGTGGGTAACGTGTTTAAAGAGTTCCACGCTCCTTGCACGTTTTGTAGATGTCGATAATAGTCAGCTGGTTGTAGTCGCTACAAAAGGCTAAATTTTCCGCCCCTACCCATACCCCATACTTTTCCAGTGTCATTCGAAATGTGTTCCCTTTGGTCCATTATTTCTCGATTTGATTTATTGTTTGTTAATTTGTTCTCGTCCTGAGTATAGCTGAAATACTGCTCGCTGGACTAAAAGCAAACATCTAATAAATCAATCAAGCAATCAGTCAGCCAATTAGCCTACTTGTTTTAATTCTACAAAAGGTGCTTTTGTTGGCAAGGAGCGTGGCTTTTTCCAAATACGTTATACAATATGGTCCGCAGTCAGGTTTTTTCATTATAACCTAAAAAAACTTTTTTGTAAAAGACTTGCTGCAGATAAGTCTTTTAGAGAAGATTTAATGCAACCTTGCTCATTCATCCATAAATGGAGCATTACGCTCCTGGTGGTTTGTTGGAGATGCCTGGCGCGCAGAAACAGCTTTTAATTTTCCAAAAGTAAGTTACTAGAGGAGCTCTTTATAGATGAGCGAATAGGTCATTGCCAAAAGCATAAGGTCTAACAATCGGGTCCAATATCTCATCTATTTATTTAATACCGTGAGATTTCCTGCGATAAAAAAATCTTTGGCAAAATTGTTTTCGGCTACACTGATTCCAGCCCCAACCATAACAGAACCACATCCAAAACCGTCGTTTTCAATACCACAGCATTTCGCATAACGTTCACCTGCCATGCGCCAAACACGCTTGCATCCATCATTATGAAAGTCTAAACAAAAGTGCGACTCATTAGTAAACAGAACAGGAGTTAAAAGTGATGGCAACTCTATATTGTTAACGAACCCACCCCCCCCCCCCTTCCCCGGCCCATTATAAGTCCTTACCGGAATTGCCGAAGGGGACTATGTGTTTGAATTACGTCCGTCACACACGTTTTCCGGACTTTTTTTGCTAACGCTTGGATATATTGAGCTGACATTTGATATGAGTGTCAAGCATCATGAGTTACAGACCACGTTTGAATTTGGTTCAGCTCTAGTGATTTTTGACGATGCCGGTAGGGGACTTAGTAATGCATTTTCAATACAGTATTGCAATACTAACCACACTTGTTGTAATATTAATGTCCATAAATCAGTTTTAGATATTTTTCAGACCTTGGAGATGATTGATAATCTTATGACATCCTTCGATGAATTATTAGAACACGCTGGTTGGATGGATGACAAAACTCGCGTGGTTGCGCGAGAAAAGGTTAGTTGTATAAATTCAAGAATAAAACAAACAAACAAACAACAAACAAACATGGAAAACGACAAACAACTAACAAAAAGAAAGAGTCTGTGGAATAAACGCTCAACTGAGACTTTGTCTAACAACAAGTTAAATGTCAAAAATACCTGTATTTCATGTAATAAGAATTACATTTATTTTCAATACAATAATGTTCCATATCATTCAAACAATAAAATTCAAAAGCTTTTATAGAAAATGAATGACTAGGAATATCCTGGTTTACCGCTATTTTGTTCAATTTTCATTGAAAAATGCGATCTGAAAAAATCCCATTTCACTCTTCTAGCTATATATAGATAATTACTTGTCAGTTTCCAAACTTTATTAGCTTGATATGGATAATGATTGTCAGTTTATGACGATGTTGTGAAGTCACAATGTTACAAAACATCGATAAACATATTACTGTTTGTTTTACTTCCTCAATTGTATCATCAATTGCGCTGCATGTGACTCAATGGATAATTTCAATCTCGGAAATAAAACAAACAATATTCAATAACTACAAAACTTCAAATTAACTGTTAAAAAAAACACATTTCAAGCAATCATTATTGTCATACAAATACAGCATTACATATGAAAAATAAATACAAGGCAAGATGTTCTGTGTTGATATTGCGGTAGAGTGAATTTCAAAGATTTTGTGTTGCCTTTTCAAACTAAGTACCAAAACCGTGTTCAGTTTGGGTCGTGAAGAACCCCTCCGGCCATGTTTAAATATTACCAATGAAGAGTTAGCACTAATAAAATAGGTGTTGTAGAAATCTCAACTAAGCGGCCGAGATATGAAAAAGTATGTTGCAAACATTAAAAGCAGTTTTAATTGTATATTTAATGTGCATAAATAATAGAAGATAATATGTATACAACTCCATTACATGTAATGGACTGTTTGTAGTTCCACCGAGATAAAAAAAATTAGCAAAGAAACTATATTTTTGTACATTAGTCGTCGAGAGCAGCAAGTCAACTGACCCCAGTTTCACAAAGCTTCTCAAATTTAGTTTGACTTAGAATCCTGGTCATCAGGAATTCATATAATTCAAATTTTTAGCAAACGTATGGTCAATATTTGAGTTGGGGATAAGCCAAGGAAATTCCGAAATTTTGGATGTTATTTCTGTTGCTTGTTTCGGATCATCGTTTTTTAACTAGACTAGGAGTTTGCCATGACCAGATGTGTGTGGTAGAACCAAAGATATAAAACCACGTGACTGTAATTATGTGTATTTGTCTCTAGAATTACGTCGGAAGCAACACGATTTAAACAGCATTAGGCGTCCGAGGACTATATTGTTTGGACGTATATGTTGTTTAATAGATTTGAACTTCATTCCAGGCAGAATTTATTCAAAGGAAAATAGGTTATCAAGATGACATTATGGATGATAAAATTCTAGACGAAATTTATCAGAATGTAAGTTATTTACGGAATATTTTAAATTTCTGAAGCGGGTTCGAGACTTACTGCGGGCTGGGTGTACTCGACTCCAATCTTAATTGAAAAGGATTGCCAGTTTTCCTACCGAAGGTCGGGGGTTTTCTCCGGGTACTGTAGTTTCCTCCCCTAATAAAAATTGCTGAATGTGGCGTTAAACACCAGGTGCTCCGGACGAGTATGAGTAGTATAGTAGTCAATAGCAGTGATCGGTCTAGAAAATCAGAATACCGATCGCATAATCTAGAATAACGTATAAAATCACGCCTATTTCCGATAGTTCGTACATGTGGATTCACTCATACAAAATTTACATAAACGCATGCCGGTCGTTTATTTAAATCATGAGTAAAACATCAATAATATATGCATTTGATTTAAATCCAGATATTTTTATTGGTCGAATTCGGTCACGTGGTCATAACAAGTGATCTTTCATTTCTCGATGAAACAAAACGGTGCACTATACATGTAGCAACCTCAATAACATTACAATGGGGCGTAGTAATACATCGAAACAAAAAAAACCAAAACGTTATTTATATTTTGTCAATAATTACCATATTTATTTGATATAAAATGTAATTAAAACAATTATTCTTGTGAAGTTTCATTGATTTTAAGCGTTGACCGTCTGCACACGTGCTCTTGTCATCGCTTTCATACGTCAATGAAAGAATACATTAAATTCTTAAATTAACTATAGAAAATGGGCCTTAAATCCTATAATATATATGTAACACAATACCGAACACCGATGAAATTGTCAAAAAAGACATCCACAAATTAAAGTCCGAGAAACCGGCAAACTCCAGAACCAACAACCAAAAATACAGCAACTACAGCAATGGTCCTGACTTGGTACAGGAATTTCAAACGAAATGGTAGGTTAAACCGGGTTTTATAGCATGCCAAACCTCCCGCTTCCGTTACTGTATAATGTAACATATAACATAAAGTGCTTTGGAAAAACAACCCACGGAATCTTAGCCCGCCATATATTACATCCTCGCTGATCATCGCGGTTAAGTCGTTCAAGTTAATTTAATTTTTACGACAAATCTATGTGTATGTGTATTTTAATTCCTTTATTCACAATAAATTTGTTTTTTATTTTATGTGTATACTATTTTGTATTACATACTGATTCTACAGCTCATTGTGGGCGCCTTAATTCGCAAATAAATCATTTGTTTGGGGGTTTTTTTGAATTCCAGATAACAATACACCCTGATACATATCTCGATAATGTACTCAACATTATAAGCACGATATCAGCAGATAGTTTTATATTTCTTAGACAGCCAGTAGATAAAAATGTGTAAGTACATACTAGTAGATACAGTCAATGCAATATATAATGAAGTTTTCGTCTTTAAGGTGGAGTACGGCTCCGGCCACAGTCAATGCAATATTTATTTGAGTTTTGGTCTTTAAGATGGAGTACGGCTCCGGCTACAGTCATTGCAATCTATATTTGAGTTTTCGTCTTTAAGATAGTGTACCGCTCCGGCTACAGTCAATGCAATCTTTATTTTAGTTTTCGTCTTTAAGGTGGAGTACGGCTCCGGCTACAGTCATTGTAATCTCTATTTGTTTTCGTCTTTAAGGTGGAGTTCTGCTCCGGCTACAGTCATTGCAATCAATATTTTAGTTTTCGTCTTTAAGGTGGAGTACAGCTCCGGCTACAGTCAATGAAATCTATATTTGAGTTTTTGTCTTTAAGGTGGAGTACGGCTCCGGCTACAGTCATTGCAATCTATATTTGAGTTTTCGTCTTTAAGGTAGTGTACCGCTCCGGCTACAGTCAATGCAATCTTTATTTTAGTTTTCGTCTTTAAGGTGGAGTACGGCTCCGGCTACAGTCATTGTAATCTCTATTTGTTTTCGTCTTTAAGGTGGAGTACAGCTCTGGCTACAGTCAATGAAATCTATATTTGAGTTTTTGTCTTAAAGGTGGAGTACAGCCCTGGCTACAGTCAATGAAATCTATATTTGAGTTTTTGTCTTTAAGGTGGAATACAGCTCTGGCTACAGTCAATGAAATCTATATTTGAGTTTTTGTCTTTAAGGTGGAGTACGGCTCCGGCTACAGTCAATGAAATCTATATTTAAGTTTTTGTCTTTAAGGTGGAGTACGGCTCCGGCTACAGTCAATGAAATCTATATTTGAGTTTTTGTCTTTAAGGTGGAGTACGGCTCCGGCTACAGTCAATGAAATCTATATTTGAGTTTTTGTCTTTAAGGTGGAGTACAGCTCTGGCTACAGGCAATGAAATCTATATTTGAGTTTTTGTCTTTAAGGTGGAGTACGGCTCCGGCTACAGTCAATGAAATCTATATTTGAGTTTTTGTCTTTAAGGTGGAGTACAGCTCTGGCTACAGTCAATGAAATCTATATTTGAGTTTTTGTCTTTAAGGTGGAGTACAGCTCTGGCTACAGTCAATGAAATCTATATTTGAGTTTTTGTCTTTAAGGTGGAGTACGGCTCCGGCTACAGTCAATGAAATCTATATTTGAGTTTTTGTCTTTAAGGTGGAGTACAGCTCTGGCTACAGTCAATGAAATCTATATTTGAGTTTTTGTCTTTAAGGTGGAGTACGGCTCCGGCTACAGTCAATGAAATCTATATTTGAGTTTTTGTCTTTAAGGTGGAATACAGCTCTGGCTACAGTCAATGAAATCTATATTTGAGTTTTTGTCTTTAAGGTGGAGTACGGCTCCGGCTACAGTCAATGAAATCTATATTTGAGTTTTTGTCTTTAAGGTGGAGTACGGCTCCGGCTACAGTCAATGAAATCTATATTTGAGTTTTTGTCTTTAAGGTGGAGTACGGCTCCGGCTACAGTCAATGAAATCTATATTTGAGTTTTTGTCTTTAAGGTGGAGTACAGCTCTGGCTACAGTCAATGAAATCTATATTTGAGTTTTTGTCTTTAAGGTGGAGTACGGCTCCGGCTACAGTCAATGAAATCTATATTTGAGTTTTTGTCTTTAAGGTGGAGTACAGCTCTGGCTACAGTCAATGAAATCTATATTTGAGTTTTTGTCTTTAAGGTGGAGTACAGCTCTGGCTACAGTCAATGAAATCTATATTTGAGTTTTTGTCTTTAAGGTGGAGTACGGCTCCGGCTACAGTCAATGAAATCTATATTTGAGTTTTTGTCTTTAAGGTGGAGTACAGCTCCGGCTACAGTCAATGAAATCTATATTTGAGTTTTCCTCTTTAAGGTGGAGTACAGCTCCGGCTACAGTCAATGGAATCTATATTTGAGTTTTTGTCTTAAAGGTGGAGTACAGCTCTGGCTACAGTCAATGAAATCTATATTTGAGTTTTTGTCTTTAAGGTGGAGTACGGCTCCGGCTACAGTCAATGAAATCTATATTTGAGTTTTTGTCTTTAAGGTGGAGTACGGCTCCGGCTACAGTCAATGAAATCTATATTTGAGTTTTTGTCTTTAAGGTGGAGTACGGCTCCGGCTACAGTCAATGAAATCTATATTTGAGTTTTTGTCTTTAAGGTGGAGTACGGCTCCGGCTACAGTCAATGAAATCTATATTTGAGTTTTTGTCTTTAAGGTGGAGTACGGCTCCGGCTACAGTCAATGAAATCTATATTTGAGTTTTTGTCTTTAAGGTGGAGTACGGCTCCGGCTACAGTCAATGAAATCTATATTTGAGTTTTTGTCTTTAAGGTGGAGTACAGCTCCGGCTACAGTCAATGAAATCTATATTTGAGTTTTTGTCTTAAAGGTGGAGGACAGCTCCGGCTACAGTCAATGAAATCTATATTTGAGTTTTTGTCTTTAAGGTGGAGTACAGCTCCGGCTACAGTCAATGAAATCTATATTTGAGTTTTTGTCTTTAAGGTGGAGTACGGCTCCGGCTACAGTTAACGCATACTATAATTCGGTGGAAAACAGAATAAGTGAGTTAAATTAAGTTTTTTTGTTGTTTTTTTTTTTTTTGCTTTTAATTCCATTTTTTTCAAGTCACCAATATGCTATAATTTTAATTAAAATAGTGGGATTATAGAATTACACTTTTCTAATTCCATGAGAATATTTCTTTATTAAAGTTTTTAAAAAATTTAGTACACGACTAAAAATATTAATATCTCATGTCGTCATGTTCCTTACACGTTATTATTAAGCATGGTGAGTAGTTTGTTTACATTGTACAGGTATTAGGCTCGACTATATAGTTGCTGAAAAAGACTACACAGCTAAAATATTTGTGGTCAACCGGAAATAGACGACACAGTTGAATCTTACCACATACATTGAAACGTCGTTCACCGGAAATATATGGCACAGTTAAATATAATTATATATCGTCTGCCGTCGTTAACCGGAAATAGACGACACAGTTTAATCTTACCACATACATTGAACCGTTGTTAACCGGTAGTAGACGAAGCAGTTAAATCTTATCACATACATTAAACCGTCGTTCATCGTTAATAGACCACACGACACAGTTAAATCTTACCACATACACTGAACCGTCGTTAACCGGAAGTAGACGACGCAGTTAAGTCTTACCACATACACTGAACCGTCGTTAACCGGAAGTAGACGACACCGTTAAATCTAACTACATACCTTTGTCAATTTTTCAGTGTTTCCAGCTGGTATCTTACAACCGCCATTCTACAGCAGAAGCCGTCCAAAGTAAGATAACATTCTGAATACACTGACTTTTAATTCATCCGCCTGTGGGTTTCTTCACGAATTTAACCTAAAATTAGTGAAAATTAAGGTTTTTTAAACCAACATCTGCAATTATTCCTTTAATTTTAGAGACATAAAACAAAAGACACCAGTCAAAATTGAAACATACGCATGAACACGCATCAAAAGACTGAGCACACATCAACAGACATGAAACAAATACCATGAGACATGAGCACAGCTTCAATGACACGAGACCAAAGCAATCAGATATGAGTACGCGTCAAGAAATAGACGAGACACGTCATTAGATGTAAACACACGTCAAAAGACATCAGACAAACTTCATAAGACACGAGCACACGTCAAAAGACACGAGACAAACGCAATTAGATATGAGTACGCGTCAAGAAATAGACAAGACACATGTCATTAGATGTAAACACACGTCAAAAGATTTCAGACAATCTTTATAAGACATTAGCACACGTCAATAGGCACGAGACAAACGCAATTAGATATGAGTACGCGTCAAGAAATAGACAAGACACATGTCATTAGATGTAAACACACGTCAAAAGACATCAGACAAACTTTATAAGACATAAGCACACGTCAAAAGACACGAGACAAACGTCATGAGACACAAGCGAATGTCAAAAGACACGACAATACACACACGCCGTTATTCATGAGCACACACCATAATATCCCATTTCAAAATGTCTTCATTTTCCATATATTGCTTGAAGATATTTCAGGTAACTTCTTTACTTACTTTTGTCTTCCATGATAAATATAATCAGGAAAGTAACCGGGTCTGTCAAAATCCGTGATTTATATAATAGGAATGTGAACTTGGGCGTCAAAATCCTTGACAAATATAATCAGATATGGAACCAGGTCTGTAAAAGTCAGTGACAAATATAATAGAAATGAATGTAACCAGGTCTTTCAAAATCCTTGAAAAATATAATCTGGAAAGTAACCACCGGGTCTTTCAAAATCCGTTTTTCATATAATAGGAATGTAACCGGGTCTATCAAAATCCGTTATTTATATAATAGGAATGTAACCAGGTCTTTCAAAATCCCTGAAAAATATAATCTGGAAAGTAACCACCGGGTCTAATTTGGAATGTAACGGGGTCTGTCGAAATCCTTGATAAATACAATAAAAAATGTAACCGGTTATGTCAAAATCCGTGTTAAATACAATCAGAAATGTAACCGGGTCAGTCAAAATCCGTGATAAATATAATCAGAAATGTAACCGGGTCAGTCAAAATCCGTGATAAATACAATCAGAAATGTAACCGGGTCAGTCAAAATCCGTGATAAATACAATCAGAAATGTAACCGGGTCAGTCAAAATCCGTGATAAATATAATCAGAAATGTAACCGGGTCTGTCAAAATCCGTCATAAATATAATCATAAATGTAACCTTGTCTGTCAAAATCCGTGACTACAAGCGACAAGCGTGAACAGCGATTATGTTATACACACGATAAACCCTGGATATATTTGTTTGCGTCTGCTAATTTTATCGCCATTTGAGTACTACGTAAGAGTTACCTACACACTACATACATTCCTTCTTAATTGATTAGTTTTTTATGATAGTGTTTATATTTAGGTTTTATAGTCTTAATTTCTTTACAGGTCCATGAATTATGGAGGAATTGGTGTTGTCATTGGCCATGAGATTACGCACGGATTTGACGATAGGGGTTTGTATTGGTGTAGTCATAGGCCATGAGATTACGCACGGATTTGATGATAAGGGTTTGTATTGGTGTAGTCATAGGACATGAGATTACGCACGGATTTGACGATAGGGGTTTGTATTGGTGTAGTCATTGGCCATGAGATTACGCACGTATTTGGCGATAGAGGTTTGTATTGGTGTAGTCATAGGCCATGAGATTACGCATGGATTTGATGATAAGGGTTTGTATTGGTGTAGTCATAGGACATGAGATTACGCACGGATTTGACGATAGAGGTTTGTATTGGTGTAGTCATTGGCCATGAGATTACGCACGGATTTGATGATAAGGGTTTGTATTGGTGTAGTCATTGGCCATGAGATTACGCACGGATTTGATGATAAGGGTTTGTATTGGTGTAGTCATAGGCCATGAGATTACGCACGGATTTGATGATAAGAGTTTGTATTGGTGTAGTTATAGGCCATGAGATTACGCACGTATTTGGCGATAGAGGTTTGTATTGGTGTAGTCATAGGCCATGAGATTACGCACGGATTTGATGATAAGGGTTTGTATTGGTGTAGTCATAGGCCATGAGATTACGGACATATTTGGCGATAGAGGTTTGTATTAGTGGAGTCATAGGCCATGAGATTAGGCACGGATTTGATGATAAGGGTTTGTATTAGTGTAGTCATAGGCCATGAGATTACGCATTGATTTGATGTTAAGGGTTTGTATTGGTGTAGTCATAGGACATGAGATTACGCACGGATTTGACGATAGAGGTTTGTATTGGTGTAGTCATTGGCCATGAGATTACGCACGGATTTGATGATAAGGGTTTGTATTGGTGTAGTCATTGGCCATGAGATTACGCACGGATTTGATGATAAGGGTTTGTATTGGTGTAGTCATAGGCCATGAGATTACGCACGGATTTAATGATAAGGTTTTGTATTGGTGTAGTCATTGGCCATGAGATTACGCACGGATTTTATGATAAGGGTTTGTATTGGTGTAGTCATAGGCCATGAGATTACGCACGGATTTTATGATAAGGGTTTGTATTGGTGTAGTTATAGGCCATGAGATTACGCACGTATTTGGCGATAGAGGTTTGTATTGGTGTAGTCATAGGCCATGAGATTACGCACGGATTTGATGATAAGGGTTTGTATTGGTGTAGTCATAGGCCATGACATTACGGACATATTTGGCGATAGAGGTTTGTATTGGTGTAGTCATAGGCCATGAGATTACGCACGGATTTGATGATAAGGGTTTGTATTGGTGTATTCATAGGACATGAGATTACGCACGGATTTGATGATAAGGGTTTGTATTGGTGTAGTCATAGGACATGAGATTACGCACGGATTTGACGATAGAGGTTTGTATAGGTGTAGTCATAGGCCATAGATTACGAACGGATTTGACGATAGAGGTTTGAATTGGTGTAATCATTGGCCATGAAATTACGCACGGATTTGATGACAGGGGTTTGCATTGGTGTAGTCATTGGCCATGAGATTCCTCACAGAGTTAGGAAGTAAAATCAACACTAATCTTTGCATTGATTAGCAGGACTGGTTGTGTTTTTTATCGAGAATGAATATTTTTACTTATATCACTGACATAACCAAATAAACTGCCATCATTATGACTCTTAAAAGGTTAATTAATATCAATTAGAACAAATAAAAAAGTAATGACAACATAAAATTTATATTATATATAATTTTTATATTTTTATATCAGTTTTCATCTTTACTTACATCATTAGGTCGGCAATATGACAAAGATGGTAACTTGGTACAATGGTGGTCAGATGACGTCATCAGTAAGTTTGAGGTACAAACACAATGTTTAGTCAACCAGTATGGAATTTCACTCTTACAGAAGCTGACGGAATGCACGTAAGTAGCTTTATTGCCCGCCAAACAGATTGGTTAATTATCTCGTGGTGTGCCCGTGTTTTATTAAAGTTCCTTGTTTTCTTGTTATGTTTGTTCTTGTTTAAATGGTGCCTAACGCCACTTTCGGTAATTTTTGGCCGGATTTCACAGAGTGAAAATCCGGGGTATAATATGGTGAATGTATTGAAAAATTTTCGTTACAGTTTTCTCAGCAACTACTAATCACATTCTCTTGAAATTTGGTATGCAGCATCAGCATTGCCTCGCAAAACGTGAGATTCGATTTTAGGTCTGTCGCTCACCTACTTCCTGTTTAACGAAATCCGGCCATTTCTGTCTTTGAAGGATTTTGCAGCTATATACTAGCGTCCAATTTTTATGTTTATGAAGTCATGCATCCATCGGCCAGCGTACACTCTCTTTGTAATTTTTTGTATACGAGGCTCTATGTCGAGTGGTTGAGGGAGTCATCTACTATTGATCTAATGGCATGATAACACTGAGGTTACGAGTTCGAGCCCTACTGCGGCAGGGGGTGCAACGGATGTTAATACCTCGTGCTTTCTTCCCAATAGGTGATGTAAAAGAAAATTAACAACCGCTCAGACCGTAGATTGCCGAACCGGAAAATCATCACCCTCTCCAACGAAGTTTAAGTGACATAAAAAAATTATCAACCGCTCAGAACGTAAATTGCCAACCTGGAAAAGGTCAGCCGCATCAGCAGAAATTTACTTACAGGTCGTTTGTCTCTCAACGCAAAGACACAAAAATACATGCAAATCGGCAATTTTTTTTCAAAAAAGCAATTTGTAGACAAAAAGCATTTTCCATTTTAAAAAAAATTCAGTACAGTATCTATAAGGTAGTTCACGTTTCTTCTCTACATAATTTGGCATTCAGTATAATAAAAATCATACTGCTTTTAAACTCCGGTCTTATGGTAGATTATCATATGAAGACAAAAATTATCACCCTCGACTTTGTCTCGGATGATAATCTACGCTAACACCCTCGTTCATTATACTGCTGACGTTAGCCTTATATTTTACTATCATATGTTCTTTTTACTGTAGGGTAATGTGACGACGTTAGCCTTATATTTTACTATCATATGTTCTTTTTACTGTAGGGTAATGTGCCGACGTTAGCCGTAGATTTTACTATCATATGATCTTTTTATTGTAGGGTAATGTGCCGACGTTAGCCGTAGATTTTACTATCATATGTTCATTTTTACTGTATGTCGAAGTGTCGACGTTAGTCTTAGATTTTACTGTAGGTTAATATATTTTAGGTAAATGGTATAAACACACTAGGAGAAAACATAGCTGATAATGGAGGATTAAAACAGATTTAGGGTAATTTTTTTCTCCTTTTTTTATTTTTTCTTATTCGTTCTTATGTTACAGGTTTAACTTGAACCACAATAAACTGTAATTTATTTTCAAGCACTAAATAATAAGGGAAAATGTGCAAAAATTGTGAAACGTTAACAGATCAAATGAACAGTAAAACGTGTTTTAGTAGTTTGGGAAAGATCAAACGTGTTGACAGCGTGATGGAGGGAAGTTGACAATCAAACTTTACTTAGGAAGTTTGGTAGTAAACATTGATTTAGACATGTTATATCCAACGTTGTTTAACAATCAAACATAGTTTTGGAACCCACAGTTAAACGTGTTTAAGTGAATGTTAATAGTCAAACATATTGGTATTCAATTTTTATTAAATGTGCATTTTACTTGCAGGCATATAGGCGATGGGTATCAGAGAACGGTGAAGAGCCGAAACTACCCGGATTACAGTATTCACACAATCAATTGTTTTTTATTAGCTTCGCTCAGGTACCAAATCAGTATTTTATTATTGTGTTAATTTCATGAATGTCAGCTGATTTATTATAAATTTTGTTACAAATGAAGGTAATAACAAAATACCGAACATTGATCAAAACTGTCAAAACAGACAACCCACAAATCAAAGTCCGAGATACGGGCAACTCCAAAACCAACAACCAAAAATATAATAACTGCAGCAATGGTCCTGACTTGGTTCATGCATTTCAAAAGAAATTGTAGGTCAAACCAGGTTTTATGGCATGTCAAACAAGGCACGGTGAATAAAAAAATAATCTTAAAAGGGCTAGTCTGATCATCCAGACGAATATATAGTTTTTAAGCGTCTGCATGATCGAGAATACAAAAGTGCTAGCGTTATTGTATCTCTTGATATATATAAGGGGCCTCGGTGGTCGAGTAGTCAATGTGATTAGTCATCATCTATCGATCACGTGCCTGTTGACACTATATTTACGGGCTCGAGTCTTCATGTGGGCAGGGTGTGCTCGACTCCAATCTTATTTCTACTTATTGATGCTTTAAAACTATCAGTCGGTTTCTGGAACTACATAGTTGAGATGAATATAGATTAGTTAACCTGACTTACACATTTAACTAATCCTAGTTATGCTTCCAGCATGAGCCTCCTTTTTTAGAAAGTTAGGTTACGATCACGTATGGAAGAACCAAATGCACATTTTATAATAATTTTTTAAATGCAAATTATAATAAATTACTGGAGGACTGGACTGATGATAAGAATGTTAATAAAAATGAATTAAGAATCTACCTTAATAAGTTTATACATTAGAAAAATTTCTGCTGATGGCACGAAAATATTCCTCTTGTTAACAGACTGTACCCACTGTGCAAATTGGATATTGAGGATGAATATCATTTTGTTATTGAATGTAATATACTAAGTACACTCCGAAGTAAACTTTTTAGTAATATTATAGAGATCGCTCCGAATTTTGGAAATATGTCCAAAATAGAAAAACGTAAATATATCTTGATGAGTACTGATTTTGATCATTATGAAGGTATGTGTTAAGGGTATATCTGATATGCCCAAAATGAGAAAATGTCTAATTAAGAGTGATATGAGGTGGTAATATGTACATTGTTCGATATGAGTCTGGACGTATGTAAATTTATCCAGTCCCGAAATGTCGGGTCATTCGTAATGTTGTATATTGTGTTTGTCCTGATTTTAGATGGATTACATTCAATTATTGGATTTGAAATTAATAAAGAATTTCTGATTTCTGACTGTCAGTTTGTGGGTACTCCGCCACAATGAAGCTGAAAAATAGCAAAAAGTTATTATAACACCTATTTAAACAAACAGTCAATTAAATGTTTTTTTTTATTTTTAAACGTTTTTTTAAAAACAAAATTGCTTTTACATTTCAATAATTTACATTATGAAGAGGGGTATACTGTTTAACTCTTGTCCGTCCGTTCGTCCGTCAGTAACACAAATTTTTGCCGGAGTTTTGATGCAGAAGCCTGATATTCTGCATTTAGATATTAACGATTTTATGCTCATTGGTCATCTACTTCCTGTTTACCGATCAAATACATAGAGCTTTTACACATCCATGAAAAATTTAGTGATAGCGGGGGTATCACTAGTGAACATTAGCTCACAGTACCGGTTGTTTTATTTTAGGTGTGGTGTACCAATAAGAGAAAAGAAAGTGCAAAAAATGCAGTATTAACGGGCGTTCACAGTCCAGGAAAGTTTAGGTATAGATAATGGTTCAGTATAAGAGACTTAGTACCCGATTTCTATGTCAGATGTTATTTGAAAGTTTTTGTTCAGTTTTGTTAAACTTTTTAAAAGGGATGTTCTTTTCTACAGTTTTTGTCAAAAATATTACATTAGGTATCAGTCATTGTTCTGTATTTTAAAATTACTATTTTTTCGAAATAGGGTGTTCGCATGCTTCCACTCCCAATAAAAACTGGACGCCATGATATAGGCAAAAAAAATTGATGAAAGTGGTGCTAAATGCCATTCAAACAAACAACAATTTATACTAACTTTTACGACGATCGAACACATGACCGCCCGTCATATAAGTTATATATTAACAGGACAAAAACTAATTTTAGCATATTTGCTACAAATATTACAGAGTGATAGGAACTCTTCAGAATTCCGAAGACTTCTCAGAAGCGTTTAGATGTCAAAAGGGCACATATATGAATCCACAAAAGAAATGTTATGTTTGGTGATTGACAATGAAAGATGATGTACAAAATTCAATATTTTGTTTTGTTGTATGTAATTCAAGAAATATGTTTAAAGTTTGTGAAAATTTGTTTTATATAATAAAAGTTATCATACATATCAAGGTAATGACTCCCTCTCTCGTCTAATTAAGGCAGATCAGTGGCGCTCAATCCCGCTAAGGTTATTTACAACTTGTGTAAAAAAGCTAAGAATTTAACATGTAATTTCCAATTTCTGGGCAGCAAGTTAAAACATTGACTATATCGTTGTTTTGATCAATGTCAGCACTTGTGAATTCTGGGCGGGTAAAAATAAAATTTTATGTCAGCACTGTGAATACTGAGCGAGTTATCATTGATATTTCATGTTTGTACTGTGAATACTGAACGGGTAATGATATTTCATTTCTGTACTATGAATACTGGGCGGGTTATCAGTATTACATGTCAGCGCTGTGTTTACTGCGCGAGTTATCAGTGATATTTCATGTGTCCACTGTGAATACTGGGTGCGTTATCAATGATATTTTATGTCTACACTGTGAATACTGGGCGAGTTATCAAGGATATTTAATCTCCACACTGAATACTGTGCGAGTTATCAATAATATTTCATGTCTCCACTGTGAATACTGGGCGGGTTATCAATGATATTTCATGTCTCCACTGTGAATACTGACGAGTTAATAGTATCTGAAATGTAAGGTTCGAACCCGTAACCTCAGTGTTGACAGCTCATGTGATCATTAAGGTTCGAACACGTAACCTCAATGTTGACAGCTCATGTGATCAATAAAGTTTGAACCCGTAACATCAGTGCTGACAGCTCATGTGATCAATAAGGTTTAAACCCTTGACCTCAATGTTGATAGCTGATCATAAGGTTTGAACCCGTAACCTCTAAGTTGAAAGCTCATATGATCAATAAGACTCGAACCCTTAACCTCAGTGTTGACAGCTCATGTGATCAATAAGATTCAGACCTGTTGATAGCTGATCATAAGGCTCGTACCTGTAACATTAGTGTTGACAGTGCATGTGATCTATAAGGATCGAACCTATAATCTCAATGTTGACAGCTCATTTGATCAATAAAGTTCGAACCCGCAACTTCAATGTTGACAGCTCATGTGATCAATAAGGCTCGAAGCCATAACCTCAGTGTTGACATCTCATGTGATCAATAACGTTCGAACCCGTAACCTCAGTGTTGACATCTCAGTGATCAATAAGTTTTGAACCCGTAACCACAACGTTGACGGCTCATGTGATCAATAAGGTTCGAACCCATAACCTCAGCGTTGACTTTTTCATGTCATCAATAAAGTTTAAACACTTAACTTCAATGTTGACGGCTCATGTGATCAATAAGGTTCGAACCCTTACGCTCCGTGTTGACAGCTCGTGGGATCAATAATTGTATCTAAAGCTTATTTACCCCACATTTAAGGACAATTGGTGTTTTAATTTTATCACCACATTAATATAAAACACAGTAACTGATTTGTTGTGTATTTGCCACTTACTGTCTTCATTGCAACTAGAAATAACGTAATTGATTCTGCTAATCTGGAACTCAAAATATTGTAATGTTAGTTTTTCAATTTATCAGATTTGACAATAATTCAGTAATGTTGTAGTCCAATCTAATTTATCAATGACTTATAAAATTCCTGCGCTGCATGTTTATTTACTTTGACGCCATTCCGGTTTAATCAGTACCGTGCGCCGCAAAGATGCAGACAATCGTTGGCTCAATCCTATGCAAGGGTGAATCCATGAATTCAAGTGGGGAGTGTAAACTATAAACACGAGGCTCCACAATATAGGCTCAGGTTACTGATCTGGGCTTGACATCTTTTGTCGGGGTGTGGTCCTTAAAAATGAATAAAGGAAGTGTGGTTTGTTTAATGCTGAATAAATTTTAAATGAGACAAATTTTGATCATTTACTTTAAAATATCTTAATTAGCGTTATTATTAAAAATGTCACTAACTGGTGTCCATACAATGCAGGAAACAACATGCCGTCCAGTTTTGTCTTCTGTCCAACTCGTTTAATTACTGCTGTAAAAACATAATCCCCCCCAAAAATTGGATATACGCAAAATTATGAACGGAATAAAAAGGTTTACCCGCTTCAGAGGCCGTCCTTGAAACAAATGTATTATTTATGTTTGATGTATATTACACAATGACACTATCCGATGTCATATATCAACAAACCTATATAGGGGACATTTATTGTTTGCGATTGTTGATTTGTTTCTCTCGTGCATGGGAAGGAAAGCTGGAAATCATTGTAAGCCAAGATTGAAATCGAACAAATCATGCCGCTGTCATGCTGGAAATAACAATCCCAGGGTTCATATGATGACACGCTTGTGATTAAGATATAACTTGCTGGAACACTCCTTTACCAAGACCCCGGCGTTTATTAACTAGACCACTGTCACCGAGATCCCGGCATTTATTATCTAGACCACTGTGCCAACGAGACCCCGGCGTTGATTAAGATATGACTGTATAACTGGACCACCCTTTTACCGAGACACCGGTGTTGATTAAAATATGACTAATTCAAAATCACTGTCACCTAGACCCTGGCATTTATTAACATATCACTAACTAACTGCACCACTCTGTGACCGAGATCCAGATATTGATACGCTGGACCACCGAGACCCCCGTATTGATTAACTGGACCACCCTGTCACCGAGACCCCGCCATTGATAACGATTTAACGAACTAACTGAACAACTCGGTTTTCCGAGAACCCGGCATTGGGATAACTGGACCACTCTGTCACCGAGATCCGGCATTGATTAAGATATGACTAATTAACTGTACACTCTGTTACCGAGACCCCGGCTTTTGATAAACCTATCACTCTGTCACCCAGACAACGGCATTTGATAAACTCACAACTCTGTCAATGAGACGACGGCATTTGATGAACTAAACACTGTCACCGACACCATGTCATTGATGAAGTAGACCACCCTGTCACAAAGACTCCGGCATTGATTAACTGGACTATTCAGTCACCAAGACCTCGTCAATGATTAACTGGACCACTCTGTCACCGAAACTCCGGCATTTATTAACTGGACCACTCTTTCACCGAGACCCAGCAATTGACTAAATGGACCACTCTGTTACCGGGACCACTGTATTGATTAACTGGACCATTCTGTCACCGAGGCATCGGCATTGATTAAGATATGATTTACTAACTGGACAATTCTGTCACCAAGACCTCGTCAATGATTTACTGGACCACTCTGTCACCGAAACTCCGGCATTTATTAACTTGACCACTCTGTCACCGAGACCCAGCCATTGATTAGCTGGACCACTCTGTTACCGAGACCACTGCATTGATCTACTGGAACACTCTGTCACCGAGACCCCGCTATTAATAAACTGCACCAATCTGTCACTGAGACACCGACATTGATTAAATGGACCACTCTGTAACCGAAACCCTGGAATTGGATAACTGGACAACTCTTTTACCGAGACCCCGGCATTTATTAACTAGGCCATTCTGTTACCGACACCTAGGCATAGATGAACTCGACCATTCTATCACTGAGACCACGGCATTGATTAACTGGCATACTCTGTCACCGAGATTTGCTCATTGACTAATTGGACCACTCTGTCACCGACAAACCAGCATTGATTAACTAACAACTTTGTCAGCGAGACATCGGCATTGACTAACTGACACCTCTGTTACAGATAACCCTGAATTGTTTAACTGACAACTCTGTCACCAAGACATCGGATTGATTAACTGGAGCACTCTGTCACGGAGTCCCCGGCATTGATTGACAGGACCACTTTGTCATCTAGACCCGGTATTGATTAACTGAATCACTCTGCCACCGAGACCCGGCGTAGATTAGGATATGGCTAACTAACTGGACCACTCTGTCAACGAGACCACTGCATTGATTAAGAGGACCACTCTGTCACCGAGACCTGGGCATTGATTAAGATATGATAAACTAACTGGACAATTCTTTCACCGAGACCTCGCCAATCATCAACTGGAACACTCTGTCACTAAGACGCCGGTATTGAAAAACAGGACCACTCTGACTCCGAGACGCGACATTGATTAAGATATGACTAATTGACTGGACCACTCTGTTACCGAGACCCCGGCATTGATTAACCCACCATTCTGTTACGGAGAACCAGGCAGTGATTACCTAGACAATTCTCTCCCCGAGACCATGACATTGATGAACTGGACATCTCTGTCACCAAGAGCGTGGCATTGATTATTTGGACAACTCTGTCAACAAGACACCGGCATTGATTAACTGGACCATTCTCTCCCCGAGACACCTGCATTGATTATAAACTAGACCACTCTGTCGTGGAAGCCCTGGCATTGTTTAACTGAACCACTGTGTCACCAAGACCCCGCTTTTGATAAACTGGACTACACTGTCACTGAGACGCCTGCATTGATTGACTAGACCTCTCTGTTATCGAGACCCCAGCATGAAATAATTGGAGAACTCTGTCACCGAAACCCCGGCATTGATTAACTAGGCCATTCTGTCACCGACGCCAAGCCATTGGTGAACTTGACCACTCTGTCACTGAGACCGCGGCATTGATTAACTGGACCACTCTGTCATCTAGATACGTCCGTTGACTAGCTGGATCACTCTGTCACCGACAAACCAGCATTGATTGACAATTCGGGACGAGACCCGGAATTGAATAAGCAACCACTCTGTCATCTGCCAGCATTGATAAACAGACACCTCTGTCTGCTAGACCCAGCATTGGTAAACCGACCACTCTGTCACCGAGACGCCGCATTAATTTACTGGACCACTCTGTTACCAAGACCCCGACATTGACTAACTGACAACTCTCTCACCGAGACCCCGGCATTGATTACCTGGACCACAATGTCACAGATAACCCGTCATTGATTAACCGACCACTCTGTCATCGAGACGCCAGCATTAATTAACTGGACCACTCTGTTACCAAGACCCCAGCGTTGACTAACCGACAACTCTCTGACCTAGACCCCGGCATTGGTTACCTGGACCACCCTGTCACGAGACCGCACCATTAATTAACTGGCCCACCCTGTCACCGAGATACCGGCATTGACTAGCTGGACCACTTTGTCATCGAGACCACGACATTGATTAACTGGATCACTCTGTCACCGAGATACCGGCATAGATTAACTAGACCATTCTGTCACAAAATGCCGGAATTGATTACCTGACCACTCTGTCACCGAGATACCTGCATTGACTAACTGGACCACTCTGTTACGTAGACCACGGCATTGATTTACTGACCACTCTGTCACTGAGCCCCAGGAATTGATTAACTGTCCACCATGTCACTGAGACCACGGCATTAATTAACTTACCACTCTGTTACCAAGACCAAGGCATTGATTAACTGACCACTCTGTCGCCGAGAGCCTGGCATTGATTAACTGACCTATGTCACCGAGACCATTGCATTAATTAACTGACCACTCTGTTACGTAGACCACGGCATTGATTTACTGACCACTCTGTCACTGAGCCCCAGGAATTGATTAACTGTCCACCATGTCACTGAGACCACGGCATTAATTAACTTACCACTCTGTTACCAAGACCACGGCATTGATTGACTCACCACTCTGTCGCCGAGACCAATGTATTGATTTACTGACCACTCTGTCTCCGATACCGCGGCATTGATTAAATGGAAAACTCTGTCGCCGATTGATTAACTGACAACCCTCTATCCTACACCTCGGCATTGCTTAAGACATGGCACTGTCACCTGGACCCCGAACTGATTAAGATATGTCTGACTGGACCCCTCTTTCACCGAGACCCCAGCATTGATTGAGACAAGAATAAAGGACCAATCTGTCACCGAGACCCAGGCATTGATTAAGATATAATTAACTAAGAGGACCATTTTGTCACCGAGAACCGGGAATTGATTAAGATTTAGCAAACTAGCTGGACCAGTCTGTCACCGAGTCAACGGTATTGATTAAGATATGGCTAACTAACTTAGTACTGTGTCACCTAGACCCAGGCATTAATTCAGATATGTCTAACTAACTTAGCACTCTGTCACTTGGACCCCGACATTGATTAAGATATGGCTAACTGACTGGACCCCTCTTTCACCGAGACCCAGCATTGATTAAGATAAGGCTCTGTCGCCGAGTCCCCGGAATAGATTATGATATGACAAACTGGACCATTATGTCACCTAGACCCAGTCATTGAATAAGATATGCCTAACTAGCTGGACTACTGTCACCTTGACCCCGGCATTGATTAAGTTATGACTAATTAACTGGACAACTCTATCACCTAGACACCGGCATTGATTAAGATATGGCTAACTAGCTGGACCACTGTCACCTAGACACCGGCATTGATAAGATATGACGATCTATCTGGACCACTCTTTCGTCGAGACCCCGGCATTGATTAAGATTTGACTAACTATTGGAACACCGATCACCGAGACCCCGGCATTGATAAGATATGACTAACTAACTGGACCACTCTGTCACCTAGACACCGGCATTGATTAAGATATGGCTAACTAGCTGGACCAATGTCACCTAGACACCGGCATTGATAAGATATGACGATCTATCTGGACCGGCATTGATTAAGATATGACTTACTAACTGGACCACTGTCACCTAGACCCCGGCATTGATTAAGATATGACTACTAACTGGACCACTCTTTCGCCGAGACACCGGTGTTGATTAAGATATGACTAATTAACTGGACCACTCTCTTCAATACACCGGCATTGATTAAGATATGACTAACTAATTAGACCACTCTGTCACCTAGACACCGGCATTGATCAAAATTTGTACTAACTTGACCAATCTGTCACCTAGACACCAGCATTGATTAAGATATGACTAACTAACTGGACCACTCTGTCACCAAGACACCAGCGTTGATTAAAATATGACTAACTAACTGGACCACTCTCAGACTGTCACCTAGACACCGGCGTTGATTAAAATATAAATAACTAACTGGACAACTCTGTCACCAAGACACCGGCATTGATTAAGATATGACTTATTAACTGGACCACTCTGTCACCTAGACACCAGCATTGATTAAGATATGGCTAACTAACTGGACCACTCTGTCACCTAGACACCGGCATTGATTAAGATATGACTAATTAACTGGACCACTCTGTCTTCAATACACCGGTATTGATTAAGGTATGACTATTTAACTGGACCACTCTGTCTTCGAGACACCGGCATTGATTAAGATATGACTAACTAACTGGACCACTCTGTCACCTAGACACCGGCATTGATTAAGATATGACTAATTGGACCTCTATGTCACGGAAACAAACTGGAAATTTTGTCATCGAGACCCGGAATTCCTTTCTTTTTCACTGATCAATCCATTGAAAAATGACAACATTTGCTTTTCTTGTTCGGAAAGAAAGTTTAGATAGGTTTGCATTGCGTTGAAAATCTACGTCGTTAACTAAGTTGACGTTACTCATGACGTTACAATGAGTTATATTAGAATTTGGAATTAACGAAATTATTGTTTGTTGCTGAAAGAGAAATTCGGGAAAGGAAATACACAATTTTGGACCGGGTGTCCTTTATGGTACGTATGCACAAAATGTTTGAAAAAAAATCCTTATTAAAAAAAATATTATATAGATGAAGGCTGTGCTCCAATCTTCCGGAATAAAAATTGTACCTGGAATTTACCTGTTTTGTTTATTACTAAATATTGATGCATGTATAACCATCTGTGTTGTTATTTAATGTCTGAGTCTTTCCTCGCTCGTCGTATGAAAGACATTACTGTTTCACTGCTGAAGGGCTTCACGTGGTACATGTGGTACGTCGCCTTCCTACCTCATCAAAAATCATCATATAGCCTTAAAATTTCTGATAGAACTCAGCCAAGTAGAGGGTTTACACTCGTTGGTTTATAATAATCGATGGCTAACACTGGTTGGTCTATATTAATAGACAGCGTGCAGTAGTTGGTCTACAGTCATCGACGGTTAACACTACACAAAAGTCAAGCACGAAGTTCAAACTTTTTTGTCACAAAGACTAATTACTGAATCTTGAAAAAAGTTTTTATTTCATACTTTATTTTCTCATAAAAGTACCGTATTGTGTTTAAATAAACTAAAAAGCCAAGTTTGATTATTTGTATACAGGTACTTAAATTTATTTTTGCAAATAAAATTTTGTTCATTTAATACTAGTGTATTTATGTAGACAAATGCTTTACGTGTATTAGACATAATAACTTCCTGCATTTATTGATTTGTTCAAAATGTGTAGCCAACCGTGCAAAAAATATGAGCATTATTCAATAGACACCTAGGTGATCGAAACACTCCGTTTAAAAAATCCGGGACGACTTGATCAGAGGGACAACAGATTGTCTATACATGTAAGTTTGTGTTGCTTATTTTCAGAATAATGTATTAACCAGCTATTTAGTAACGGAAGTGTTCAATATATTTTCTTTTTTATTGTATCTTTTTAATTTGAAAGAGCGCCAATTGTAGACAAATTTACTTTATAATGGAGCTCCACGTCACTAATACAGTAAAACTGAATCAATTATTTTAATCAAAGGACATGGACAAACCTCAACTGAGTCTGTTAATTTGTCTTATTATCAATATTAAATTAAAAAATTGGAAAAATAACATTGAATATATATGCCTATTGTTGATTTCGGTTAAACGGCGGCCGTTGTCAATGGGTACTATGTGCCATCAAGTTAAAATACAGGTATAGTTGAACTGCCTACTTTTAAATGTTGTTAAAAATTCTATACAAGTGTATGAGCAGTCTATTGCGTCATCGTTAATTATAACATTTCTTACGTAATCAATCGGACAGGAACATTATATACTACTACCGTTAATGTCCTTGATTAAGTAAAAGGGAATTTAATAAGCATGTAAAACTGACAATCTCTGTGTTCTTGCCGCCCACAACGGCAGAATAACTGTATATATACCCCTCAGTTTTCACACAGACTAACTGTATACCGCTCAGTTGTCGCACATCTTGATTTTGTACCGCTCAGTTTTCACACAGACTAACTGTATACCACTCAGTTGTCACACAGACTAATTTTATACCGCTCAGTTGTCACACAGACTAATTTTATACCGCTCAGTTGTCACACAGACTAACTGTATACCGCTCAGTTGCCACAGACCAATTTTATACCGCTCAGTTGTCGCAAAGACTAACTGTATACCGCTCAGTTGTCACACAGACTAACTGTATACCGCTCAGTTGTCACACAGACAAATTTTATACCGCTCAGTTGTCACACATAGTAACAGGGGCCTCCGTGGCCGAGTGGTTAAGGTAGTTCGTCTTCTATTGATCACGTGGACTGTCAACACCGAGGTTGCGGGTTCGAATCTCACTGCGGCAGGGTGTATTCGACTCCAATCTTAATTGACATGGATTGCCAGTTTTCCTACCGAATGTCCGGGGTTCTCTCCGGGTATTCCGGCTTCCTCCCCCAATAAAAACTGGACGCCATGATATAGCAAATTGCTGAAAGTGGCGTTAAAAATCATTCAAACAAACAAACGCACATACGAACTGTTTTACCGCTCTGTTAATTGACATAAAGACTTTATAGGTTTAGCGCCCAGAAAAATAGTGGTACGATTGGAGATATGACCAATAGGGATACGAAGTGCAAGGGGTCTGGGGCCGCTTAAGGCCCCAATAAGCCGTGACCGGTGTAAATGGTGCGAAATCTTGCATTCTGTGAGTTTCCTGGCACTAAAAGTGAATGACCAAAAACGTCAATTTTTGTAACTGACCAGTAGAAATAGGCAAGAAAATTTAAAAAAAAAAACCCAAAACGATTTTTATAGCAATTTTTGCTTCTATTTATTCCGTACAAGCAATTTAAAGTGGTATACTATCGTACAGGCCGTACCGCTTGCTACGGCAGTGGACTAACACTGAATTTGGTCATTCGTTTGTGTTATCATGTTTTTATTTATTTTTTTCCGTTTTATCTGATTCAAATCAAAGATAACAAAGCAATATTGTTTCTTAAAGGTACAATGGCGTTTCGTGTAATTACAGAGTAATTATGTCAAACAGTTTGTTTGAATGGTATTTATCAGTTAATTGATTCCGCACAAAAAAAAAAAAAAAAAAAAAAAAAAAAAAAAAAACCTAAAGTGATTTTCAGCCATTCTTTTGACGAGGAATCAAAACTGTTGAAAAATCCTTGTCATGATTGGAGTCGAGCACACCCTGCTCGCATTGAGACTCAAACTCAGTATTCACAGGTGGGCAAACAAATGTAGACAAGTTTTTACTTTACCACTCCGCCATCGAGACTCCACAATGAGTATAGAAATTCTGATATTGTACTGAAATTTGCTTTAAAATAGACAAGAATGTGAGACAACTCGGACCGCGGACAACTCGGATCGTGACATCTCAGATCGTGCCAACTCGGACCGTATTATGCCGAGTGGTCCTTACTAAGGTCCGAGTTGTCCGCGGTCCGAGTTGTCCAGTTACCATAGAGAAGCGACTTTGTGTTTGCATATTTTTCAATAAATCATTATCTTGTATATTTCTCTGTACAATTGCGTTTCGTCCATATCGTTTTCGCTAGTAATTATGATTTTAACGACATTACTTTGCATATCTGGTTGTATTGTTTTTCTAAATTTTGTTAAAATTTGTGTGTTCAAGAATGTCAGTTGTTTTTAATACATAATTAATTTGTTTCTTAACAAGATGAATTTAGGAAATAAATACACCATCTAATCCGTGTTAATAATGCCAAGCTTATTGCGACAAGGTCGGGACCAGCAGTATTGGTTTTAAGAACATTTCGGGATGGGGCACCTGCGCATGGAAACGAACCGAACAACTTTTTCAAAGGTAACGAGTGTAAAGAAATGTTTTATTCATGTAGAAAATGTATTTGTTTAATGTTAACTCCACGATACTGACAAGTCTCAATATTTCTAGTACGATGTCACTGCTAGATTTTAATGTTATCGAGTTCAGATTCTGATATTGGCAATATGTCATGTGCTCACTACTAGCTGTGGATTCGTGGCTCTTTAGTCCTGGCTAATTATTTATTTAGTGGTAACCTAAGGACCACAAGAGCTGTGCAGTTCCACAGCTACATCGCTATTGACCTTTTCGAAACGTGGTCCTGTGTGTGTGGTTTTTTTTGGGAGGGTAAAGGGGGGGGGGGTAATGATCGATAGTTTTCGTATCTTTCCGTTGTCGCGTGAGATCTGCAAGTCCCGTGAAAATTGCAAGTTCCGCTTCCGGTATCCGGTAAAACTTGCAACTCTCACGTTGGGCATCGTGAGAGTTACAAGGTTGTGAGAAACGCAAGTCTGCTATAAAATGCAACTGTGCACATTTTAGTAAAAATAAAACAAGTCATTATTTCATTACATAAATAAAAGAACATTTGTATGTAAAGGAATAAATAGTTAAACGTAGTTTTAGAAATTACTTTGGCGTAACAAAATTTGATGTTGTGTAAAGTAAAAGTAGAAATAGCAATATAATAATGTCTATATAAATTACGCTTTTCGTTTCTGTAAGTAGTTAATTGTATAATGCATAGTAAAATATTGATATACTTATAATGTAAACACTATATATCAACCATCTTGCATTTACGAGATTTGACGCACTGTTGTGATATATCGCACAAAGATTTTTCCTCCTTATATGAATTCTCTAACCCTTTTTATTGCAAGTTGATTTTGTACCATGTTAACTTTTGAACCAGCTGTGATAGAGACGTAAAGTTGTAATGGTGATCATTGACATTTACCTTTGAAAAAGGTCACAAGGTAAAGGTCAAAGTAAATGTTGAAATAATTATTTAGGTTTATCTAAATTTAAATAAAGTACTTTTACATCCATGCGAATTTTAAGTCTGGTAAACCGAGGCAGTGATTGCCTATAGTGAACAGCTGAAATATTGTAAGTTGACCCAAGTGTTTAAATAAGTAGTTTTACAGCCACGAGATACGTAAGTCGGGTCAAACCGAGGCCATGACTGACTAAGTAGAAGGCAACTGAAATATTATAGGTTGACTATAAATGTTTTAAAAAAAGTACTTTTATACAGCCATGATAATGACAAGTCATGTCAAACCAAAGCACTGATTGCCTATAACGGTCTACTGAATTACAAGTAAGTGTGCATGCATGAGAATTGCACTTGATTAAAGTCAAATCGAGGCATATATGGATTAAAGATGCTGGTCATTTACATTTCATGTTGTTTAAAATATTCATTTTAGTTGAAATACAATTTTTTCTCAAGTTTAATATCATATAATATAACCATTTTATCCTTTGATTAAATAATATGATCACATAAATTACATTTATGATCATATAATATCCACGGGATGTTAATAGTTTACAATTAATAACTTTACTTAAAAATTATCTTTTTGAAATAAAAAGTATAAATTGGCCATATAATAAACATATTCAATTTTCTTATCATTATTCTGTGTTGACAGAACCTAGATCATGTATTTACCCCCTTCTCTAATATACCTATAAAACCGGAAATTTTGAATAGAAAGGAGTCAAACTTGCGTTTCTCACGGCGGAAGTGACTTTTAAAGAAAATATATTTTGCACATGCGTGCTTGCAATTTTCACGGGACTTGCATATCTCACGCGACACCATTCCGTGGAAGAGCATCTTCGGAAGATCAGAGATTAGCAATGATACACCATTTTTCATTTTCAATAAAAAGTAGTTTTTTGGGGGAAAAACATTAAGAACTATGATATTGAGTTAATATTAACCACAATTTTCTATGCTAGCATATTTTTTTACATTATTTATGACCTGTTTAATAAAAGAGGGGGGTGGCGCCCATAAATAGCATAGTTTAAAAAACATCACAGCTTTTCAATTTTATGCAAAACCATGGGTTTCTATATATCAAAAGATAGGTAATGAGATGAGGTATCATAATTCATAACATTTAGGAGGAAATATAATGCATATTTTCAGCAGAAATCCAGAAAGTTAAAAATGTGTGGTTTTCGGATATACAATACCTGTTTGACCTGTATTAAAATATAAGTTTCATCTGCTGAAGTGTACAAATACTAGAAAAGTAGTGGGAATTTCCTCAAGTCTTATCATGAAAAATCCATTTTTGAATATGTGGAAACAAAAACAAACAACCAATAAGGTGCAAATCATCAGTATATTTGAAAGTAATTTTTAAAGTTTCCATTGCAATAATAAAGACCCCAGTGTTTCAAAATGAAATTAATGAAATGTGTTATGCTTGTTGGTTGAACTTGAAGCTAAATAAATTACTGTAAACTGAAGTGTAGCTACGTCAATAATATGAGTATATAATGTTTTTTTACAGCGTCAATGACAGACGCTGTCCACAACTTGGCACATGTGTCGTGTTAATATTAACTTCCCTACTAAATGTTCCTTACAAATAAGTAACTGTATTGGTAACAATCCTGTATTTGGAAACAAAACAAAAAAAACAAAAAAAAACCTAAAGTGATTTTCAGCCATTCTTTTGACGAGGAATCAAAACTGTTGAAAAATCCTTGTCATGATTGGAGTCGAGCACACCCTGCTCGCATTGAGACTCAAACTCAGTATTCACAGGTGGGCAAACAAATGTAGACAAGTTTTTACTTTACCACTCCGCCATCGAGACTCCACAGTGAGTATAGAAATTCTGATATTGTACTGAAATTTGCTTTAAAATAGACAAGAATGTGAGACAACTCGGACTGCGGACAACTCGGATCGTGACATCTCGGATCGTGCCAACTCGGACCGTATTATGCCGAGTGGTCCTTACTAAGGTCCGAGTTGTCCGCGGTCCGAGTTGTCCAGTTACCATAGAGAAGCGACTTTGTGTTTGCATATTTTTCAATAAATCATTATCTTGTATATTTCTCTGTACAATTGCGTTTCGTCCATATCGTTTTCGCTAGTAATTATGATTTTAACGACATTACTTTGCATATCTGGTTGTATTGTTTTTCTAAATTTTGTTAAAATTTGTGTGTTCAAGAATGTCAGTTGTTTTTAATACATAATTAATTTGTTTCCTAACAAGATGAATTTAGGAAATAAATACACCATCTAATCCGTGTTAATAATGCCAAGCTAATTGCGACAAGGTCGGGACCAGCAGTATTGGTTTTAAGAACATTTCGGGATGGGGCACCTGAGCATGGAAACGAACCGAACAACTTTTTCAAAGGTAACGAGTGTAAAGAAATGTTTTATTCATGTAGAAAATGTATTTGTTTAATGTTAACTCCACGATACTGACAAGTCTCAATATTTCTAGTACGATGCAGGGGTTGAAAATTCCTAAAGCCCGACGCCCGGGGCTTAAAAAACTGAAACCTTGGGCTTGCCGATTTTCTATGAAAAAAGCCCGTCGGACTCGGACTCCCGCTCGATCTTTCTTTAACAAAAATAAAATGTTTTTATTTTCAATGTTTCTTGAAGTGTATACCGTCAAAATTGTCCTATAAATACTCATAAATCTATTCTAAGATCCTATAACAAATCGATATTGATTTTCTATCTTAATCTTCTCGGCTGTTTAGCAACGTTGATCAATAACAATTCAATTTTGTTTCCTTTCCCTGTACAAAATATCCCCCAATTAATTTTGGTTACGAATTCACATAAGACACTTGTAACTTCACCCATACTACCAATGTATCAGTAGATGTGTAATTCCAATAAAAAAAGGCAAACAATATGCGTATACAATTTTTTCAAACGATTTACGTCTTTAACACGTATTACGCGCCATTTGTTTAGTGACCGTATGTGACTAATTACCGGAAGTGAACAACGAAGAAAAGTAATGTACACGGCCCATAATGAAAAATCGTAATTTTTTTTGATAAACAAACACTTTAAAATTGGTTTCAAACTTCAGTTCTTTCAAAGTGTATTGTACTTTAACAATTTAATTGGAATAAATATATAAGCTGCACTTGAAAGAATAAAGAGGTATAGTAATTATTGACATTATGATAAGTTCTGTAGATGGGTGTCCAACGAAGCAATTTGGATCAGCACAACTTTGTCCACGTGGAAGTGTGCTGAACAGAGGAATTATTTCTGGGTTTAATGTAATGTTATTCTATCTATCTTCTTTGGAAATTTTGCTCAGATAAACATGGCATGTTCATAACACACTGTTAGGAATATTATGATATACAAGAACTCATGAATGAAGTTCATGTCTACACATATACAAATATTTTTGTTGATCTATTTTTATTTGTGAATACCTTGTATGGCTACAAGTACTGAAATAGATAGAAAAATAGTCCCTATATCTGGTGCTTTTTTCATTGATTAATGATAAAGGTTGTGCTGTTTGATATTGCATACCATGAATAATAATGAAAAAGAAAAAAAATGAATCTAAGTGTGTTATGGTTTAAAAATAATCCTGGAAATTGATGTAAATAATGAACAATGTATGTAACTACTGCGAAATTAATTATTGTACGGTCCCCCTGACTTCTCCCTAGTGTCTCCCTGAAGTCTCCCTATTGGGGCTTTACTTCTCCCTGTTTGGCTGCCAGTGAGAAGTCGCTTCTCCCTACTTTTTTAGAGAGTGGTGACCAAAAATTTACGAATTGATCCCAGTTGCACGAGGAACATGCTGAACTCTCTGTAAAACAATAATATGGTACACTTTAATTAAAACAAACATGACAAATCCAATTTCAAATCATCGCTCCGATAATTTTAAGGGCTTGGTTAAATAATTTTGGGGCTTAGGGTTTCAAAGTTAAAAAAGCCCAGGGCTTAGGCTTGCCCAAAAAAAATTTCAACCCCTGCGATGTCACAGCTAGATTTTAATGTTATCGAGTTCAGATTCTGATATTGGCAATATGTCATGTGCTCACTACTAGCTGTGGAACCGTGGCTCTTTAGTCCTGGCTAATTATTTATTTAGTGGTAACCTAAGGACCACAAGAGCTGTGCAGTTCCACAGCTACATCGCTATTGACCTTTTCGAAACGTGGTCCTGTGTGTGTGGTTTTTTTTTGGGAGGGTAAAGGGGGGGGGGGGTAATGATCGATAGTTTTCGTATCTTTCCGTTCCGTGGAAGAGCATCTTCGGAAGATCAGAGATTAGCAATGATACACCATTTTTCATTTTCAATAAAAAGTAGTTTTTTGGGGGGAAAACATTAAGAACTATGATATTGAGTTAATATTAACCACAATTTTCTATGCTAGCATATTTTTTTACATTATTTATGACCTGTTTAATAAAAGAGGGGGGTGGCGCCCATAAATAGCATAGTTTAAAAAACATCACAGCTTTTCAATTTTATGCAAAACCATGGGTTTCTATATATCAAAAGATAGGTAATGAGATGAGGTATCATAATTCATAACATTTAGGAGGAAATATAATGCATATTTTCAGCAGAAATCCAGAAAGTTAAAAATGTGTGGTTTTCGGATATACAATACCTGTTTGACCTGTATTAAAATATAAGTTTCATCTGCTGAAGTGTACAAATACTAGAAAAGTAGTGGGAATTTCCTCAAGTCTTATCATGAAAAATCCATTTTTGAATATGTGGAAACAAAAACAAACAACCAATAAGGTGCAAATCATCAGTATATTTGAAAGTAATTTTTAAAGTTTCCATTGCAATAATAAAGACCCCAGTGTTTCAAAATGAAATTAATGAAATGTGTTATGTTTGTTGGTTGAACTTGAAGCTAAATAAATTACTGTAAACTGAAGTGTAGCTACGTCAATAATATGAGTATACACTACAGCCAAAACGGATTACGCCAAGTCCGTGAGTCCATGATGGACAACGATTGTAGTACGCGGACATTCCCGATGGACAGAAGTTCATCATTCGCGGACACTTCAGATATAATGTCCCCAATGGATCCGCGATTTCTTCCATATGTCCGCGAACGTAAACGTTATTGTCATGGACTGAATTCGATAAATACTTTATTTGAAGAAAGTGTATTGTTCCAATCATTAAACCATTCAGTTGTGTATTAATTCTTTATAGATCGTCAGTAAAAACATGTTCAAGAAGGGTACTTTATTAATTATTTTACATAATAAATATTTTAATATTAATTTGTAAAAAAGGGGTAACAAAAAACAGATATAGTTAACTTTTATACAATGAAGGTGTGTTTAAACTCTTATAATAAACAGTAGGTATTAATAAAACGCTGGCGTAAAACACCTTTCCTTATGGTGCCCCGAGGAATTAGGATACCTGTCGTCCACCGGATGCAAAATAGAACGGTCCATTGATCAAGGAACACCTGCGATTTTATTGCGGGGTTAACTAATATACGCGTGTATATAAATGTGTTTAAGAGTTGAAAGGTATGAATTACGGTAAATTTCATAATTGTAATAAAAAAATGTCCCGCTGGCTTCCTGTTCAGGTGACTGGTGTTAATTGATGAAGGTAACCAACACGTGGACTTTCCGTGTAATTAAAATACTACGCCGACCGCAAAGTTTTATTGCTCAAACACATTGGAGCAATATTTTTCCCACACGTTTTCAAAACTTTGGCAGTCGTAGATTAAGTTATTGTTAAAAAGGCATATTTACTTAAATTTTTTTAAAGGAATTTTGTACAATTAGTTTCAACCTCGAATTTTTATGTCGTCAGCCAGCGACACGTGTCACTTATAGTTTTTTGCTCCTCCCATTCATTGAGTGATTCCCGCCTCACCTATTGATATTTTGGTAATAGGTGTGTTAGTTTTGGCACACCTATCTGTCCATTAATCTAATCTCATCAGGTATTCAAAGAGACCAATAATTGACACATGATTTCTCACTCCGTGCATGTCAGATTGTTATAGAATTTACACAACGTAGAATCTGTTGAATGAACAATTATGTAAAACGAACATAAAATAAAGACATATGAGTAACGAGGTTTCTAAAATGTTACTGCCTTTCTGCAACAAATACTTTCATTACGAATTTCTGCAGTTACAACATATGCCTTGTAAAAAAACCGTGTTTATCGCGGCAATACCGCGAAGTCCATTAATAGACGATTCTGCAGTCATTTTGGTCACGGAACGTTCGCGGACAATTATCACTAAAAAAATTGATTGCCGCGTCGCGTTCGGCCGTGTTTTTTCGCGGACTTTGCGGAATCCATCTTGGCCGCAGTGTATAATGTTTTTTTACAGCGTCAATGACAGACGCTGTCCACAACTTGGCACATGTGTCGTGTTAATATTAACTTCCCTACTAAATGTTCCTTACAAATAAGTAACTGTATTGGTAACAATCCTGTATTTGGAAACAAAACAAAAAAAAACAAAAAAAAACCTAAAGTGATTTTCAGCCATTCTTTTGACGAGGAATCAAAACTGTTGAAAAATCCTTGTCATGATTGGAGTCGAGCACACCCTGCTCGCATTGAGACTCAAACTCAGTATTCACAGGTGGGCAAACAAATGTAGACAAGTTTTTACTTTACCACTCCGCCATCGAGACTCCACAGTGAGTATAGAAATTCTGATATTGTACTGGAATTTGCTTTAAAATAGACAAGAATGTGAGACAACTCGGACCGCGGACAACTCGGATCGTGACATCTCGGATCGTGCCAACTCGGACCGTATTATGCCGAGTGGTCCTTACTAAGGTCCGAGTTGTCCGCGGTCCGAGTTGTCCAGTTACCATAGAGAAGCGACTTTGTGTTTGCATATTTTTCAATAAATCATTATCTTGTATATTTCTCTGTACAATTGCGTTTCGTCCATATCGTTTTCGCTAGTAATTATGATTTTAACGACATTACTTTGCATATCTGGTTGTATTGTTTTTCTAAATTTTGTTAAAATTTGTGTGTTCAAGAATGTCAGTTGTTTTTAATACATAATTAATTTGTTTCTTAACAAGATGAATTTAGGAAATAAATACACCATCTAATCCGTGTTAATAATGCCAAGCTAATTGCGACAAGGTCGGGACCAGCAGTATTGGTTTTAAGAACATTTCGGGATGGGGCACCTGTGCATGGAAACGAACCGAACAACTTTTTCAAAGGTAACGAGTGTAAAGAAATGTTTTATTCATGTAGAAAATGTATTTGTTTAATGTTAACTCCACGATACTGACAAGTCTCAATATTTCTAGTACGATGTCACAGCTAGATTTTAATGTTATCGAGTTCAGATTCTGATATTGGCAATATGTCATGTGCTCACTACTAGCTGTGGAACCGTGGCTCTTTAGTCCTGCTAATTATTTATTTAGTGGTAACCTAAGGACCACAAGAGCTGTGCAGTTCCACAGCTACATCGCTATTGACCTTTTCGAAACGTGGTCCTGTGTGTGTGGTTTTTTTTTGGGAGGGTAAAGGGGGGGGGGGGGTAATGATCGATAGTTTTCGTATCTTTCCGTTCCGTGGAAGAGCATCTTCGGAAGATCAGAGATTAGCAATGATACACCATTTTTCATTTTCAATAAAAAGTAGTTTTTTGGGGGAAAAACATTAAGAACTATGATATTGAGTTAATATTAACCACAATTTTCTATGCTAGCATATTTTTTTACATTATTTATGACCTGTTTAATAAAAGAGGGGGGTGGCGCCCATAAATAGCATAGTTTAAAAAACATCACAGCTTTTCAATTTTATGCAAAACCATGGGTTTCTATATATCAAAAGATAGGTAATGAGATGAGGTATCATAATTCATAACATTTAGGAGGAAATATAATGCATATTTTCAGCAGAAATCCAGAAAGTTACAAATGTGTGGTTTTCGGATATACAATACCTGTTTGACCTGTATTAAAATATAAGTTTCATCTGCTGAAGTGTACAAATACTAGAAAAGTAGTGGGAATTTCCTCAAGTCTTATCATGAAAAATCCATTTTTGAATATGTGGAAACAAAAACAAACAACCAATAAGGTGCAAATCATCAGTATATTTGAAAGTAATTTTTAAAGTTTCCATTGCAATAATAAAGACCCCAGTGTTCCAAAATGAAATTAAAGAAATGTGTTATGCTTGTTGATTGAACTTGAAGCTAAATAAATTACTGTAAACTGAAGTGTAGCTATGTCAATAATATGAGTAAACAATGTTTTTTTACACACATGTGTCGTGTTAATATTTAAACTTCCCTACTAAATGTTCCTTACAAATAAGGTAAGAAACGCCCACATTTGATATATTGAGCCGTAAAAGTAAGAGGGGTTACTCGGGGCACATTTCAAAACTTCCGGTAAATGTGACGAACGCGCCACCTGGTGAGATTGAGCAATGCTACAAAGATACTGAGACAAGTTATAATTTCCATTAAATTATTTTGGCATGAGATTTGTTTTTAAAGATTTGTCCAAGATTGGAAGGTTAAGGTCATAAAAGGTGGATGATTTTGCAGTACCCAATACAAAGTCAATAAATGATGTACAAAAAACTTTATTATTAACAAACATACAAGATCTACACTAACCCAAAAAGTTGGGTTTCATCCCTTTTGATACTGAATACTTGTGTAAAATCCAAAAAAATTGCCAAAATGATCATCTTTAAACTTATATAACTTTTTAGCTCACCTGACCCAAAGGGTCATGTGAGCTATTGTTATCACTTTGCGTCCGTCGGCGTCGTCGTCGTCGTCGTCGTCGTCGGCGTCTGTAAACTTTTTACATTTTAATCTTCTTCTCTGAAACCACTTGGCCAATTGAAACCAAACTTGGCCATAATGTTCATTGGATGGACCTTTACAAAGTTTGTGTTTTTTATTTTGATTGGTAAACCAATATGGCCGCCACCTCAAGACTTAGTTTAACATAGGACCCTATGGGAAAAAAGTTTAAAAGGGCTTCTTCTCTGAAACCTTTTAACCAATCAAAACAAAACTTACTAGCAATATTGTTTGGATGGTCCTCTATAAAGTTTGTGTTTTTGATGGGAATTGGAAATTCAAAATGGCCGCCACCGCAGGACTTAGTTTAACATAGAACTCTATGGGAAAAAGTTTTAAAAGGCTTATTCTCTGAAACCGGTTAATCAATGGAAACAAAAACTTACTAGCAATATTGTTTAGATGGTCCTCTATAAAGTTTGTGTTTTTTATGGCAATTGGAAATTCAAAATGGCTGCCACCGCAGGACTTAATTTAACATAGGACCCTATGGGAAAAAGTTTAAAAGGCTTCTTTTCTGAAACCGGTCAACCAATGGAAACAAAACTTACTAGCAATATTGTTTGGATGGTCCTCTATAAAGTTAATGTTTTTTTATCCCAATCGGAAATTCAAAATGGCCGCCACCGCAGGACTTGGTTTAACATTCAACCCTATGAGAAAAAAGTTTAAAAGGGCTTTTTCTCTGAAACCGTTTAACCAATCAAAACAAAACTTACTAGCAATATTGTTTGGATGGTCCTCTATAAAGTTTATGTTTTTTATGGCAACTGGAAATTCAAAATGGCCGCTACCGCAGGACTTAGTTTAACATAGGACCCTATGGGAAAAAGTTTTAAAAGGCTTCTTCTCTGAAACCGGTTAATCAATGGAAACAAAAACTTACTAGCAATATTGTTTGGATGGTCCTCTATAAAGTTTATGTTTTTTATGGCAATTGGAAATTCAAAATGGCCGCTATCGCAGGACTTAGTTTAACATTGGACCCTATGGGAAAAAGTTTTTAAAGGCTTCTTCTCTGAAACCGGTTAATCAATTGAAACAAAAACTTACTAGCAATATTGTTTGGATGGTCCTTTATAAAGTTTATGTTTTTTATGGCAATTGGAAATTCAAAATGGCCACCACCGCCGCAGGACTTAGTTTAACATTGAACCCTATGGGCAAATAAAAAAAATCTTCTCTATACAACCGGTTAACCAATGAAACAAAGCTTTCTAGTAATATTGTTTGGATGGTCCTAATTAAAGTTTATTGAAAATTACAGGACTAACTTTAACATCAGGGAAATGCCATCTTCATTTCCTATAAAATCAGGTGAGCGATACAGGCTCTTAAGAGCCTCTGGTTTATTTGAAGACCGATTTTCACTCTGTTTTTTGTTTTGTTCTTTAAAAATTGTGGTGTGATTTTTGTCTCGCCTGCGACGAAAGTCGCTGGAGGCGAGACATATGTATGGGAATCTGGCGGCGGCGGCGGCGTAAACACTTGACATCTTGCTTCATATCTTTGTAAGCCCAAGCCCTAGGTCCATCAAATTTGGTCCAGAGGTAGCTTAGGCCAGAGTTTTTTTATTACTTGGTTTACGGGACCGCCGGTCCTACTTCTGATGATTTCAAAATAAAAATAAAATTGTATCGAATGTTTTTTATTTTATATTTCCCACCCGGTTGTAACAAAAATTTCCAACGAAAATAAAATTTTGAAACTGCATTTCATTTCAATTGTTATTATAAGTGAAATGCGACAATCCATCGTACAACTTGATAATTACATTGTTCCAAACTCTATCGGAACTCCTCGGGTGACTAGTATGGAGGGTATCAGAAACAGCCGAAAAACCGGAAGTATTAGATTTGTCTCCCATGAACGATGGCAACATGAATCGTGCTATTTTAAAGTATTGGTGTTTAATGGACTGGAAAATAAACGGTAAATAGTTAAATAAGTAATTGTTCCTGCCCCTGGAATTGTTGATATTCTAACGAAAAATCTTTAAATAAAAATGGAAACTTCCAAACCATAAAGCATAATTTATTAATAAAACATTTGAAGCGAACCATTTTTATATGTCAGATTTAATTCATAAATCCGGACTTAATAATTGGCAACAGGACTCGAATTGCTTCTGTAATATTCTATAAATATTTATATTTATAAAATCATAATAAAAATGTTTTGAAATTGAATACATGCACAAGTACACTGCTTTATTGCTATGCCCATATACATGTATGTCTTTTAAATTGTCTTGTAAATTTCATAAGATTTTTTCTGTCTTTCCTTAATATCTTAAGAGCTAGAAAAAAAGTTAATAGCAAAATTGATCAGCTCATTAAGATCTGTACATGCCCTTTTATTTACCATGCATACAATGTAGTTTTCTATTTTTATAGGAACACTGGTCTATGTGTGCGGTGCAATCCTGTTTTCTGGGCATAATTAATTATTACCAGAGAAGGAATAAATTGCAACAGCCAAATTGAAGTTAGTCAGGTATATTTTTTATGACCCATCTACGAAAGTAGGGGGAATATAGTGTTTGGGTATGTTCGTCCGTCCGTCCCAAATGTTGCAAGATGGGGCATTATGTCTTTTGGACATATTCTTGTTTGTAAAACAATTGAAAATTCTGTTGAAATGCCTGTACCAAGTCAGGACCATTGTGATCTTCAGTATTTCCAGAAAGTCTTTGCCTTGATGTGTTTTTTCTTCCTGGACTGATGAGATAAATCTTCCCAGTTCAGTAGTTTGATTAATAATACCTTTATTTTATATTATTTAAACCTAGGTTCATGGTTAGTGGGGACATATTTTTCTTTTGTCTTGTTTGATAGATCAATACATCAATCTGTTTACACTATATATATTTTAGACACTGATACCAAAGAATTTATATTTTGTACCAAGTTGGGATCACTTCTAGTGCAAGTCTGTATTATAAACCTGATTTTTTTCTCTCCACTTTTTGCAAGTTTGATAATGCTGTTTTATCCTCTGTCTTACTAAAGAAGTATTTTATTTGATAACAAATTGACTCTTGTTATATTCCAGGTGTAACCATGACGTTTGATCCCATCTGTATCCATTGTGGGGACTTAGATGTATCCACTAATGACTATATTAATAACTTAAGAGAGAACTCTGGGATAGTTCGCCCATTATGCAACACAGTCTTCAATCTGACAAACCCATTGTAACGAGGAATCCTGTCAAGACAAAAAAGACCAGAAAATGAACTATGCTAAAATAAAAAAAATTCAACTATCTAGACCTTTTATTTTTATTTTTTTCATCGACTCCTCGATTTCAGTTGTTTTATTTTTATTTTTATTTATTCCTTCCTACTCCATTTTTTCAAAATCTGTCCCGTAAACCAAATAATAAAAAAACTCTGGCCTTATGATGAGTACTTGCCAGTCAGTCACCTGTCACCTGACCTTGACCTCAATTTCACGGTCCAGTGACTAAGTTAAAGTTTTTGGGTTACGACAGTTCCTCTGTAACTACGCATGGTAGGATGACAATATTTGGTGTATAGGTTGCTGATGACTAGTACATGACTGTCTGGTAGGTGTCACCTGACCTTGACCTCAATTTCACGGTCCAGCGACTACGTTAAAGTTTTTGGGTTACGACAGTTCCTCTGTAACTATGCATGGTAGGATGACAATATTTGGTGTATAGGTTGCTGATGACTAGTACATGACTGTCTGGTAAGTGTCACCTGACCTTGACCTCAATTTCACCGTCCAGCGACTACGTTAAAGTTTTTGGGTTACGACAGTTCCTCTGTAACTACACATGGTAGGATGACAATATTTGGTGTACAGGTTGCTGATGAATAGTACATGACTGTCTGGTAGGTTCCACCTGACCTTGACCTCAATTTCACGGTCCAGCGACTACGTTAAAGTTTTTGGGTTATGGCTGTTCCCCTGTAACTATGCAGAGTATGGTGACAATATTTTGTATACAGGCTGCTGCTGATATTTAATGCTATTTACGTAATGCTTATGACGAAATTTATTTTCGTTACTGATGCGGAATGCAGGCAAGACGTTTTTCTGTGTCCACACTTGTTACTAAGGTGGAATATACTGATATAGGGAAATTTTTCTCCTGGAATCCCCACATTGTCCAACAATAGTATCTCGCAATTTACAAACTTCTTTATATTTATGATGTCTATTACCAGTAATATGGAGTAGGCATTGCCAAAATGCTAGCATGACAATATAGTCCTTTATTATCAATACATATTAATGTGCATTTCATAATTGACGTTACTTTCTATCACCCTAAAAGTGCCTCTAAATTCCAGTAGTAAGCGACGTCCTTCTTTGTAACTGTGACGTCACATGAAGTGTAATTTGATTGTTAGTTTTTAAAGATCGATTTAGAGATTGCAAAAAGATAGTATGAAATGTTTGTTGTTAATTTTAAATATAACATTTAATTTTTATCGATGTCAACTTTATTTTCAAATCTTTCTTAAAAATATTTTTAGTACTTTTATTCATTCACTTTGTTACAGTTTTTTGACGATATCAACTTCCAGACAAAAAAAATTAATATCAGCATTAAACAGATTTTGATCACATGACACGTAATTGCCGTAGAGCTCACTGCTCTTCCGGGGCAGCTTTGATGTAATAATGAATAATAATTTTAATTTGCTTTTAAATTGAAATCTGATTATTGCATGAATATAGCTGAAATATTGCTGCTCGGGCGTTAAACACCATTAATCAATCAATCAATGAAATCTGATTGTCCAATTCAAATGTAGAAATCCATATTATACCATATTACTTGCGTTTGTCCCACATACTATTCTTATGCTGTTAAAATTTAAATAGTTCTATGACATTCTGCTTTTAAAGTTAAAAATTGTCAATATTTGTAGTTTAAATTAAATTATAAGGAATATTTCAAATTTTTGAACATGTCAATATCATGTAGGAGTTACCTCCCATACAATGTAGTCTATTCCAGACATAGTCCATACACACATGTATTCCCTATTTTCGGAATACTAGAGTTACTTCCCATTTGCAAGAGTTGTCTTTCATAACAGCAGGTATCTAGTATTAAACAGATGGGGGAAAATCACGTTTTTATTTTTTTTTTAAATAGTGTCTGTGGACTGATTCTTCCAGCACCACTTAAAAACTGCAGAATTAGTTTGCATATCATAATAAATTTTATTGGATGCTTTGCTATGTGTGAATAAAAAAAATATTGTAGAAAAACTACTTTTTACCCACAGTAGGTACTATAAAGTACCTGCTCTAAAGAACAGATAACTCTGCAAATGGGAGATAAATCTTGTTTGCCGCAAGTAGGGAATTCTTTTGTTGACTTCTATGGAACAAACTCAATATAAACAAAATATTAAAATACTTCGAGTTTTAGGAGTCAGACCCAAACTATATTATATCATATATATAGCTTAACTATTGCTTGCTTTGCAAAATCAATCAATTAATAAATTTTAACTTCAGGGAAATGCCATCTTGATTGCCTATAAAATCAGGTGAGCTATACAGACTCTTAAGAGCCTCTAGTTCCCTTGTAGCAACACCACACGAACAAAAATAAACCACAAATTAAAATTAAAAAATTAAAATTAAAAAAACAAAACGGGACTTTTCAAAAATGTTTTTACATCTAAAATTTGTTCAAACTGTACATAATTTAAATATGTTCAGATACAAACTGGGTTTACATTTTCCTGTTGCCATGGAAACTGAAAAGGCAGATTTTTTTATGTCAACTATCTGGATACATGTATTTTACAAATACCTGTTAAGTTCATAGTCAATGTAGACAATACATTTCTGTTAAAGAGGTAGTATAAAATGAAGACTTGTTACAGGTTATTGAAAAATGTCATGAAATATTGCTTGCTGGACGTTAAAAAATTATCAACATGATCAATTAATCAATCAATCAATATTCGTATTAAAACAAACTGAATATAGCTGAAATATTGCTTGCTGGATGTTAAAAAATAATCAATCAATCAATCAGTCAATCAATATTCTTATTAAAACATCCTAATATACATGTAGCTGAAATATTGCTTGCTGGACATTAAACAATAATCATTCAATGCATGTATTAAAAAACACCCAGTAAATTTGTAGTCAATATAGAATATAAATGTCTGTTAGAGCCAGTTCCCTTGATGTCATTATATTTTAGGTATAAAATAACATTGAAAGATATTTGTTAAAATGTACATTTCATCTTACAAAAATAGGTTATGTACTTTGGTCATGTGACCAGGGTCTGTTGCACTAATGATGTCCTTGAGGTGGTGTGATGAAGCTATTTAAATTTTTTCCAGTTGATACCAGACTTTTGTCGTCTGCTTAAACAATTTGTTTTCTCAGCAGCAATAAAGATGAATAACAAAGAAAATATTGTTTACATTTTAGTTTTAGAAGAATATGGACCAAGTACAATTGAATTATGTAAGTAAAGTTTATATTGTGAAGTAAATACTAGTATGTTAACATGTACAAGTACAGATCTGTGGCTTAACATGCTTAATGCCACTTTTATCAATTTTTCGGCCATACATGTATCAACTATCATGGTGTCCAGTGTTAATGGTCTAATTAGACGTAAGCAACATAGTTTTCCATTGCTGTGTGAACACAAACATGTATTGTTCACTACAATCCTCCATCTTTGTTTGACTAAATAGAATTTGAATTTTTATAAAACATTTATAACATGAATGGCAGGTCACATAAATGTGTTGACAGATTAACAAAATGGACAATGAACATTAGACTTGATGGTGGTCAATTAAAAATAAATGTACATTTATCTACGTTTACATATATTGTGTTACTGTTACTATGGATTGACTGTTATAGTATCATTTCAGAGACTTTGGATGGCTGCTTTGGCTGGTCAGACTGAGAAGGTGGAGGACTACATAAAGAGAGGGGCGGATGTCAATTATAAAGAAGGGGTGAGTTACTTGTGTTTTAACATTTATCTGTGACAACAAATCATTAATAACACATCACACATGACAGACATCAGTCACACAAATTAAATATTTCACAGTAAGTGTGACCGTCTGAATCAGAAAATATCATAACAATGTCTGCTACAACAGTACATCATGGCTGACTAATTAAATATTTCACCACGAGTGTGACGATTTATTTAACTCATGGCTGACATCACCACGAGTGTTACGATTTATTTAACTCATGGCTGACATCACCACGAGTGTGCCGATTTATTTAACTCATGGCTGACATCACCACGAGTGTGACGATTTATTTAACTCATGGCTGACATCACCACGAGTGTGACGATTTATTTAACTCGTATCTTTGTCCTGAATCAGAAAATATCGCGTTTGATTTGATCCGTTACAAAAACTACTTTTGTTATATGTAGGTGTATTACTTACATTGAGAAGATTTGATGATCAAATGTTTATTTACAGAGAATGTTTACAGATAGTTTATTTCTGTTGTAGTCAGGATGGAGTGTTTTACATGTAGCATCGGGGGGAGGCCATCCAGAGATAGTATCCAGGCTCCTGTCCCTGGGGGCTGATATAAACGCCAAGGATGACGAGGTATGTATTTACTTAACTGATTTGTGTGTTTATCATTGATCACTAACAACAAATAAGTCACCATTTATTTTATGACTGACACCCTGTACCACTATAATCCTCCATGGTATGTTGTCAAAAGGGGGAGGAGTTGACTATCCCCACCCCCTAGATTATGTACATTTTCTAATTTGTATATTTATACAATCTACACACAAAACTGTGCTTGTTTTTTTCATTCTTTTTAGTAAGATTGTATTTTTTACTGTACATGTGTGTGTATTGTTCTGGGGATATTGAAGTCTCCTCCACCCATCATTGAAGTTTCCTCCACCCCTCATTGAAGTCACCTCCACCCATTTTTGCATCAGTTCTTACTGTTACTGTGGGTTTATTGCTGTCCTGACCCCATCATGACATTAATGATTAATAATACGGAAAAAAGTTGTGATCCCCCATAACTATGAGTTATTTTATTACGGATGATTATAATCCCTCAGGGTTGTTTTAACCCCCCCCCCCCCCCCCCCCCCCCTTATATACAGAACTGTTCATTAAATATTTTCTGGGTGGGTGGAGATTCCCTACCTAAAAGTACATATTTTTATATTGATGATTAAAAGAGTGGTAATTTCATTTAAAGGTTTTATACTCGGGGACTTTCCCTCTTACCCCACACCCTCATCATTGCATTGATAACTTTCAAATGTGTTGACGTCCCTGCCCCCTATAAATGCATGTTTTATTAATGAAGACAATTAAAATAGTTTGGTTATTTGTGTTGATACCACAGTTCCATTCATTTATAATTTATTGTATTGAAAATGGTTCAGATCCCCACCCTATATAAATGTATGTTTTTATAATCCCAATAGTTTAAAGAGTTTATATCAGTGCACCCTAACCCACCCTTAAAGTGTATGTTTTTAAAATCCCAATAGTTTAAAGAGTTTATATCAGTGCACAGTTTGATACCCAAGGGCTCGCCCTGCCCCTTCCATTCTTTTATAATTTATTATCTTAAAAATGGTTCAGATCCCCACCCTATAAGTGTATGTTTTTATAATCCCAATAGTTTAATGAGTTATATCAGTGCACTGTTTGATACCCAAGGGCTTGCCCCACCCCTTCCATTCATTTATAATTTATTATCTTAAAAATAGTTCAGATCCCCACCCTATATGTGTATGTTTTTATAATCACAATAGTTTAATGAGTTTATATCAGTGAACTGTTTGATACCCAAGGGCTTGCCCCCACACCTTCCATTCATTTATAATTTATTATCTTAAAAATGGTTCAGATCCCCACCCTATATGTGTATGTTTTTATAATCCCAATAGGTTAATTAGTTTGAGTTTATATCAGTGCACTGTTTGATACCCAATGGCTTGCCCCACCCCTTCCATTCATTTATAATTTATTATCTTAAAAATAGTTCAGATCCCCACCCTATATGTGTATGTTTTTATAATCCCAATAGTTTAATGAGTTTTTATCAGTAAACTGTTTGATACCCAAGGGCTTGCCCCCACCCCTTCCATTCATTTATAATTTATTATCTTAAAAATGTTTCAGATCCCCACTCTATAAGTGTATGTTTTTATAATCCCAATAGTTTAATGAGTTTATATCAGTGCACTGTTTGATACTTAAGGGCTTGCCCCCGCCCCTTCCATTCTTTTATAATTTATTATCTTTAAAAATGGTTCAGATCCCCACCCTATAAGTGTATGTTTTTTATAATCCCAATAGGTTAATGAGTTTATATCTGTGCACTGTTTGATACCCAAGGGCTTGTCCCACCCCTTCCATTCATTTATAATTTATTATCTTAAAAATGGTTCAGATCCCCACCCTATAAGTGTATGTTTTTATAATCCCAATAGTTTAATGAGTTTATATCAGTGCACTGTTTGATACCCAAGGGCATGCCCCTACCCCTTCTTTACTATCTTAAAATGGTTCAGATCCCGAGCTATAAGTGTATGTTTTTATAATCCAAATAGTTTAATCAGTATATAGCGGTTTATGAATGGTGTAAACAGGCCCAAACCATATTATATTGTATAACCTGTTCAAGAATTTGAAATATTAATTATAATTTAATTTGAACTATTGATCTTGACAATTTTAACGTTGAAAACAGCAATGACGTCATAGAACTCTTTGAATTTTAACTGAGAATAGTGCAAGTGTCCAATGCAAGTTATATGGTATAATATGGGTTTCCCCCAGTTGAATTGCCCAATCAGATTTCAGCTAACAAAGCAAATTAAGTTATATGGTCCAAAATCCAAAATTGCCACCACGTGGAACGCAGCTTAACATATAGCAATCTAATTAAAATTAAATCTTTCACTTGCTCCCCCCTTTTTGCTATGGTCGCTGCGTGTAACGCAGCAACCAATAACAAAAAGGGGGGAGCAAGTGAAAGATTTAATTTTAATTAGATTGAACATATAGGACCCTATGGGAAATAACACACAAATAGTTTCTACAAAACTGTTCCACACAATTAAAGCAAATTATGCAGAAATGAAGCATAGATAGTTATCTTGTTATTTTGAGTTTTTTAAGCAAATTGGAAATTCAACATGGCTACCAGGACTACTAGTGTGTTCTGATTAGACGAATTTAAAAAATCTTCTCACAAACGGCTTGGCAGATTCATTTAAAATATAACAGCAATAAATCTCTTTGTCCTTTACAAAGTTTTTTGTGCAGATCACAAATCTGAAATGACCGCCACCATGGAACACAGCTTAACAAGGATAGGAAATTTAACAAGGCTGCCAAAGCTGTAAATGCATTCTGATTGGCTGAAATTTCAAAATTAGCTTCCTCAAAAACTGCTTGGCAAAAGGAATTGTGATACTGAAGAAATGTATCTCAGATGGACCTCTACTAATTTTGAGTTTTTTTATTTCCTTCCAACATACAAGATTGTTGCCACCATGGAACCTCACTTAACATAGTAACCTAAGAGAAAAACATAAAACAGCTTCTACTCAGACACTGTCCTAAAAATTGCCGATTTTAAATTCAGCATGGCAACATTTATAGAAACAGCACCTTCACATAAACTCTTCAGCATTTAAGCATTTGAGCATAAATGTTTCATCTGCACCTGGTACTTGTGTGAAAGGGAAAGGGTTAATTCACTGCTCAAAATCCCTACCATGAAGCCATCCTAATATTCACTCATTGCAGCACTGGTTAAGATCCCCTTCCTAAAACTCTTTTAATTCACTGAACAAGTCGATTCAATAGATTGTAAGACCAATACTACTACTAGACACTACCACCACCAGGACATATGCACCCCTATAAACTATCCCTACATAATGTACATCTACTTGTCAATACTACTCTCTTCACCACCCCCAGTCATCTGTACCCTTAAACTATCCCTACATCAATTTCAATGCTACACTCTCCACCACCACCAGGTTAACTGTGCCCTTAAACTATCCCTGCCTCTACTGGTCAATACTACTCTCTTCACCACCCCCGGTCATCTGTACCCTTAAACTATCCCTACATCAATTTCAATGCTACACTCTCCACCACCACCAGGTTAACTGTGCCCTTAAACTATCCCTGCCTCTACTGGTCAATACTACACTTTCCACCACCACCAGGTCATCTGCACCCTTAAACTATTACTACATCTACTTGTCAATACTAGACTCTCCACCACCACCTGTTCATCTGTACCCTTAAACTATCCCTACCTCTACTTGTCAATACTACACTTTCCACCACCACCAGGTCATCTGCACCCTTAAACTATTACTACATCTACTTGTCAATACTAGACTCTCCACCACCACCTGTTCATCTGTACCCTTAAACTATAACTACATCTACTTGTCAATACTAGACTCTCCACCACCACCAGGTCATCTGCACCCTTAAACTATTACTACATCTACTTGTCAATACTAGACTCTCCACCACCACCAGGTCATCTGCACCCTTAAAATATCAATACATGCACTGGTCAATACCAGACACTCCACCACCTCCAGGTCGTCTGTACCCTTAGACTATCCCTACCTCTACTTGTCAATACTAGACTTTCCACCACCACCAGGTCATCTGTACCCTTAAACCATTACTACGTTCTACTTGTCAATTCTAGACACTCCACCACCACCAGGTCATCTGTACCCTTAATCTATCCCTACATTTACCTGTCAGTACTGGACTCTCCGCTAAAACCAGGTCATCTGTACCCTTTAATTATCCCTACATCAATTTGTCAATACTACACTCTCCACCACCACCAGGTTAACTGTGCCCTTAAACTATCCCTGCCTCTACTGGTCAATACTACTCTCTTCACCACCCCAGTCATCCGAGTGTAGCCTTAAACTATCCCTACCTCTACTTGTCAATACTAGACTTTCCACCACCACCAGGTCATCTGCACCCTTAAACTATTACTACATCTACTTGTCAATACTAGACACTCCACCACCACCAGGTCATCTGTACCCTTAAATCATTACTACATTCTACTTGTCAATTCTAGACACTCCACCACCACCAGGTCATCTGTACCCTTAATCTATCCCTACATCTACCTGTCAGTACTGGACTGTCCGCTAAAACCAGGTCATCTGTACCCTTTAACTATCCCTACATCAATTTGTCAATACTACACTCTCCACCACCACCAGGTTAACTGTGCCCTTAAACTATCCCTGCCTCTACTGGTCAATACTACTCTCTTCACCACCCCAGTCATCCGAGTGTAGCCTTAAACTATCCCTACCTCTACTTGTCAATACTACACTCTCCACCACCACCAGGGTGTCTGTACCCTTAAACTATCACTACATCTGCTTGTCAGTACTAGACTCTCCACCACCACCAGGTCTTCTGCACCCAGGGGTGGAAAAATGTGTTAGTCCCACGCCCGGGGCAGTGCAGTTGTATCTACGGGCATGCTTTTTCCATAGAAAAAAGTCCGTCCGGCATTTCTATTCAAATAAAAAACATTTCTTTAATTTCATTTTACATCTTGATTGAAAGTTTGCCTTTAATTTTGTATTAATTTTAGCATAACAAAATCGAGAGATTACTTCCTGGTTTAGTCTATTGCGATATCCGGAAATAGATAAATGAACATTCTAAGAATCAGAATCATTTCGGCGTATGAAAGTAACCGAGGTTTCGATTCAAGCGCTTACTTATTGTTGCTTTATTAAATGTAGTTGATAGGGCCGCGAATGATAAATGTCGCTCTTCAATTTCAAGTTTACTTCAAGTAAACAGAACGTGATCATGGGATCCGAACAGAATAAAAAAAGGCACTGATGACGATGATGATTATTGTGAATCTAAAGATAAAAAAGTATGACCGTGAAAAACGAGTCTGAACTTTCAAAACATCTCAAAAACTGAAATCTACAAACTCTGAACTCATGTTTTATTACATGCAATAAATAAAATCTCTTGATAACATAAACTGTTTTTTTACAGACGAAATTGCTAATACAACAATGTCAAATATCAATAATATTTTAAATTAATAGAATAGTCCATTGGCATTCCACACTACTAAAAATAATATGCATACATTTTATTGTTATATACCAGTTACAAAATATCTTGGTATGAATTGGGCTTTGAATGAAAACAGCTGGGCTTGGGCAATAAAAATCTTTAAAAGCCCTCGGCTTGACCTTAAGGAGAAAATTTTTCCACCACTGCTGCACCCTTAAAATATGAATACATCCACTGGTCAATCCTAGACATTCCACAACCACCAGGTCGTCTGTACTCTTAGACTATCCCTACCTCTACTTGTCAATACTAGACTCTCCACCACCACCAGGTCATCTGTACCCTTGAATTATTACTACATCTACTGGTCAATACTAGACTCTACACCACCACCAGGTCATCTGTATCCTTGAACTATTACTACATCTACTTGTCAATACTAGACTCTCCACCACCACCAGGTCATCTGTACCCTTAAACTATTACTTCATCTACTGGTCAATACTAGACTCTCCACCACAGGTCATCTGTACCCTTGAACTATTACTACATCTACTGGTCAATACTAGACTCTCCACCACAGATCATCTGTACCCTTGAACTATCCCTATATCTACTTGTCAATACTAGACACTACACCACCAGGTCATCTGTACCCTTGAACTATTACTACATCTACTGGTCAATACTAGACTCTCCACCACAGGTCATCTGTACCCTTGAACTATTACTACATCTACTTGTCAATACTAGATTCTCCACCACCACCAGGTCGTCTGTTCCCTTAGAATATCAATACATCTACTGGTCAATACTAGACTCTCCATGGCCAGCACAGGTCATCTGTACCCTTAAACTTTTACTACATCTACTTGTCAATACTAGACTCTCCATGGCCAGCACAGGTCATCTGTACCCTTAAACTTTTACAACATCTACTTGTCAATACTAAACTCTCCACCACCACCACCAGTTCATCAGTACCCTTAAACTATTACTACATATGTGACCAGGGCTTCTTGCTGGTCAGGGTGTGTCTCGTTGATGAGATGGGTGAATGAGGCGACGATGCTGTACAATGAATGGCGATGACTGTAGTTAGTCGGATGCCAATTTTCCAGAGGAACTTACTTCGGTGTAGAATTGACTCTCAAACTCAAATACGATAAATAATTTAGTGATCCCAGCCAGTACAGACTAATTTTACATTATAGTGGATATGTCAGGAACAGAGTTCTGACTCCAACTGACAAAACATATTTTAACATCATATTTATACAGGAAAACTAATATGATCTATAATACTCAATTCAATTTGACACATGGTTTGACATAATTAAAGATATTTACATATTTTCTTTATAATTAACACTGTAATGTCTAATTGGATTAATGTTGTATAAGTAAAAGATAATTACACTGGTAAAAGGTGTCATACGTTTTATCACAATAATGCCTAACATGCCTAATGGATTAAAGTTACACACGTGAAAGATAAGGTTAAATGTGTCACTCATTAATTACAAATCCAAAATGGAATGTTTATCACAGAAGATTAAAAACCTGTAAATAATACGTACAAAAATACTGAAAATAATAAAAGATTGTTGTATAAAATTTTGTCTATATTTCACTCGGTCATACATCTACTTGTCAATGCTAGACTCTCCACCACCACCAGGTCCTCCGTACCCTTAAACTATTACTACATCTACTTGTCAATACTAGACTCTCCACCGTCACGGTCATCTGTACCCTATCAATACATCTACTTGTCAATGCTAAACTCTCCACCACCACCACCACCACAGGTCATCTGCACCCTTAAACTATCCCTACATCTTCTTGTCAATACTGGACTTTCCATTGTCCCTGGGTCATCTGTTGGCTATCCCTACATCTGCTTGTCAATACTAGACTCTCCACAACCACCATGTCATATGCACCCTTAAACTATCCCTACATCTACTTGTCAGTACTGGACTCCTCGCCACCACCAGGTCATCTGTACCCTTTAACTATCCCTGCAACTACAGGTCAATACTAGACACCACCACCACCAGGTCATCTGTACCCTTAAACTATCCCTACATCTACTTGTCAATATTATATTCTCCACCACCTGGTCATCTGTGCCCTTCAACTTTCCCAACATTTTCTTGTCAATACTAGACACTCCATCACCACCAGGTCATCTGAACCTTTTGTTGGGTCCATGCTTCTATATTTTATTCTTTAAAGTGGACACAGTGGCTGTGTGGTTTAGGTAGTTGGTCTGTTACTATTGATCCCAGGCATGAACAACTAGATGGCGAGTTTGAGCCTTACTTCTGTATTATATTCTTTAAAATGGTCACAGACATGTCACACAGACTTTGAGTGTTACTTGACCTTACTTTATGTTGAATGTGCTACACTTTAACTTACTAATACTGACAATGATTCCTTCCAATGGCCAGTTTGGCAGACCTAGTGAAAAGTTATCTTAAAGGGGAATGTGGGCACCAAATATTTACTCTTATTCTGTTTCTTAGTATAGATAGAGTTTGTTATATTCTGTGCTTGAATATACCTGTCTGTGTAACCATTTGATATTTATTTCAGGGAAGAACACCGTATGATGATGCAAGGAATGGAGCGATAAAGAAACTGCTTAAGGTAATATTTTAGTTACATTGTCTATAATGTAAATGTTTGGAACAAAATATCTTCAACATGAATATAGCATGACTACTTGTTTGTTTCATGTAGGACCCATTGGAATTGTAATAGATAATTGTATTTGTTAATAACATGCTGGTATATACAGTTATATGTTTGGAGTGTTTGATTTTACATATCAACTTCCACTGCCTGTTTACAAAGATTAATATCTATAAAAAAAATATTTCTAGTATGTCTGTAACACTGATTAGTTACATATGTTCAACTGGACCCAGCGCCATAAAACCTTTTTGAGTAAAAATGTTTTGCTCAGCATGAGAATTTTCTCAATTGCCATGACAACAGGGGAAAAGGAAAGATTTTATTGGATGAAAATATTGTCCGCAAAGAAAATGTTAATGACACAGAGCATTGCTTCCTGCTTTTTTGGTGCATTGTTCATATAGTATAGTTGTCTTTGGTTTTGCAAAATTCTTAAAAACTAACACAACACAAAATGATAAGGAAGACACGTGGTCAGATGACAACAAAAATGATAAGTACAAAAACAATCCTTTGGCACCAAACACAGAAAATTGTATCAATCGGGATTAGTTTGGACACCTCATCAGCTCCAGCTTCACATTTGACTGGGAATCTTGTCCAGATATTAAACTTAATATCAAAACTGATAAGGCTATGAATATTTTGGAATGGGTAGTTGTTATAGGAAGTAAAACCTGAACTAATTTAAATTATATATATATATTTATCAATATATAGACACATGATAGAAAATCAAGTGCAATAACTGTTTCGGCTGTTTTATTTTATTTTACAGGCTGCTCAAGACAGTGCTAACAAAGGTATGTTTCAGTAACATAAATGTTTGTTTTATTTATGTTAAATGTTAAGAAGACTGGACTGACATTCTGGATAACTTACTTGTGAATAAGCCACAGATGCTCTGGTTTAACTAAAAAGTAAATGTATAAATGAAGCACATGTAGACATGATTATTTCATTACTTTTTACAGGCTTGCCAGTAGAACTATTTCAAATGGACAAAGAGTCTGCCAGTGTGTTTACAGACTTGCTTAAAGAAGACAGTTATGAACTCTTCGAGTTGAGATCAATGCTACAGGGGGAACAGGGAACAGGCAAATCCACTATTGCCAGGTTCCTTGTTGGAAAGGGTCCCACAAATGTTAGAATGTCCACTGACGGCATTGAACTTTACACTGGCTTGTCATTTTTTGATGATGAAACAGATGCATGGATTGACGGCAAGCAAGGTAATACCACAAACTATGTCTTATTGTCTGACTTGGATCATCTAATAGTTTAAACATAATAACATCATATCAAATCAAGTTGAAACAATCAAAAATCTATATTTAGTTGTATGGATGTGTTAAGCTACATAAGTAACTGGTATGCAGTCAATGGTAGGTGCTGCAACATTCATCAATTATTTGTTATAGGCAAAAAATTAAATGTTGACTTTTAAGTAGACTTTTCGAAACAAGTTATTTAACAATTGTGTCTAAAGTATATTGCTACATTTACAGATTTTGCGATGGAAGACATAACAGTAAGCAGATCTATCAAAGCTTTCAAGAAGGAAGGATCATTACTTCAAGAACTACCAGAAGGGAAGAAATTGGAAATCGCTGAACAGGGAAATACAGAATATGTGCCACCAGATAAAATTTCTGAAGAATACTGTGAAAATCAATCACCTGCACTGCTGTCAATAGAGAAATGTGTACAGGCGAAACAAGAACATGCATCAGAGAGCACTGATTATATTAGGCTGAAACAAAAAAATTTAAAACCTCAGTTAACTGGTGAACATAGTGCGAAACTAGAGAATCTTACTAATTCCGAAAAGGAAAGATTAATGTATCCTGATTACCATGTCCCTTCTGAACCTATTAAAAACCCTCAGGGACTATTTGAAAAATTAAAGGCATTCTTTGGCATAAAGGAACAGGTTGAAGAAATAAAAATATCTGTAACAAAGAATGAATTCTTCAATAAATCGAGAGATGTTGCTAAAAAGGAATTTCATAAAAGGAAGATAGTACCTGTTACAATTTGGGATTTTGGAGGACAGGATGTGTTCTACAGTACCCACCAAACCTTCCTGACATACCGTGCTGTCTATATGCTTATTTTGGACGGCAGTCGTACATTGAATGAGCCATGCAAATATGAACAGTTTTTACCTGGCAGATATGGAGCCAAGACACAAAAAGGTAAGAATAAATATATGTGTGAATAAAACTAATGCAGATTGCAAGGTAATATATCCCATATTGTGGCATCAAGTTTTATTAGGAGTAACCGTTATTTAGCCCAGACTTTTTGTAAGCAAACTGACCACCCCTAGTGAGTCATTTAAGATTGGAGTGGACACACCATTCACTTCATACATGGAGACTGGAATCTTCAACCTCAGTATTTACAAGTACATGATCAATTGCAGATGGCCAAATACTTTACTCTTAAGACATCTTGAAAACTGTGATAAATAAAAAGAAAAAGCAGCAAAAACATAACAAAACAGCAAGGCAGACTCTACTTATAAGTTGGACTGGGTTTTTACACATCCTTATGTTGCAAAAAATTTGCAGAGTTGGAAAATGACCCTGAAAATAAACATTTATGCAGAAGAAGACATACATGTATATAGACCTGTTTTATTTAACATACAGTGTAGCAAACATTTGACCATCTAGCATAAGACAAAAGGTGGCATTGTTTAGTAATTTAAAATAATAAAAATTGTTTCTATTGTAGACTATATAAGATTTTGGATCAACACTATAATCACCTATTGTAAAGGGGAGTTACCTGGGTTTCCTAAAATCATTGTAATTCTAACACACAAGGATAAACTCAAAGGGGTAAGTCTTCCATTAATGACATATCATCCACTTTACGATTAGCTTCATGGCATCACATTTCAGTGTCTGGATGTTTATGCTATCCCTTTGATTTGGAATGCAGTTCAATAATTTTGATTATTATGGGAAATCAATAACTAAAATCCAATAAGACATTTTCACTGAGTCATAGGTAGTCTTTCCTATTCCTGGAATTGACTTTTTCCTAGACATGACAATGAGTATCTCCACAGGTGCTGCTTACTCATTCGGAGCACCTGAGTGAATCCATGTTGGTTTGTATTGGTTCCGGTTACTCACTTTCTGTTTTTGTGTTTTTGGTTTTTGTTTTGTGTTGTACTGTATATGTTTTTTAATATCCTGATTTGTAATTATCTCTTGACCTGCTCTTGTTGTTCGGTAGGTTTCCTTGCTATTTGTTTGGATTACCGGGTATATTCAATATATTTTATGTAAGCCAGTAGACTTAGCAAGACAATATATTACAATTTTCCAGACTGAAATCGAAAGAAGAAGAAATGAAATATTTGGAGAAATCGAAGAAATGTTTGATGGCAGCCTGACTAAACAGCATTTGGCCATCGAAGACAGAATATTTGTCAATGCAAGAGACAGCAGTGACTCAGAAATGGAAAAGATTAAAATATCTTTGATGCATCAAGCAAGAATTCAACCCACATGGGGTCAGAAAATGCCAAAATGTTTTCTTCCACTTGAATTAGAAATCCAGTATCTTGCCAAGAATGGTTACACACTGATACACATTGAACATATGAAGAAAATAAACTCTCTGCAGCCGATCCGTCCATTATCTGATTCAGAGCTTAAGGTGTTCTTGAAATTCCAACACTCCGTAGGCAAAATCCTTTATTTCGATGAGCTATACTTGGATCAGAATATCATCATCTCTCCAACATTTCTTATCGATGCCTTCAAATCCATTATTACAGACCAGCAGTTCTGCAAAGGAAACAAGCAGAAAGAAGAAGCTTGGTACTCTATGTATAAAAATGGAATTATTTTCAAGCAAGCAGTTGAGACAATTTGGAAACAAAAGAAGTATGCAAATTTTTCCAAGTCAATTTCATATCTGCTAGGGGTGATGACTCATCTTGATATCTTTGTGGAGCCCCGGCTTTATGATTCTCATCATCAGCGAATACCAACTAAGTTCTTTTACGTGGCTAGCATGGTACGAAAACAGGATACAACTGGATATCTTCAGTCGCCCTCATTCTGCCAAAGAAACATTGCCTTGTCCTTTGATGCCACCAGCTCAATTATACCTCCGGCTCTGTCTTTCAGATTTATCAGTTACTGCTTGAGTATATGGGGTGTGAAGACATATGGAGATAACAACGAAGATATGTTGTTTCACAGGTCAGCTGTTTTTACAATTGACCCTTCTCTTGACCTACACATTCAATGCCAAGAAGAGCGCCTGATTGTTCGTCTAGTACATGCAAGAAATCGAGCTTTGATCATGAAAGATTTAGCATCAAGTATAAGAGAATGCTTATTTGCTGCCCTACATAAGATCAGTCAGCTTTATATCAGAACAAACAGTGAACATGAAGAAAATACACAGTCATTTAATGTTAAACTATGCTGTAGCTCTTCAATTGAACCTTGCTTCATTGACATTAGAGATATGAGTGAGGTTTGGATCTGTTCCCGACATCAGATAGAACATGGGAAAGATACGGTTTTGTCATGGTTTACAGAAAAGGTAATACACACATATTTTTAGCATTTACAGAAGGCAAAATGATGTCAAACCAGCCCTTTCTATATGTTGTATAGTTTTAAATAGAAGGCAAAATGATGTCAAACCAGCCCTCTATATGTTGTATAGTTTAATTAATATCATTTATCCTCTATATGTTGTATAGTTTTAAATTTTACCATTTATTGAACGCAAACACTTTAACATCATTTTGCTCTTCATTTTAAATGCTATAAATCTCATTAACTGAATCCCTTTATATTATAGTCTGTGTTGTTTTTTTAATCCTTTTCAATTTTTTTTTCAGATATTATTTTATTTCTAATCTATTGTTTCAAATTATTGCCTACATATAATGTGTTTCATAAACAACCCAGAAAGTTAAATTTGAAGAACATTCTGAGATGATAAACAGCTAACAAAGAAGTTACCTACAACTCAGTCATAAATAAACTATAAAAAACACAAGTTAATTTTTACATTTTCTGTTTCAGGGAAAGGAAAGTTGTGAATCCTCTTGTCCAGGTATACTATTTGTCTTGATACAGTTGATTCAATAAAGATGTAAACTTGCAGTATTTTGTAAAGACTAAGTCTTGAAACTATTGAAGTGGAACTTAAAAAATATATTAAAACATTTTTCAAGTAGATCATACAATTAGTAACATGCTAATTCAAAACTTCATAGAGAATGTGCATATAAAGTAGCAGATTGGAGGAGAAAACTAATTGGAGTAGGATATGCCGTCAATGAGGACAAGTAATATGGTGATAATTTAAAATAATTTTATTACACAAAGATTAATTTTAATAAAAAAAAATGACACTTTCAAATGCTTCAGACAGACATGATTATTGAGACTGCATTGTGTATGATGTAGTTAATGAGATAGTTGTATTAAAATTGTTTTTTTAGTGACAGACAGAAATTTCTTACAACAATCACCCACTGATCTTCATTTGCGAAGACTTGCCACAAAATATAACAGGAATGAAGTTCGACAACTGGTTATTGCATTGGGATTACCATATGAAATGTGGGATAAACTGAATACAAGTGTATTGACAGACGAGACTATCGGATTTACAGCTCTTGAGAAATGCTTTAAAATGGTGTCATTTACATTTAACGACCTTAAAATTGCTGCTGAGAAAGAACACATTCAAAATCCTCACACCATTTGCAAGGTAGTATATTTAGCTGATTTCTGAAGACAATCTAGCAACTAAATCTAATGTCCCGAATCAGAAATAAAAATTGCGCATATTGCATAAATAAATGTGACACAATATCTAGTCATTGTATGAATATAGAGAGTGTATTCCAAATAGGCCTGTTAAATCAGGTAGCCATTTTGGGGGAAATACATTGGCGATAGCACATGAAAGATACCAAGCTGCAAGTTTTGTAAATGCCTGACTGTGTTCCACACACTATAATTTCCCTTTACTCGAGTGTTATCTCCCTTTACAACAGTTTTGTAGAAGACTGAATGTGTTCCCCGTACTATATTTTCCCTTTACTCGAGTGTTATCTCCCTTTACATCAAGTTTTGTAGATGACTGACTTTGCTCCCCATATTATTAACTCCCTTTACTCTAGTGTTATCTCCCTTTACAGCAAGTTTTGTAGATGCCTGACTGTGTTCCCTACACTATCATCTCCCTTTACTCTAGTGTTATCTCTCTTTACAAAAAGTTTTGTTGATGCCTGACTTTGTTCCCCGCACTATCATCTCCCTTTACTCGAGTGCTATCTCCCTTAACAAAAAGTTTTGTAGATGCCTGACTGTGTTCCACAAACTATCATCTCCCTTTACATGAGTGTTATCTCCCTTTACAAAAAGTTTTGTTGATGCCTGACTGTTCCCAACACTATCTTTTCGCTTTACTCGAGTGTTATCACCCTTTACAACAAGTTTTGTAAATGCCTGACTTTGTTCCCCATACTATCATCTCCCTTTACTCGAGTGTTATCTCCCTTTACAGCAAGTTTTGTAGAAGACTGAATGTGTTCCCCGTACTATATTTTCCCTTTACTCGAGTGTTATCTCCCTTTACATCAAGTTTTGTAGATGACTGACTTTGCTCCCCATATTATTAACTCCCTTTACTCTAGTGATATCTCCCTTTACAGCAAGTTTTGTAGATGCCTGACTGTGTTCCCTACACTATCATCTCCCTTTACTCTAGTGTTATCTCTCTTTACAAAAAGTTTTGTTGATGCCTGACTTTGTTCCCCGCACTATCATCTCCCTTTACTCGAGTGCTATCTCCCTTTACAAAAAGTTTTGTAGATGCCTGACTGTGTTCCACAAACTATCATCTCCCTTTACATGAGTGTTATCTCCCTTTACAAAAAGTTTTGTTGATGCCTGACTGTTCCCAACACTATCTTTTCGCTTTACTCGAGTGTTATCACCCTTTACAACAAGTTTTGTAAATGCCTGACTTTGTTCCCCATACTATCATCTCCCTTTACTCGAGTGTTATCTCCCTTTACAGCAAGTTTTGTAGATCTTTGAATGTGTTCCCCACGCTATCATTCCTTTTACTCAAGTATATCACCCTTTACAACAAGTTTTGTTGATGTCAATCTTAATTGACAAAGATTGCCAGTTTTTCCAACCGCAGGTCCGGGGTTCTCTCCGGGTACTTCGGCTTCCTCCCCCAATAAAAACTGGACGTCATGAAATAGCTGAAAAATTGCTGAAAGTGACGTTAAAACACCATTCAAACTAACAAACAAACAAATCTCCCTTTACAACAAGTTTTGTTAATGCCTGACCGTTCCCCACACTATCATCTCCATTTACTCGATCGAGTGTTATCTCCCTTTACAAAAAGTTCTATAGATGTCTGACTATGTTCCCCACACTATCCTTACAACACGTTTTTTTATGCCTGACTATGTTCCCCACATTATCATCTCCCTTTACTCGAGTGTTATCACCCTTTACAACAAGTTTTGTTGATGCCCGACTGTGTTCCCCACACTATCATTTCCCTTTACTCGATTGTTATCTCCCTTTACAAGTTTTGTTGATGTCTGACTGTGTTCCCAACACTATCATCTCCCTTAACTCGAGTGTTATCTTGCTTTACAAAAAGTTTTGTTGATGCGTGACTGTGTTGCACAAACTATCATCTCCCTTTACTCGAGTGCTATCTCTCTTTACAACAAGGTTTGTAGATGCCTGTGTTCCCCAAGCTATCATCTCCCTTTACTTGATTGGTATCTCCCTTTACAAAAAGTTTTGTAGATGCCTTACTGTGTTCCCCACACTATCATCTCCCTTTACTCGAGTGTTATCTCCCTTTACAACAATTTTTTAGTTGTCTGACTGTGTTCCCCACACTATCATCTCCCTTTACTCAAGTGTTATCACCCTTTACAAAAAGTTTTGTAGCTGCCTGACTGTTCCCAACACTATCATCTCCCTTTACTCGAGTGTTATAAAGATGTGTCTTTCATTGTTTCTTTATTTCAGTGATCATTAGTATAACCTGTATATTAAGGAGATATTAGAAATATTTTAAATGAAATCTTAATATAACAACTATCATACATTGTTTTTATTGTTAGGTTCTAAGAGACAGACACATAAGATTTGGTAAGTCAGATTTAAATACATCATTTATACATAACATGGCTAAATTTCTTTACCTGTAACAATCGAGAATCGTTCAGATATTATCAAACTCTTAACTACATTTGTGAGTTTAAACCTTCGTCTCAAGGGTTGGATGTCAGCAAACTTGGATTAAATGTAGTGTTTCCTAACTTCAGTAGTTCTCCTTGCTGAAACTCCATGTAAAACACAACTATTTGAATTAACATCACCTTTAATGCCAAGCGCAACTACAGTGTTTACTTATCATGCTTATGGTCATACTACCGTATAAGTGGTTTTTTTCGCGTGGGGAAAATTTAGCGTTTTTGTTAAAAAACTGTGTGAGTTTATTTTGGCGTAATGTAATTTTCGCGGTCCGTAATCATAATGAATAACTATCATTGGTCTAAATATTTCGCGAGTTTTTATTTTCGCGTCCCAACTTTTATCGCGAATATAGCGAAAATTATATCACCGCGAAAAAAACCACTTATACGGTATTTCATAATATATAGCATAGAACAATTCGTTTGTTTTCCTTTCATTGTTCAGGTGAAGTTCAGATGTGTATTCTTTCAGTCTGTATTAGAACTACAAAATATGCCTTTATAGCAGTATTGCACATTAAAATAAAATCACAATTAGACATTCTGACATTTATCACTTTTAATATTGATTATTTTTTGTTTCATTTCCAAGATTGAAATTATCCTTCGAGCAGTTTGAGTGGAAATAAACAGTTATCTGTTTATCCCCTTCGCCGTAGCTTACTCATTGATGATTTCCTAAAACACCGTGTTTAATCCATATATTCTCTGAAATAATCGTTACCGAAACCCATATAGGCCTCAAAATGTACCAAGACTAGATAGTGTAGACTCACCTAGGCCTCAAAATGTACCAAGACTGGAAAGCGTAGAAATATACTCAAACATAGTACCAATTTAATCTTGGTTCTTTCAATATTAATAGAAGAAACAACAAAATGAAACCAAAGGTCCATGTGAGCTTTTGCTATCACTAGGCATCCATTGTCTGTCATCCGTCGTTAACTTTTTCAAAAATCTTCTCCTCTGAAATCACTGGGCAAATTTTGTTTAAACATGGCCGCAATCATCCATATAGTTTCTAGTTTCAAATTTTTATCCAGAGTGTTGATCAACAGACAAAGATGGCCGTTTTTACTAAAAATAGAACATGGGTGTCAACACACGTTTCTGATCATTATCTCAAAATTATAATATCTATAGAAAAAACCGTTGCTTCAAATTGATCAGCACATTAAGATCTACAATAGTGGCTATTAGTTTAAAGTTGTGTATTGGCTTATTGTAGGATTTATTGCCTTTTAATGACCATTTTTGACTAAATTGTTGGTATTTTCAATATAACTTGAAAACTATAAGAGGTCGAGTAAAACTGGTTTAATAAAAATGACCAGCAATACAAGCCCTATATCACACTGTACTGGTCTGAAATTGTCAGATGACTCCTTATAGGAGTTATTGCCCTTAAATGGCAATTTTTTATGAAATTTCCTGTTTTTGTCCTGTAACTTAAAAACCTAACAGCTAGAGTGAAACTGTAAATTGCAAAAATGATCAGCAATAAAAGCTATACAATTCACTTATTTGTCAGAAATTGTCAGAGGACTCCTTATATGAGTTATTGCCCTTAAATGACAATTTTTTATGAAATCTTTCGTTTAGTCCTTTAACTTAAAAACTATAATAGAGTAAAACTGTTAATAGAAAAAATGATCAGCAATACAAGTCCTACAATTCACAGTAAAGTCTGAAATTGTCAAATGACTTATTATAGGAGCTATTGCCCTTAAATGGCATTTTTTAAAATTAATAATTTTCCATTTTTGTGCCGCAACTTGAAAACTACAACAGCTAGATTGAAACTGTAAAGTGCACAAGTGATCAGCAAACCAAGGCCTACAAATCATTTCTTAGTTCAAAATTGCTAGAGGACTCTTTACAGGTGTTATTGCCCTTTAATTACAAATTTGGACAAATAATCAGTTTTTGTATAGTAAATTAGTCTATAACACACCTAGCGTAAAACTGTAAATTAGTAAATTACCCTAAAAGACAAGGTCTACAAATAATAAAATTTTCAGAAGTTGTCTAATTTCACCCTATAGCAGTTATTGTACTTAACCAAAATATATGAAAAAATATTAGGTTTTGCACAGCAACTTGAAAGCTATAACAACTTAACAAAAACTCCTTGAGTCTCTAGTTAATATATATTATATTTGAAATCTCAACTAATTTAATTAGAAATCAGCGGGGCAGACAGCACATTGTCCCCTTTCCCCTAAGATACACTAGAAGGATGCCATCTTTGTATTGGATACTAAAAGTAGTACTCTCAGAGGAAATATTGATTTATAAATGATCTGAGATGACGTAATGTAAGTGTTTGATCCAACCAAAGCACATAATATAAATAAATTTCAAAATGAATAGAATTATTGCTCTGTAACATGCAAATAAAGTGATAAACGAATTTTAACATCATTTTAATTATAATTTCATCCTTTTTCAGACACAGAACCAGAAAAGTGGGACTTGATAGCCACTGATGAAGATATTGACAAGTTGGCACCTTTAGTTGGAAGCAGTTCTCTTGGTTTCCTTATAGAGCTTGGATTGACATTCCAGGACTGGGAACAGATCGAGTACAGTCAAACAGAACGTGACCTGGTGAAGTTAAACCGCAAGATAATGGAAGCTTGGAGAGACAACTGTAGAAAATACAACATAAAGCCATCACTGAGAACAATTGGACAGGCGTTCGGAAATATTGGAATTAACATAAAAAACATTGAAAACCTGTTGTTTAATTAACTGCACGAATTATTTAACATTCTTGTAAATAATAAAGATATCAGTGGGGCAATAACTGAGTAAAGATAATGCTAACTACACAGAGATTGGTGTGTGCTCTCTGAATTAAGCTTCGAATGTAACACTTATTCATTGGTCAGATTTGTGTATAATTAAAGAAAGTACATGTTGTAGATATCAAAGTCATTCTTATTATTGGGGTATCAGTGGCCGAGGCGTAAAGTACATCTCGTATTGATCACATGATCTGTCAAAACTGAGGTTGCGGGTTCGAGTCTCATTGAGGGAAGGGTGCCTTTGACTCCCATCTTAATTGACAAGGATTGCCAGTTTTCCTATCGTGAGTTTTCTCCGGTTACTATGGCTTTCTCCACATTAACAACTGGACGCCATGATATAGTTGAAAGTGTAGTTAAACATTTGTTTTATTTTAGAAAAATGTTATTTAATTTTGTAGATTTTGTTGTAGTATCATTTATGTATAATGTGTTCAATGGCATAATTGTCTATTTTTTATACCCCCGCTCGACAGAGTCGGGGGTATATAGTGGTCCTCATGTCCGTCCGTCTGTTCGTCCGTCCACATTTGGTTTCCGGATGATAATTCAAAAAGTTTACATCCGATTGGAACGAAACTTGGGATATTGTTATATATCAGGTTGGTAAGAAGCCTATCGATTTTGGGTGAAATCCGTCAAATTTCAAGGTCACAGTCCACGAAAAACGTTAGAAATTTTAACAAAAAAGTTGTTTCCGGACAATAACTCAAAAAGTTTACATCCGATTTAAATAAAACTTTGGGATATTGTCATATATCAGGTTGGTAAGAAGCCTATCGATTTTGGGGGAAATCCGTCAATTTCAAGGTCACAGTCCACGAAAAACGTTAGAAATATTAACATAAAAGTTGTTTCCGGACAATAACTCAAAAGTTTGCATCCGATTTGAATGAAACTTTGGGATATTGTCATATATCAGGTTAGTAAGAAGCCTATCGATTTGGGGGGAAATCCATCAAATTTCAAGGTCACAGTCCATTAAAAACGTTAGAAATATTAACATAAAAGTTGTTTCCGGACAATAACTCAAAAAGTTTGCATCCGATTTGAATGAAACTTTGGGATATTGTTATATATCAGGTTGGTAAAAAGCCTTTTGATTTTGGGGGAAATCCATCAAATTTCAAGGTCGCAGTCTACGAAAAACGTTAGAAATTTTCACAAAAGCGGGGGTATCAGCGATCGCTAGATCGACTTTGTCTAGTTTATGTTACTTTTTTCTTGTCGTTAATAACAGTACATGTATATGGACATTTATCACTGCAAAATACACCTTTGATCCACTATACTACGAGGAAACAAAACTCGTATCCAAGGATTCACCGAAAGAACTTATCCCATTGTTTTAATGGTTATTTTAAGTAAATTCACTTTAATACATGTTAAAATTTACATAAACCATAAACATGGCTGTGCCTACACTATATTATATGTTCTTATTAATTTTAAGTGGCACTTAGAAGAATTTTTTTCCTTGGCACTTAAGTAGACAAAATGATTCAATTTTTAATTAGTCTACAAAATGCTTAAAGATTGTTCTGGTGATGATTCTCTAAATTCTGTATTTTAGCCAATTAAAACTTGAGAATTTTGATGTTGCTATGGCAATGGAGAAAAAAATCAATCTTTTTGAGAAATCAAGTTCGAAATCTAGAGTGGTGTTTTTGCATAATTTTTTTTCTTTCCTGTTTAATTATTATGTGATGCATTTATCTGTACATGCATGTATTTAGGATTAAAACATGTTTGAAAATTGCTAAAATGTTTAAGAAATAAACATTACAATTAAAAAAAGAATCGTAGACAAAAATGTTCTTTCTTCATGTTTCATACACAATAGGACTGTATAGCACTGGCATCGGGATACTGTCTCAATGTGGTGACATGTCTGACAGCATATCCTTACTCCATTGAAATAGCACTTTGCAAACAGGATACTGTCTCAGTGTGGTGACATGTCTGACTGCATATCCTTACTCCATGCAAACATGCTACTGTCTCAGTGTGGTGACATGTCTGACTGCATATCCTTACTCCATGCAAACATGCTACTGTCTCAGTGTGGTGACATGTCTGACTGCATATCCTTACTCCATTGAAATAGCACTATACAAACAGGCTACTGTGTCTCAGTGTGGTGACATTTATTTCTGACTGCATATCCTTACTCCATGGAAAAAGCACTATGCAAACAGGACACTGTCTCAGTCTGGTGACATGTCTGACTGCATATCCTTACTCCATACAAACAGGATACTGTGTCTCAGTGTGGTGACATGTCTGACTGCATATCCTTACTCAATTGAAATATCACTTTGCAAACAGGCTACTGTGTCTCAGTGTGGTGACATGTCTGACTGCATATCCTTACTCTATTGAAATAGCACTATACAAACAGGCTACTGTGTCTCAGTGTGGTGACATGTCTGACTGTATATCCTTACTCTATTGAAATAGCACTATACAAACAGGATACTGTCTCAGTGTGTTGACTTGTCTGACTGTATATCCTTTCTCCATTGAAATATCACTTTACAAACAGGCTACTGTATCTCAGTGTGGTGACATGTCTGACTGCATATCCTTTCTCCATTGAAATAGCACTATACAAACAGGCTACTGTGTCTCAGTGTGGTGACATGTCTGACTGCATATCCTTTCTCCATTGAAATAGCACTATACAAACAGGCTACTGTGTCTCAGTGTGGTGACATGTCTGACTGCATATCCTAACTCCATTGAAATAGCACTATCAGGCTTTCAAGCGGCACTAAAAATTCCTAATTTTCTTTATTTTTTATCATCATCCCTATATTTCCATATTTTTCTGAAAAGCCCTAAAAAGCCCTTATAAATCATGAAAAATCCTACATTTTGAAATTAATATATTAAAAATTCTTTAAGCTATAATTTATTGTAAAAGGTCAAGTATTTACATGTTTTAGAATGCAGTTTACTCACTTTCTAGTGTTAGTATACTTCCAGGAACTTGTGTTATTACCAAATGCCAGCTCAACAGACATGAACAGATCTACATTCATCAGATATCCAAAAGAACAAATTGCAGAAATAAAATTGGATCATCTGTTGCTGAATGTGTCTGTTGATGGCTGATGAGTTAGTGTTGTTGGTAAGAAGTTCTTTTTGTATGTGTTTTGTCCCTGTAGGTGAGTATATATATCAACCTATAGTGCATTTGTGATAATTTAATGGAACTAGCATCCCTTACTTTCAACAAAATGCCCTAAAAAATCCTTAAATTTGCCCTTATTTTGTGGGAAAAGTGCCCTAAATTTATCTCTTATTTTTTTTTCAAAAGGTACTTGAAAGCCTGCACTATACAAACAGGGTACAGTGTCTCAGTTTGGTGACATGTCTGACTGTATATCCTTACTCCATTGAAATAGCACTATGCAAACAGGATACTGTGTCTCAGTGTGGTGACATGTCTGACTGCATATCCTTACTGAATTGAAATAGAACTATACAAACAGGATACTGTGTCTCAGTGTGGTGACATGTCTGACTGTATATCCTTACTCCATTGAAATAGCACTATGCAAACAGGATACTGTGTCTCAGTGTGGTGACATGTCTGACTGCATATCCTTACTGAATTGAAATAGAACTATACAAACAGGATACTGTGTCTCAGTGTGGTGACATGTCTGACTGCATATCCTTACTCCATTGAAATAGCACTATACAAACATGCTACTGTCTCAGTGTGGTGACATGTCTGACTGCATATCCTTACTCCATTGAAATAGCACTATGCAAACAGGATACTGTGTCTCAGTGTGGTGACATGTCTGACTGCATATCCTTACTGAATTGAAATAGAACTGTACAAACAGGATACTGTGTCTCAGTGTGGTGACATGTCTGACAACATATCCTTACTCAATTGAAATAGCACTATACAAACAGGATACTGTGTCTCAGTGTGGTGACATGTCTGACAACATATCCTTACTCAATTGAAATAGAACTATACAAACAGGATACTGTCTCAGTGTGGTGACATGTCTGACAACATATCCTTACTCAATTGAAATATCACTATACAAACAGGCTACTGTATCTCAGTGTGGTGACATATGTCTGACTGCATATCCTTACTCCATTGAAATAGCACTATACAAACAGGGTACTGTGTCTCAGTGTGGTGACATGTCTGACAACATATCCTTACTCAATTGAAATAGCACTATATAAACAGGGTACTGTGTCTCAGTGTGGTAACATGTCTGACTTCATATCCTTACTCCATTGAAATAGCACTATACAACCAAAACAGGGTAGTGGGTCTCAGTCTGGTGACATTTCTGACTGCATATCCTTACTCCATTGAAATAGCACTATACAAACAGGCTACTGTGTCTTAGTGTTGTGACATGTCTGACTGCATATCCTTACTCTATTGAAATAGCACTATACAAACAGGCTACTGTATCTCAATGTGGTGACATGTCTGACAACATATCCTTACTCAATTGAAATAGCACTATACAAACAGGCTACTGTATCTCAGTGTGGTGACATGTCTGACTGCATATCCTTACTCCATTGAAATAGCACTATACAAACAGGCTACTATATCTCAGTGTGGTGACATGTCTGACTGCATATCCTTTCTCCATTGAAATAGTACTAAACAAACAGGCTACTGTGTCTCAGTGTGGTGACATGTCTGACAACATATCCTTACTCAATTCAAATAGAACTATACAAACAGGATACTGTGTCTCAGTGTGGTGACATGTCTGACAACATATCCTTACTCAATTGAAATAGAACTATACAAACAGGATACTGTCTCAGTGTGGTGACATGTCTGACTGCATATCCTTACTCCATTGAAATAGCCTTATACAAACAGGCTACTGTATCTCAGTGTGGTGACATATGTCTGACTGCATATCCTTACTCCATTGAAATAGCACTATACAAACAGGATACTGTCTCAGTGTGGTGACATGTCTGACTGCATATCCTTACTCCATTGAAATAGCACTATACAAACAGGCTACTGTATCTCAGTGTGGTGACATGTCTGACTGCATATCCTTACTCCATTGAAATAGCACTATACAAACAGGATACCGTCTCAGTGTGGTGACATGTCTGACAACATATCCTTACTCAATTGAAATAGCACTATACAAACAGGCTACTGTATCTCAGTGTGGTGACATATGTCTGACTGAATATCCTTACTCCATTAAAATAGCACTATACAAACAGGCTACTGTGTCTCAGTGTGGTGACATGTCTGACAAAATATCCTTACTCAATTGAAATAGCACTATACAAACAGGGTACTGTGTCTCAGTGTGGTAACATGTCTGACTTCATATCCTTACTCCATTGAAATAGCACTATACAAACAGGCTACTGTATCTCAGTGTGGTGACATGTCTGACTGCATATCCTTACTCCATTGAAATAGCACTATACAAACAGGATACCGTCTCAGTGTGGTGACATGTCTGACAACATATCCTTACTCAATTGAAATAGCACTATACAAACAGGCTACTGTATCTCAGTGTGGTGACATATGTCTGACTGAATATCCTTACTCCATTAAAATAGCACTATACAAACAGGCTACTGTGTCTCAGTGTGGTGACATGTCTGACAAAATATCCTTACTCAATTGAAATAGCACTATACAAACAGGGTACTGTGTCTCAGTGTGGTAACATGTCTGACTTCATATCCTTACTCCATTGAAATAGCACTATACAAACAGGCTACTGTATCTCAGTGTGGTGACATGTATGACTGCATATCCTTACTCCATTGAAATAGCACTATACAAACAGGATACTGTGTTTCAGTGTGGTGACATGTCTGACTGCATATCCTTACTCCATTGAAATAGCACTATACAAACAGGATACCGTCTCAGTGTGGTGATATGTCTGACAACATATCCTTACTCAATTGAAATAGCACTATACAAACAGGCTACTGTATCTCAGTGTGGTGACATATGTCTGACTGCATATCCTTACTCCATTGAAATAGCACTATACAAACAGGCTACTGTGTCTCAGTGTGGTGACATGTATGACTGCATATCCTTACTCCATTGAAATAGCACTATACAAACAGGATACTGTGTTTCAGTGTGGTGACATGTCTGACTGCATATCCTTACTCCATTGAAATAGCACTATACAAACAGGATACCGTCTCAGTGTGGTGACATGTCTGACAACATATCCTTACTCAATTGAAATAGCACTATACAAACAGGCTACTGTATCTCAGTGTGGTGACATGTCTGACTGCATATCCTTACTCCATTGAAATAGCACTATACAAACAGGATACTGTGTCTCAGTGTGGTGACATGTCTGACAACATATCCTTACTCAATTGAAATAGCACTATACAAACAGGGTACTGTGTCTCAGTGTGGTGAAATGTCTGACTTCATATCCTTACTCAATTGAAATAGAACTATACAAACAGGATACTGTATCTCAGTGTGGTGAAATGTCTGACTGCATATCCTTACTCCATTGAAATAGCACTAAACAAACAGGCTACTGTGTCTCAGTGTGGTGACATGTCTGACTGCATATCTTTACTCCATTGAAACAGAACTATACAAAGAGGGTAATGTGTCTCAGTGTGGTGACATGTCTGACTGCATATCCTTACTCCATTGAAATAGCACTATACAAACAGGCTACTGTATCTCAGTGTGGTGACATATGTCTGACTGCATATCCTTACTCCATTGAAATAGCACTATACAATAGGATACTATGTTTCAGTGTGGTGACATGTCTAACTGCATATCCTTACTCCATTGAAATAGCACTATACAAACAGGCTACTGTATCTCAGTGTGGTGACATGTCTGACTGCATATCCTTACTCCATTGAAATAGCACTATACAAACAGGTTACAGTATCTCAGTGTGGTGACATGTCTGACTGCATATCCTTACTCCTTTGAAATAGCACTATACAAACAGGCTACTGTATCTCAGTGTGGTGACATGTCTGACTGCATATCCTTACTCCATTGAAATAATATTATATAAAAAGGGGAACTGTGTCTCAGTGTGGTGAAAAGCCTGACTGCATATCTTTACTCCATTGAAATAGCACTACACAAAAAGGGTCGTGTGGTGACATGTCTGACTGCATATCCTTACTCTGTACAAATAGGCTACTGTATCTCAGTGTGGTGACATTTCTGACTGTATATCCATACTCCATTGAAATAGCACTATACAAACAGAGTACTGTATCTCAGTGTGGTGCCATGTCGTACTGCATATCCTTACTCCATTGAAATAGGATTATACAATCCAGTTCCGAGACAGCATATATGTCTCAGTGTTGTGACATGTCAGACTGCATACATTTACACCACTGTACTAGAACCATACAATCCACCTTGTAGTCGGTATACGGTGTCTCAGAGGGGTGACAATAAACACATGCATTGTACTATCATTACATTCCATCTAGCAGTGAGTATACTTTGTCTCAGGGTGCTGACATGTCTGACTGCACACATTCCAGTGTACTTGTACTATATAATCTAGCTCGGAGTCACTGCCTTAATGTGGTGACATATCTGATTGCAAACCTCACCTCATCTCTCCACTTCGTACCGGCTGATTGATAAAGCCTTGATACAATCGAGTGGATACACCCGACTCTGGCTGCTACCCTGGCTGATGTCTAGCGCTGATCTTTCTTTTTTCGGACTGCACACACTGAGTTTCACCAGTACATTACATCCATCTCGGAGTCGGCCGATTGATTGATTGATTGATTGATTGATTGATTGATTGATTGATTGATTGATTGATTGATTGATTGATTGATTGGAACTTTGTAAGGTAAATGATTTTTTTTAGTTTTTATTGTTAGTGTGTAAAATAATTAGGTTTCACATTGAGTGAGAATCGTATCTTGCTCGACATCATGTTGAGTAAACGAGTCGAATACTAATGCGAATTTATTGCATAGGAAAAGTCAAAATCATCAAATTTAATATAGCCCGAGATACGGAAAGCAATGGTGGCCATTAAACAGATATAAACAATTATTGAACACCGACTTGTCGACGCTGAGGTTTGCAAGTAGAAGTCATATTTGATGTAGACTACTTGGGTCGTTTTAAGCCGATAGTTCATGAAGTTAAGGATGATGTTTACGTGGGGTGAGGTAGCACTGATGTGCTCAGAAGCCAACACCATATGAACTTAAATTAAAAGATACAACGCAAAATAATGTTTCATAAGTGACTGTCTACAAACCAGTCATTGTCGTATTAGTGACCCTCCCTTTGTACTTTGTATGCAATTGATTTAACTTATTCTCGTCATGAATACACAAACTTTCAGCAATGTTTCACTCAGCCAGCAGTGAAACTGAAACCCGCAACCTCAGTGTAGATGACTAACTACCTTAACCACGATCGAGGCCCTTTATTCGGTATAGTTCCTCTAATTTCAAAAAGTAGTAAATTTGAGAAATGAAATACAAATCCTCACAACAAAATTTTATAGATATGAGTTGAGAATGCGCCAAATGGAATTTGCGTTGTTTGTGACGTCATTATTTCAGTTTGTGACGTTATTATTTTAAACCAATCAAAAGATTATACCCACATTTTCACTTGTGACGAGAACTATTTTTTCCACATCGGTCAAGCGGCTTGAATATAACGTAAAAATGCAGTCTCTAACATTGTTTCCGGTTTATTACGATAATTTATCAAATCGAGATAGTTACATTTTGACCTTTTAAACTGTAAATGTGCTATATGTGCTGATACCATCTAGGTCATTACCAAATTTGTTTTTTAGTTTGCTTGTATGCTTTTATGCTGCTACTGTTGGCTTACTATCTACTATATTTGAAGTCGCTAATTATTTTTATTTTCATTATTATCTCATTGCATTATGTTTTCTTAGCGAGCTCTTCACATTTATGTTTCTACTGATTTATTTCCCTGGGGGCGGGGGGGGTGACTTGTTATATATAGAGAAATAAGCTTCAGTCACACTACACCGTATAGCGTTAACGGACGTCCAACGCATAACAAAATTTTCAATCCGTCCATGTCCGTTCGCATGCGTTTCTTTTTCGTTTATCATGCGGCGTTTGCGCTTCTTGTCCGGCGATGTCCGGCGGTGTTCGTTCCGTTCAGTGGAAAGTTTTGAACATGTTCAAAATTTGGAACGTACAGCACCGGATAAAGTTGTCCGTCAGATGTAAGGTAACCATGTGCTGGTATGCGTTTTGTTCGGTACTCGTACGTTCCTTATTCTGTACTTGTCCGGTTCGAGTCCTTTTTTTCCCGGTGGACCTGATTTACGGCCGGACTACTAACGGACATGCAGCGGATGTAACGTAAGTGTACGCTGCGTGTACGTTTTGTGCGGTACAAATCCGTTACTAGTACGTTGGAGTCCGTTAACTGTACGTAGTTCATCCAGTATATGTGCGTTGATCGTCCGGTCATTGTGCGTTTTGCACGTTTTATGCGCCCCGTACAGCGATCATGAGAGCAGCAGCGGGAAATGCTTTTCATCACCGGATAACTTTAAGCCGCATTTTTCTTTGCGTTTGGCGTCCGTTAACGCTATGCGGTGTAGTGTGACTGCACCTATACGGACGTGCGGCCCAAATTAGCTCTTCAAAATATATGAATAGGTAGCTTTTGTCATTGACAAATATATCATTGGGTAGTTGTAAATCGTATAAATATATCCATGCCTCAATTCTCATCTTCAGCCCATGTAAACCACGGTGATTTTACAATCAAAGCGTTAACATCACTCAATCATTTTTGTATTGAATGCACTATTTTGTCAATGGGAATGGGCAAAATATGAATAGATCTGATTTATTAACTCAATATATGATTAGGTCCCGTTTCACATCGTCCGAAAATATATGAATAAGGTGGGTTCTCAAATCTCCGTTATTAAATCAATCCGGAGGATGCAAATTGATAACAATGGCAAATAACACAATAATGCAATTATTTCCTTTTAATGAGTGAAAAAAAAACAAGATCAAATACGTGTACATCTATATTATTTCTTTATAAATCAGCTATCTGTGGTGGTTTTTTTTGGGGGGTTTTTTTTTTTTTTTTTTTGTTTTTTATTTTATTTTTTTTTTTTGCAAATTTGCAAATCTAATGAATTTACATTTTTTTACATTTCGTTAATTTCAGAGATGATGTTGACAATGGTTTTTATTAGATTCAGGTTATATATTAACTTCTGTTTTATGGTTTTTGGTTTTTGTTTCGTGTTGCATATGTTTGTCAGAATATGAATGTTTAATCTCTCTAATTGATCAATCAGCGTTCCTGCAATATATTGTCCTTTAAAAATGCAAAGTAATTCGGTTATCTCAAGAAAAGATCACGATGTAAAGAAATTCACCCAATTTATTTTAATGTTTACTTTTCATTGTATTGCGTATATACATCTTTATATATATTATTTGCATATGATATGATGCCCGATTGATTGACAGCTTGTTGCTTCAATTTACATCATTCAAGCAATATTTCAATTATATTCAGGACGTAACCCAAATGACATACTTCTTGACAGTTCTATTGTCATAGTGAGTTGCCAATGCTAGAAATTTCTGTCTCAATCAATCTATCGATCTTGAACGAGTGATAGAACTCTTATGTCTTATTCTTTTCTTTTCACAAACGCGAATGGAGCGCAGCGGAACAAGCACAGAGATATATATTAAAAAAATTAACATCCTTGTTTAATGCGTTTTAGATGATGCATTGAGTACAGACGAGTGCGCGTAGGCACATCTGTACTCGGTAATCTGTGCCAGAAATAAGTCGGTAGTACGGAAGAATATATTTCCTACTGGGTCTTGTTTCATTTCATTGTTCTTGCGTTATTTCTGTACTTCAAGTGTTAGTACGTCTGTTATGATTCGTATTTTACGGGTGTTTATATATGTCTTTGTAAGCTTATGAGATATTTCAATAAAGAAGAAGGTTTGGGATTTTAATTTTACAAAATGTACTATACTACAGTTGTGGACGTCAATGGTAAAATGGTGTTAGACACTAGGAACAAATATTTGGACTGACAATGGAAAAGCATGGAGCAGTGGGTTGTGGCAGATACTTTAGCCTTTTGTAGCGACTCCAATGAGCTAACTCTTTTTTAAAATCTGCAAAAGCGGTCTTTATCGGGCATGAAGCGTGGCACTCTACACATACATTACTCACTAGGGTCCTCTGTCAGGCTTTCCGTATTATAACATGACAACTATAAATGGGATGGATTCCTTTACTTTACTCACCAACTGGGCAGCACTGCGCTCCCATCCACCCCCGCCCCTGCAACATTCAGTAGGAAAGCTGGCAATCATTGTCAATTTATGTTTTTGGAGCCCTGCACACTTGCCCGCACGTTGCACATGCAGATTCAAAAAGAACAATAGGAGCATACAACACTTACATCACAAGTCAAAACAAACCGTAAATTATACTAAATTTTCCTGCAATTTTTTACACGTAAAAGGTATCCAAACCAAATAAAATTAGAACCACCCGGGCATAATTTCTGTATGATTTGCATTAAATGTACGAGATGGTTACTCTGCAGTTTGCATACGGTCCCATCTTGGATTTAGAACAAAATTTAAAAAGTTTTTAATATATAAGGTAGATTTTGACAATATCAATCAGTCGAGTGCTTTGTCAGAGAAAGATTTCTGAAATTTCAGCCAATCTGATCTAGTTAACAACCTGGCAGCCAATTTGAATACCCAATCAACACAACACCCTTAAAAATAGAAGAGGACTATTATGGCCTGAGTTCTGCATGGTGTGGATTAAATCTGTGAGACTGTTCAATCATTAGGGTCCTTTGTTAAGCTCTTTTCCACGTCCTGGTCATTCTTGATTTATGATAGCTGGCATCACATTCTCCAAAAAATAGCAAATGTCTATAATGACCTGGTTGAAAAGCAGGTTCCTTAATAAATAGAGAATGGTTTACAATTTGTTGGAAGAAGGCTTTGGGTCTGTGTAAAAATATGTAATTCAACAAAGTAGGTACTGTCTTTTGCAAATATTCTGAAAAATGACCAAGTTCCCAAGTCTGAAAAATTAGGAAAAATTACATAAACAATTCCATAATTGTAGGTGCACAACTTCAATACATGTGCAATTTTTCTGTGAAAGTTCTTAGAGATCCGGGTTGAAAACTGTAGGAGGAGTTGATTACACAAAATAGAGAATGTCTTCTACAATTGTTCTTTGGAAAGTTCCCAAGTCTCGAAAATTAGAAAAATAAATCCTGGAACAATTCCATAATAGCATGTGCACAATTAAACTTCAGTACACGTGCAACCTTTCTGCAAAGTTTAATAGGTTCTTTCATACGTTTTTGGGAAAGACCGGTTGATCTTTCACGAGTGATAGAAATTTTATGTCTTTTCGCGAGTGGAGCGCAGCGAAACGAGCCAAAAGACATAAAAATTTCTATCACGAGTGAAAGTTCACACGGACTTTCCCAAAAACGTATGAAAGTACCCATTTCTTCCGTAAACCAACAACTTTCACATTGCTAAAACTTATAGACGCTCCATTGTTTTAGACTCCATTGTCTCTGACGTCCAATCAGAACGCCGAAATAATGAACGTCATAGAAGAACGTTGTTATGCTTCCATAACAACGTTCTTGTTTCTGGCGTTTTGATTGGATGACTCAGCAAGTACAGATGTGTGCGCGTGAGCTCATCTGTACTGGGTCATCTGTACCAGAAATCGGCCATTTACGGAAGAATCAGAGATCTGGGATGAAAACTGTAGCAGTTCGACTTCACAAAATAGATACCCTATTTGTCCACGCCTGTCCGACTTCACTATACTTTAACCGGCCAATTAGTAGAAGACCAAGTAAGATATTCTTCTAAAATATCACTATTGTAAGAGTATCATCCAGCTAACCATGTGGTTCTGGAGATGAAAAGTTTCACAGCAGATGATGTATGCCATATAGCGATAATAGCTGGAAAGACAACTTAAGGTCCAGCTAAAACCTAATTTGTTATAAAATTAACAGCTTGGATATCTCTTATTTCCAGAATACAGAGTTACTCCCCTTTTTATCTAAATAATTTATGTGGCCTGATTTTTTCAATGCAAACGCATAATTAGTTTGCACGTCAAAATAAATTTTATCAGAGGCTCTGATATATGTGAATAAAAATACTGGAGAAAAACAACTATTTACCCACAGTATGTATTAGAAAGTACTGGTTCCCTGTCTATCACCTTTTATATTTGTACATTCTGAAGGCATACTGAATATTATGTCGGGAACCAACCTATGGAAAGTACCTGCTCTAAAGAACAGATAACCATGCAAATGGGAGATGCATCTTGTTTACCACATGCAGGGAATAGTCTTAACATGTACAACAAATTAAGAAAACACTTCCAACTTCAGCTATATCATGGCGTCCAGTTTTTATTGAGGGGGAAGCCAGAGTGCCTGGAGGAAACCCCGCCCTCGGTAGGAAAAGTGGCAATAATTGTCAATTAAGATTAGAGTCGAGTGCACAATGCCCGCAGTGAGACTCGAACCGGCAACCTCAGTGTTGACAGACCATGTGATCAATAGTAGACGAACTACCTTAACCACTTGGCCACAAAGGCCCCACCACAAGTAGGTAATAGACAACATGTACAACAAACTTAGTAAACACTTCAAATTTATATAGGTTAACATAACATAAATTTAGGAATGTCCTAATGACATACATTGACTGAAACATGTAGTCATTTACACATTGAGTAACATGTGTGCTTACTATATAACAATATACATATAACTATATAAGGTGAATCAAGTTTTATTGATTATTTGTTAAATCAACCACAGCCTTTCTGCAGATCCTGGTTTAAGATTAGATCAACATTAAAATTTTGGTTATAAAATGTAGGATTTTGAGATTGGAGAAATCCGATTATCCCAGTGTACAAAGGCAAGATCCTGGTTCTCTAATTTTTAAAAGTAATAAATTTGCAAAATCATTTACAAATTCTCCTAACCCTGATTTGAATACCAGGTAAATGGAAGTTGTTTTGTTTATGATATCTTTTTGTTTATGATGTCATTTTGTTTATGAAGTTATTTTAAACCAATCAACAGGAGAGAACCTCTTACTACTAGTGATGAGGAATATTTTGTCCACACTGGTCAAGCAGTTTGAATATTACTTAAAAATTAGACAGTTATATGTAGATGGTGCATGACACATATGAGTATAAAAATGTGTATTGCCATTCTATTACTGACATGATTATAAAAATGATTATTACTGATTCAATGCATGTTGTTTTCCATTAGCAATTTTCAGTTAAATATTAAAATCAACACCATTAATTGTATACATAGTTTTTTTAAATGTCACAAGAGATAAATATGTTAAGTATTCATTATTTTTCATGGAAATATTATCCTAATATTATATATCTAACACTAAAAAAAAAGACATTCATAAAAAAAACCAACACAACTATAATACAAATATTGTCATCAATAAATATCTTTAAATACATCACAAGGAAAAAGTGATGTGTTAAAAAAAAATGTTTAGGCTTCACCATTCAAAACACTTTCATCAATGATCAAATCCTTTAAAGTTTCTATTAAACTGAAACCAGAGGCTCTCAGGAGCATGTATCACTCACCTGATTTATATTAGCTATGAAGAAGGCGTTTCCCTCGTGTTAAACAAAAAAAAGTTCTGTAGGTTAACCAGTTTAAAGATGAAGCCTTTTAACTTTTTTCCCATAGGGTCCTAAAACATCATTCAAACAAACAAACAAACATATTTAACTACGTCCTGTGTGGTGGCCATTTTGAATCAAAAACATAATCTTTATAGAATGCCATCAAATTAATACTGGTTAGAAGTTTTGTTTCAATTGGTTAACCAGTTTTTAGAAAAGCATTCTTTTTAAACTTTTCCCCATTAGATCTAGTCCTATGTTAAACTAAGTCTTGAGTTGATGGCCATTTTGAATTTTCAATCAGAATAAAAAATAGACGACCTATAAACATGACATGCAATTTGGCTTCAATCAGCTTTATTGTTTCTGAGAAGAATAAATTTGAATATTTTTCCCATAGGGTCCTATGTTAAACTGTGTTCTGTGTCCTTTGTTAAACTAAGTCTTTGTGGGCAGCCATTTTGGTTTTGCGATGAGAATTAAAAACACAAAATTTGTGAAGAACAATTCAATTAACAAAAGTCAACAAGCATGGCTTCAATCAGACCAGTTATTTCTCAGAAGAAGATTGAAACGTAAAAGTTTACAGATGACGATGACAACAGATGCAAAAGAGATGACAATAGCCAACACGACCCCTTGGGTCAAATGAGCTAAAAAAAAAAACACAAAAAAAACATCTTTTGATTATTTGATGGTTATTATTTTCATGTTACATTTTTCTACTTCTAAATTGCTTCTGCCCTCAAATGTTTCACTGCTTCACCTTGATATCATTAACTTCTAACTTCTAATAAGCATCTGCCATACATGAAATTTATCTCATTAATTATTTCTTTGCTTCATATTAATTTTTAATTAAAAAAAAACTACTTTTATTTTATATAGCTAATAAGTTATGTAAAAGTTTTTTATTTATTCTTTTATATTTTTCATACCTAAAACCTACTTTTATTTTATCTAACACATTTACACTGATAATGCGTAGAAAACTTTGCATAAGGATTAACTGTAGTTAATACTTATAAATAAATTCAAACAATAGAATAAACTCAACAATTTTATTTTTGTAACTGGAAATTTTTGAAAAAATCAACACAAAAGCTGTTAGTTTCCTGCGGAGTAATATAAGACATCAATGGGTGCATGTCTCCATGACAATCAATTTTTTTTTCCTTCCTCTGATAGAAAACATTTTCAAGTCAATCAAAAGTCAATATTCTCCCAAAATTTATTTATATTTTTTTAACAGTACAAAAAAAAACAAGAAGAATGTAAACAAGAAATCTGAACACATAAAAAAAAATGGCACACAAATTACAATAAATAAATAAATACTCTATTTGGGACTTATTTAGCACTTAATATGCTTTCGTTGACATGAAGTGACATGTATATCATGGTTTTCAAAAATTCTTTCTAAATTTACTGCCCTGAAATTAAAAACAATTTAATTCTAAGGCCTTTTTATTTGTGAGGTGTAGATTGCCATAGCTGAATTGGTATAACGTTTTTGGAAATTTGGCATTGAAATCTTTACAAAAATCTTATTTGGATTTTAAATACCTTTTTGGTTTGAACGCCAATAATGGGTATCGATTAGACAAAACAAGCATCTGGCATGGAAATTTTATAACCTTGCTATCATTCGAAAACATTTTACTCAGATATACATGCTGTAACATCATGAAGCAACCTACTTATTTTAAACCAAGCAAAAAATTTTCAAATCTAATCTCAGCCAAACAAATACCATGTTAAGCACCCAGAATATATTAGGGTGAAGCTAGAAAACTTAGTGAAAACCATGACCTTTGACCTTTGACATGAAAAATGGCAATGTCAACTAAGGTTGTCGCTGAGCATACCCTGTGGGTAGTAAGGCTCGAACCTCTGTGTAAACAGGCCATGTGATCAATAATAGATCACAGGGACGGATCCAGCAATCCTAATTGATTGGGGCATGATAATAATGACCGCGAGTCTGGACTTCGGGGGCCACTTAAGGCCAGCAGCAGGTCCAGGGCAGTGACCTGGTAGGTGACACACACGAAAAGATATGTTTTAACACCAGATTTTGTATCGGCTGACCTTCAATGATAAATCTGGTTTTATGTTTTATCTCTGAGGAGAAACCTATGTAAGTGAAAATGTCGAAAAAATTAAATTATTTCATCTCTCTCTCTCCTTTTATGAGGCATACACATGTCCTTGGATCTGCACCTAGATCACTAACTACCTTAACCACTGTACCACAGAGGCTATGATTAATATTTTTTAATGTTTTACAAACAAACACAACCCACAACAATTTGCACATTAAACTGTGTAATTTACAGCTCATAATAGATTCTACTTGTAATTTACATCCTGGAGGAATGCACTATTTTATCCTGACCCTCTAATGTAAATATAAAGATTAGTGTTTGCTGTTTTTCTAAGATTTTCAATTCTCAAGATTTTAAAACCCATGTCTTAGTTTCACTGTAAAACTGCAAATATAATGAATATATGCTTAATTTTTTTAAAATTATTGTTTGTTTATATATCTTTGTAGTTTATGTTGGAATGTTACAAACTAAAAATTATATATATATAGATTATTGTTTTTTTTTATTTCCTTGAACAACATTATCCATCTAGGGGCTTGTGTCAAGATGGATGATCAGATCGAGGACAGAAAACATCGCTGTTCTGTAACTTTGTGACAATATGAGTTTCCTAAATAATGCCCTTACAAACAGAAAATAATTCCTTTTAGTAAAGTGAAAAGGTATTTTTTAAAATTGCATAATCAAAGAAAATTTAACAAAAATAAAGAAAAATAACAATATCAAAATTTTAGATAAAAATTATTTTTGAGACAGTCTTTCTTAATACAAAAAGAAGATTAGTTGTTAAAAAATGTAAAATATTTGCCCTGCATTGTTAAAAAAATTAGAGAAGAAATCAAAGAAAACAGGTTTTAGATCAGTCTGAAAAGTAACATAATTTAGAAACAAATGCCGTTCCTGTCCATGAAGAACCCGAGTCCACTCTGATTGTAAATCAAAGATGACACGCTTGCATAGCATTCAATAAGTATTGGGCCTTCCAGAATGCTCAATTTTTCTCCTGGTCGCTTCTTCTTGTAACAATCACTAACAGCTTGTACTAAATGTTCATAAAATTCATCCACGTTGTAGGTTACTGTTTCAGTTTCCTGAATAAAAAAAATATATTATTTAAAGAGAATTGTGCATGAAAAATATTAAGTTTCAGACAAGTGTTGTTTTACTGTCTTCTACATTTTAAAATATTTACACTCCTTCTGTTTGTGTATGCAATCCAATTATTTAAGGTATCTGGACCACAATTGACCATGTGATCATAGCCTATATCCCACATGTCCATTGTTTTTAATGGAGCAGACCTCAGTAATGATCAGCAAAGATTGGAAATACTATTTGTGTAACTACTTTTTTGTGCTCAAACTGTTAGCACTGACTCAAAGTAAAACAATAAAATTTAATTCGCAATACATTGTTTTAATTAAGCTGTATTTCTTGGTCGAAAACTTAAATTAAACAGTAACTTCATTTATGGGTCGGATACCTTAGAGAAATGTGCATGAAACATAAGGTTTCAGTTTTTCAGACAGGTGTCAATTGTTCTACTGTCTTCTTCATTTTTAAGTATTTACATTCTTTATGTTTTGATGTATGCAATACAAATTTTGACTGGTTAATAATACTTTCATTCAATGAAAAACTTATGTTTTATATGTCCATAAAAGTCATTACGACTATAAAAATTCCTTCATTTGATTGACTCACATTGCCATCAAAAGTAATGATTTAGCAGAAGAATGTTCAATAGCAACAGTACTAAAACTGCATCAAAATATGGTCATTTTCGTCTGCTGCACATGCAGTCAAGCGGAATCCAATACTGACCTCTTTTCTGATCCAATTCATTTGTGAGTTTGTAACACAAAAATCTTGTCAACAACAACAATAAATGTGTCTGCCACGAACAGATTTGATATAACAGACGAAGATTCTGATTTGATAGTTTTATTCACTTACTGACTTTGATATGTGGTTGATTATCGGTATTTCTCAACTGTAAAAAATGTATATATTCACCTCCCCTAGCAGCTCAGTAAAAATTACATTTTCTCTGGTTGAGAAATCCAAATTAGCGACCTATATCAAAGTTAATCATTGTATAATAGCACATGTGATGGGGATAGTACACAATTAATACAATTAAAATCAACAAAAAATGGAAAGTGTCAAATTATCTATATACTAATGATTTGCATATGGAGTGTTATATAAGAGTTGATAATATACTGGTATTTGAAAATATTTAATAGTTTTATGGGTGTGTAAAATCGCAGGCCATACACACATTTGTTTCCTTACCTTCGGGTTGTATAAAACTGGATGGTGACACCATGCACACAAATTTTTTCTTACCTTCGGGTTGTATAAAACTGGATGGTGACACCATGCACACATATTTTTTCTTACCTTCGGGTTGTATAACACTGGATGGTGACTAAATGTCATATATGGGATGGTTGTACAAAATGGATTCCACTTCATTGCCAAAGATGGCTCCTCATTTTTGTTCCATCGAATCTGGATTCCACCATGTTGTCTTTCACTACAAAGATAATGCAGCTAGGTTTTTCACACATTTATCAGATTCAGATTGATTCTAATGATCATGTGCATGTCAGATTAGTACGAATTTTACTGCCGTCATAATGCGATGTTGGTGTTGTGATTTGTCTGATGAACCAAAAAGAAAAACGAGGGTATGCTTACTCGTTCTAATTTCAGAAATTCAAATCTCCTTTATATTTTAGCAATTATATACACAGTGTTCTCCTCTTGAAATTTTAGAAAGAATCACAATAAACATACATTTATTGGTCGACCCAATTTTTGTTATTAAATCAGAAGAAATGAAACATAAAAACACACAAAAAATACTTTCTTGAATTTATCCCTTGAAGTTTTAAAGAGTAATCTCCCTTTTAGATATTGAAAAGGCCAAAGAATGGAACAAACATGAATGAAATGAATTGTTTGTTTGAATGAGACATTAGGCCACTGTCAGCAATTTTGTAAACTTTATCTGGTCAACCAGTTTTATTTTATTGGAGAAAAATCTGCTGATTTTAACATGAAACTTGTAGTCCTCTTCACTTAAGGTTGGAATCAAAAATGCCATGGCAGAAGTCAGACTCAAACTTGCAAGGCTGACATGCAGGTGATAAAGAGCAGATGACCACTTTGACACTGAGGCCCTCGATGCTTTGTACATGTATGAACATTAAAATAAAAATTTTCCAAACACGGTACATGTGTATGTTCTTCTGACCATTAATCTCCTCCTTATGTAAAAAGCTTAAATTATCACTTAAAATATACAATGCAAGGTTCCAGAGAAACAGACCTAATCTAAAAACTTTAACATAGTCGCTGGAACATGAAATTGAGGTCAAGGTCAGGTGACACCTACCAGACAGTCATGTACAGATCTGTACTATTCATAGGCAACCTATATGTATATACCAAATATTGTCATCCTATTATTCATGGTTACAGAGGAACTGTCCTTATCCAAAAACCTTAACGTAGTCGCTGGGCCATGAAATTGAGGTCAGGTGACTGACCGGCAAGTACTCATCATAAGCTACCACTGGACCAAATTTGATGGACCTAGGGCTTTAGCTTACAAAGATATAAAGCAAAATGTTTGTTTGTTTTGTTTGAATGGTGTTTTAACGCCACTTTCAGCAATTTTTCAGCTATTTCATGGCGTCCAGTTTTTATTGGGGGAGGAAGCCGGAGTACCCGGAGAGAACCCCCGACCTGCGGTAGGAAAACTGGCAATCCTTGTCAATTAAGATTGGAGTCGAGTACACCCTGCCTGCAGTGAGAATCGAACCCGCAATCTCAGTGTTGACAGACCACGTGATCAATAGTAGACGAACTACCTTGACCACTCGGCCACCGAGGCCCCATAAAGCAAAATGTCACAAGTGTTTACACCAACACCGGAATCCCACATGTCTTGCCCAGCAACTATCGTTGCAGGCTAGACAAAACTGATAATCCCAATTATTTAATTTTCATTGATTTCTCAAATCGGGAAGTTCTTTCCTTGCTGACACTGATGCAATAAAATTTTTGTATTGTGCAACCTCACAGTAACATGTTCCCTTGTATTTAATAAGAACATAGGAACTGTTCAGCTTTTTTAAAAAAAACAGTAGAGTCGAGGTAGCAAGCATAGGCTTTGGATAGGCATATTTCTGAAATTCTGTTTGGTCATAGAGAACCTGAATGCAACTTCTTGACACATTTAACACGTTTTTATGCACCTTTTTTTTTAATTTTATGTGTAAATTAGTCAAAGTCAGGGTCCATATCCATCCCTGGTCTATAATAATAAATTCTTTGGCATCTGTTTTGTTTTCATAACAGTTTGTACTTTCAATGTTGCAATTTCTTTTAAAAATTTGTGTTTAATTTCTAACAGAGATTTTAGTCCAAAAAAAATAAATAAAACAAATGCAAGACTTACGGCATAAGACTTTTGTCTGGGTATTTGAAATCACCAACAGCTATGCTGTCAATCATATGTAACAAAAGGCGGCGCCAATCTTCCAACTTATGTATAATGAAGTTATATCGGAACACCAATATTGATCCTTCCGTCAACAGTATGATCTTTTCTCTTTCATTGTTCCAATGGTCGATCCTAAAAAAAAAATACATGTACAACACTAAATATAAATGTGTACATGTACATGTTTGTGTAGTTACAATATATTTAGAACGAATAATCATACCCTCACTTTTTTTTGGCGATCCAACAAATCACAAAACTTACATCGGATTATAATGGCAGTAAACTTCGGCCTACAATATATTATGGTGCATTAAAGAACCTTAGTGAGCACTGTCACATAATCTGACATGCCTACATTACTATCAAGTTCCATAAAATTGGGATCAGTAGTTTTAGAGGAGAAGCACTTATGAGTTGTTTCGTACATAAATTTTGAGAAATTTCCTAGTTCAAAGGGGCATAACAGAAAATATCTGGAAATAGTATCCTGTGAGTGTGAATATCACAACTAGGGTATAATTTATTCCTACCAAGTTTCATAAAATTGTAGGTTCCGAGAAGCCGTTCCACAAACATGTCAGACCATTATCCTAATGGCATAAACAAATATAAAAAGTAAAACGTGCCAGATTTTCCTCAAATTTGGATTCTGTTTAGTTAAAATATACATAATGTCATGTCACAGTAAACGTCATTACTTTAACACTGAAAATTCATAACTTAAGTATTAAATATGAAAATTTACCAATAATTTTAACAGTTGTTATGTTTATAAAAATGATCTGGAAGTCCTTACAAATAATTAGAAAAGTTAACGACTGGATAAAATCAGGGACACATGAGCGAGTTGTTAACTGTTTCTTCTCATACTGGTCATGGTTCTGTATTAGGCTAGTATAATAATGTAATATAATTTTAATATAATTTATGATAATAATTTCCTGTCGTAATGCACTACATGTGGTACTATTCATTCCTACAAAGTTTCATATCACAGGGTTCATCACAGGCTATTCAAGGGCGGTGCTCCTCCACTCTTGAATTTGTTTCCTCCACCCTTGAAATTTGAGCTCCATATTAAAGTTTGACTTTATTCCTAAAACTATGAAGTTTTTAAATACAAAAATACATGTATATTGTGACTGGTAGCAAAAACACAAGCGGGAAAACAAAAACAAAGACTGATAACACTATTATGAATAAATAAATGTCACAATAAAATTTTTATGAGTAAGGAAATTAATCATCGTCCGACTTACACCACCCTTGGATTTTGAGCTGTGGTGATCCCTGTATCAGTAGTTTCAGAGGAGAAGCTCTTACAAGTTGTTTAATACATCAATTTTGACAAATTTCTTAGTTCAAAGGGGCATAACTTCTACAATAAATATTCTATCTTATTTCTTGTAGCTATGGTGTCCTTCATTCCTACCATGCTTTATAAAATTCTGATCAGTAGTTTCAGAGTAGTTCTTTCAAGTTGTTTCATACAAATAGTTTGAGAAATAATTTCATCATTTCCTGTCTATATTGAAAACTAAATATGGTCATTGGTGTCCTGCATTAATACCTTCTAAGTTTCATAAAATTCTTATCAGTACTAGTAGGTTCAGAGTGGTTGCGCAATTAAGAATAGGACTGACGCAAAGATGGATGGACCCATCAAAAACATTATACCCTCCGCAAATTTGTTGAGTGGGGTATAATGATAAATATAGTGCATAACTTTATTTTTAAAAATTGCTGACATAACTGAATGTAATCATTCTCAACGCTGAAGTTGTTTAACAACACGTTCACCAATCTGGAATATACAATTATTTCTAAGCCTGAGAAGCACAAATTACAATTTAATTAAAATCTCTAATCACTTCCATTTCACTGATATATTGCTGGAAGAGTTTGTCAGATTGTTTATGGGTTACTAACTCTGTCAGATAACTTGTGGGTTAACTCTGTCAGATAACTTGTGGGTTTGGTTAATACCAACTGTGTTAGTGACTTGTGTGTTAGTACTAACTCTGGCAAAACTTGAGGATTAGTACTAACTCTGACATAACTTGAGGGTTTAGTATTAACTCTTGACTTAACTTGTGGGTTAGTACTAACTCTGGCATAACTTGTGAGTTAAAACTATCCCATAACAAAACTTGTGGGTTAGTAATAACTAACATATTTTGTGAATTACTTACTCTGTCAGTAAGTATGTTTCAAGTACTTTGCCATCCAAGTCTTCTTTGAGCACTTCTTTACATTTATTGACAGCTTTTTCAAAATTTGTTTCCTACAATATCAAGTCAATACAATGCAAGAAGATTTATATTTCATGCATGCTTCATTACTGTTGTATCAATATGTCAGCAGTCGTTACATGTAATAATATTGTGTTTGTTTGTTTAAATGGGTTTTAGTTTAAACATACATATTTGTAAATTCACAATGTAACATTTACATGTAAATACAACCTATACTAGTACAAACAATATATTATGAGAGGATTCGGAAATAATAGCTTTAATCCATCTCCATATATACCTGCCAATGCTTCTGATTTTGCCTGACACCTCCAGAATTTGTTACCCATGTCTGAGCTACGTGGTATTTTGTTGGAGTCTCTGAGTTTTTTCTTCATTTAGGAATAATTATAAAAATTATGTTAAAACAGCCTTTATAATCCTGCATTAACAAAATGCATGTGTATGTCAGCTTAAACAACCCTGGAAACCCTCTCAAATACCATAGAAATACTCTAAAATCATTTTTGGCTTTTCCTAGCCCACACTGGGGACTTTTAGCATACTTGCCAACTAATTTTTGGCACTAATAATCTTAAAATCACTTTCAACATTATGTTGCTATAGCATCCAGTTTTTAAATAGCACTATAACTGCATTAATTGCATCAATCTTTGTTAAATAACATACCATAACAGGTTGTTGGAGACTTCGTACCACTACAACTTCGTACCAAGTAGATTTCGTACCTTTTTTGGAGACTTCGTACCACATACTAGTATGTCGAATTAATTTATAAATAAACACTTAAGTATATTATTATTTTATTATTTATTGATTTACATATAAATAACACATTCTGTACAAAATACACAAAAACAATGTTTATTTTTTGTAATGATTTCACAATGTAATTTACGTCTGAAGTGGTGTATACTTGACTATTTTTGCATTGAAACCATTTAAAAGAAGGCAGAAAATTTTTTTTTTCAAACAAAATGGGAAGTATTTTGCAAGTAATTTAAACTGATAAAATGTATATCATTCGAAAGATAAGAAACAAATGAGTCACCATACTGTTTGACCCAGGTTGGGCATCGCATCAGCGTGTTCCTTACTGCATATACCCAGTATGTAAAGTAATTCTTTTCATGCCTCACAGCATGCACATCCTAATTTAAGATCGTTTACAAATTTTATATTAATTTGCATGGTTAAGATAATTGTACAAGCAGAGAAATTTTTTGAAAAATTATAGCCACAAATACTGTGGTAATTATTAACTTGTCTTTGCAGCAGATAACATTTATTTTTATTATGGCTTTATCAGGTTTTGTACACAATACACACAAATATTACACAAAATACAACCTTATTCATGGCAAAATTCATGATAATAATTGCACATGATAACAAGTGTGTTGTATATATGTGGTACGAAGTCTCCTGGTACGACTTCTCCATGATACGAAGTCTCCATAATTCTCATAACACAAGTCTGTCAAACTGACACAAGGTGATATGGTGAACATGGTTAGGGTAAACAGACCCAAAATTGTTTTTGCTTATCAAGTAAAGTTTCCTGTCATGCCTGTGCCTTAGGTCGACAAAATAATATGATTTCTACAGTATTTCTACAATTTTATGCAAATTAGAGTGCAACATATAAAACAGAACCGGATTTCGACATTATTATTTGTCATGAGAAGATACACACCTTGTATGAGAAGAATTGGTCTGTCATACGATCTGTCTTTATAACTCCAGGTCTCATAGATGTTTTACTGGAGGTACTGCGTACACTCTGTCTACCCATCATACTTCCTGGTCGGTCCCTGGTAAATTTCTGTCCTGGTCCTGCAAATCTCACTTCAGGATCTTCCCCATTTTGGGGAGCTGGAGGGTCTATTTGGAGTGTTGCTCCTTTGAATTCTTTTCCTGTTTGTGGTTTATCATCGTCAAGATGTTCGTCAACAAAGTTATTCTGCATATGCGAAGTATCTGCCATTGCTAAAATCAATTGCGAAAATTTATTTGTATCCTTGACGTCAGAAGTAGTCTATCCGGCGGAAGTGAATATCGGCGATTGAGCTAAAATAATATCTGTTATTCCGGGGTTAAACAAGTCTGCAAAATTGTTGTATGTAAACGATTTTATGGTAACCTCTTGTAAGAGAACTATTTTTGGGGCGTGTACCATTGAGTACCAAGTTTTCCTAATGAAGTCTGGGCCAGGTGTGAACAACCGTTAACGGTAACCGGACAACTCGGACCAAAACAGATTCGGACTATTACCTATTCGGACTATAACCAATTTGGACTACAACAAATTCGGCCTACTAATTATACATAGCAATTTTAAGGCGGACAAATTCCGACTACAAAATAAAAATTTTAATTACAGTACTACAAAACAATGTTGACAGAAGCGAAAAGAGAAATTTTAATTAATTATTAAATTTATTTAATAAATATGATTGTACATAATAAATAAATAAATAAAACATAAAAGAGATATTGGTGTATAATCAAATTAATTAAGAGGTTTGTATAACAGAAACAAGCTATGGCCTCCAGTATTCCTGCATTTAAAGTAGACTTGGTTGGTACAGTATTTTCTCAATTCGAATGTTGAAACAACATAAAGCCGAGTGTTGTCCTATAAAACTATTTCGAATTTGTTCTTCCTATTTCAAAAATGGATGCATCGAACCGTTGCGTCGATTGTCATCTTAAAGTCTCTTCAAGACAACATGCATTAATTACTGTGCGATAAGTGTGAAAGATTGCAACACTGGTAAGTTTTATTTTCCATTACATATTGTATATAAAAAAAATATGTGATACAAAGCGGCTAGTAATATTGTATTTCAAGGCTAAGTCTTTGTTGTCGCGAATTTATAAGTTCTGATAAATGCTATTAAAATCTGTTATAAATGAATGAAATTTATAAAATATACATAGTTACAGAGAAGATAATAAACATATACAAAAATTCTATAACATAAATCTTTTGAGGAACCGGTGATTGTTGATTGTGGTTATCTATTACGTTTGGGCACGTGCTGAAAAAAATAAGCAATATATTAATTATCTGTAATTAAATTACAGGTATTACACAATCAATATAGAGAAATGGTAAAGAGGGTATATGAAGAATTTCTATGCATTATTTGCACGACAGACGTAGATAAATAAGGAACGTTTAATTATAAATTTTTGAAAATCATTTTTATCACGATAATTATTCTTTTACGTGTTGAATATTAAGTTGATTTGTAGACTAAACACGTGTCTGGCGTTGTAAATTCTATTAACCTTGGTATCTTTAATGACATTTTATTTGTATCAAAAATTATATTATAATTTATTCAATAAATCTTATTTTTTCAATCTTATACAGTTTGTTAATATTTGTGCTTGTTTGTGTTTACGTAATGTTTGATTAATATGCTTTGTATGTCTTATCAATGCTATTTCTATAGTTATACAAATGTATTGTTAAATGAATAACTTTCTTTGTTTTGTTACATGTGATAATTACTGATATAAATTTGTCCGAATTTGTGTAGTCCGAATTTGTTATGGTCCGAATATGCAATAGTCCGAATTTGTTTTGGTCCGAGATGTCATGGAATCTCGTTAACCCCAGTGATAAGCACATTCAGAAAAAAATGGATAGCGAACATACATGTTACGTATAATGACGATTTCGAAATCCCAAAATCGCGCGGAAGAGATTATCGCCGAGAACGAGACGTGGGGAGGGTTAAAGATATATCTGTGAAGTAATTGTACATTAAATGTGTCTTGTTCATTCGTAAATTGTTTATTTATTACCTGACACTTTACATTGATGAAAGGTAAAATGAAAGACCAATAAAAGACCGACAAAAATGTAAGTTTAGATAATGGTCATAATGATTTTTATTCGAAAATTATATTTAAAAACAGATATGTTATCAAAAAGATGTCTAAATCAGTAACACAGTTGTAAAAATGCAAGGGCAAACAGAAGGAAAATGAATATAATAAGAGAAAGTCACTAAAACTTTGATGTAAACTATTTAAAAACTGCAAGTTATTTGAATACTTATAGAATGAAATTAAAAATACATAGGATTTTATATCAAGTCCTGAAAACTAACATAAATTAAAAAAAAAAGCTAACTGAAGTTTTGAAAAATGTATCAATAATACAATAAAAATAATTCAGTTCAGTTAAAAGAATGTTATCAACAGTTTATACAGTTTAAAAAAATCCCAAAAGTTAAATTATTTCATATAGATCATATATTGTTTTGCAAAAAATACGGCTCTTCTAACATTTTTTTCCTTTTTTATTGTAATTAAATTCTAAATTTATTAAGTTCTTAACAATGTTTATGCACCTATATGAATGTTAGTTTTCCGTTTGGAATACAGGTTATTGCAAATCTTTTGAAACATTTTTTTATTACTGTAAAAATAATTCAATATAAATTGTAATTTGTCGGTATATTTTCTTTGATCTTCCGACGATGTTCGACGGAAAGACACGGTAACTGTCGATCTTACCCCCTCACAGAACCACGTGACTATGGGATTTCGAAAAGGTCATATTATATAGACATTTCATATTTTATTCTTACATGTAAGATTACCAAGATCTTTTTTCCAAAGCTATGCTTATAGAACGATACGATACCAGAATGGACACATCGACCTAGTGGAATATGCGGACTTAGCTTCCCACCTACTTCATTGAGGTTGAGGACAATCGTTCAGCTTACATCGTGAAAGAAAATGTGAAGTATGTTGACAACAATCTCAGCTTATATCGTAAAAAACCCTAAACCTTCGCTAAGTTGACGTTTTGGAAACACACCCATCAAACTAAGTCAAAAACCTACTTCTATTAGTGATGCATGAACTGCCGTGTCAGAAATATTGACTTCTACAGGACCTGATACAGACAGTTTATTTGGTCACAGCCCTCGTCTTGGCTCGGGCTGTAACAGATTGGATCCTGATTCCGTTATTCAAGATACGGGCCTTATAGTTACTAACGCACAATTAATTTCCTCAAGACATTATACGAGATTGAAGGTAATAGCAAAACACCAAACAACGAGGGAACTGTAAAACAAAGACCATCAAGAAATCAAAGTCCGAGAAACCGGCAAATATCAGAACCAACAACAAAATATATAGTTCTACAGCAATAGCCCTGACTTGCTACAGGAATTTCAAAAGAAATATAAAAATGATTTTTATTTACTCCAATACTAGAGCATTTAGATGTCTATATAGTCAAATAGTGTTTGTGATGGTTTTAAATGTTAATCATTAAACGTAGATATAAAGTTTAGGTTTACATACTGATTTCCTTATTATATATTGAGTTACATTCCATTCAAATTATTTCTACCTTGTTGTATAGCTGCTACAAAAGGCTGAGTTTTCGATGGTATCTGGACGTCTCGGACATACTCCGTTTCGTCCATGTACAATTCTTCCATATATCAAATATCGGCCATCGTCAAATCGACCATAGTCAATTCGGTCATATTATATTAATTGTATTATGTTGGTTATCGTAATTAGCACTTTATTTTCTGGTTTATATGTATGTTTGCTATATTGACCTAGTGGAAAGTTTCATGACATTTAAACAAGATATTTGAGTAAAAAAATATTTATTGACATTTACATGTGGATTCGAATAAGATGGGCAGAAGAGCAAAATAAATCCTCTCAACTTTTGAGAAAAGGCTTAATAAGGAACATCGAAGATAGTATTTTAATCAGAGGATTCTTTATTCTTTTTCAAATGCTAAAGCAATTCTCCTATGCCCTAACGAGTCCCATCTTTTTAACACTTCCATAGGGTATATTTTCCCTTAATCAACTTCCATCAAACAACCGCCGACTATAGTTCATTGTTCTTTCATCTTTTTATCGTTTGCCGTTCGTAACGCGTATTGAAATATACAGGTGTATCATTACTAATCGCGAATTTTTCAAACCTTCATTATACTCATTGAATATAGATAATAAAACAATGACATTTGTACTTATAATTTGTTTTTATTTTATTTCTTCCTTTCTCTCTCTTTTCTCTTTTTAACTTTTATTTTGTTTTATTTTACTTTTGACCACAACTTTTCTTTTGCCAGTTTGCAATAGGAGGCAGTCTCACTTGCATACATGCCTACATATAATTTACGACCCTGCATAAAAGCATCGTTTATTTTAAGGTGAAAAAGTTTATTTAACATGTATTTAAATTGATCTTTACTTCTTTACTTTTATATATTTAAAAACCATGTTATATGAAACTATGACCGAAACGTCTTATAATAAAAGTATGGCCGAATATCGTACTATGGACGAAATGACTATGGCCGAATTGGCTATGGCCGTAATGGAACTATGGCCGAGATGCCCCAATAGCCGTTTTCAGTCCCCAATTTGGTTCACATTAATCCATTCCTTTATTCATTGATTTTATTATTTGTTAACTTGTTCTCGTCCTGAATATAGCTGACATATGTTTGCTGATCCTTGCTGGACATTATTCAAGCAATTCTTGGTAATATAGCAAATTTAACTAATTCCTTTAACATGTTTAATGAGGTTTTTATTTAGTTCGAGTGATTGTAGTGTGTTAACCGTAGATTATGAAATAACGACATGTCACATCCAAGGGTGGAACCCGGGATTGTCGACTTTAAATAAATATTACTTGACTTGACTTGAATTTTGTATGTAATCGTAAAAAATTTTCCCTTTGTGCAACTGGGTAACAATTTTCCACATATATGTGTTTTATCTTATTTTAAATAATATAATTTCAATATTTCTTTTCGGTATTTTATTCCCCCCCCCCTTTTTTTTGGTTCTTATCCGGACAGGTTCAATAAAGCCTCATTCCCAGCTAAGCCCTACTTCTGATAAATCCGGTATTCCTGGTATCCGGAAAAATTACAATCTGTATGTAGATAAGCAAAAGGAACATACAGAGACCAGTCAAGTGAAGGCACATGTGCAACGTGAAAACAGTATTACAAAAGTATTAACAAAATCTGTGAAAATGCCTAGAAAAGGCAGATATCATCATATTAAATTTGACGACACTGAAGAATTTGAAACTCCAGCGTTTCAGTTTTTGAATGAAAGAGGCGATCAAGAGGTATCGTCACAACATGTTAACGATTCTGATAACGACATTTTGCTGCAAGATTCAGATGGAGGTATGTATCATAATTTCATCGCAATTGCTGTCATAGCCTTTCAGTGATCTTTCATATACAATGTACATTTCACGTGTTGTAATTAGTGTCACCGGTGCAATTCAATTTCTATATATATTGGGGCGAACGGGAATCGAGGCAAAACAACAGGAATGTATATTAATCATGCCTACTTATTAATTAATGCAGACGAAAAATTGTTTACTTTCACTTTCTTACATATAAAACATAAACAAACACAAAACTTCTATGATGGTCTATGATTCTTAAGGTATTTATGATGGTGACAAGTCAAAATTTATCTCGGACACATATCACAGAAATAACCTTTTTGAAGTCGTTAAAAATGTAATTAAACATTTGCTTTTTTCACCAAAATTTTTCAATGTATATATAGGAAAAATGAAAAGTCCTTAGTACAGAAATATATTAGAAAATTAAAAAACCACAGAATTACACAAAATGTCCACAAAATTTGAACTGTTTGCCGTTATGTCGGCTCTTCAGACAGAAGTTGAAGTTGTTGTAATGTATTTGTTATATAGTTACGTAACGTCATAGTATTATATAGTAACATAGCGTCATAGTATTATATTACAAGTGTAATGTCATAGTACTCGGGCAGTTGTACACTTTCACTTTGGTTTTTGTTTCGGATTTAATTTGTCAATAAAATATTGTTCGATGGCTCTACTGTTTAAGTGAATTTCAAAGAACAGAAAAATTCTAAAAGCCTTACCCCAGCAATGGTTGAAATGTTCACTATATAACAATTTATACTTAACAACAACGTCAACTTCTGTTTGAAGAGCAGACGTAACGGCAAAAGCTCTAACAGTTAAAATTATGTGGACATCTTGTGTAATTCTGTGTTTTTTTATTTTCTATATATACCATGTACCTGATGTGACAGTGGTAAAAATTGATGACATTATCAAAGTAATGCATTTCTTATAATTATATAGAACTTTATAATGTTAATGTTTTCTTTTTTTTTTATATCCTGCTACGAAGCAGATGGGGGTATACTGGTTTACAATACCCCTGTCCATATGTGTGTCCTTCTGTTCTCAACATAACTGTGTCAATTTCACAAAAAGTCATAAGTACAAATTTATCTTAAGTGTTGGAAAATCAATGGGACTTCAGTACTATCGATGTATTATAAACTTACGACTTTTTGTGAAAAGCACTGCTAAGTCCAGTAACAATAATTGAAGTGCTGTTAATATATATACATACTTACATACATTAAGGCTACATTAATACATAACTTGTTACTCTATACTAAAACAGGGGTGGAAAAATGTGTTAGTCCGACCTCCAGTGTAGTGCAGTTCTATCTACGGGCACGCTTTTTTTCTATAGAAAAAAGTCCGTCTGGCCTTTCTTTTCAAATAAAAAACGTATATTTAATTTCTTTTTACATCTTGATTAATAGTTTGCCTTTAATTTTGTATTCATTTAAGCATAACAACATCGAGAAATTACTTCCTGGTTTAGTCTATTCGATATCGGAAATAAATGAATATTCTAATTAGAATCCGAATCATTTCGGCGTTTGAAAGTGACTGGTTTTGGGGTTTGGATTCAAGCCAGTGTTCTAGGATTTTTTTGCCAACTGAACTTTCCACGGGAAAGTGTCCTCTATAAACTGGCATTCCCACATCTAAAGTAAACTTTCCCACAAAGTTTTAATGACATGTTTTTTTAATTATCATTTAAAAATATACAGATACAAATTGATGGGTTTTCTTCTTGTACTTACAGTACATTTATTATTTGGAAACAATGACTGTTGTGCTATTTTGTCTAAGAAGCCGGCTTAGGTTTCTTGTTGTAGATATGTATTTTTACCAAACAAATATGTACAAAACCCTCATTATCTCAACATATATTGTACACATATTTGTACACAACAAAATTTTATAAAGTTTCATTCTCATATATTTTAAGTCAATTTGGGTAGGAAAAAAACATCAATATTATATTATTTAATTCAATTCAAATTCACAATAAACAAAAAAAAAAGAAAAGAAAATTCTTTCCCCCAAAACCCAGATTTTGTGGGTTTTTCCGAGTTCGATTTGGTATTTATTGCATTCATACTTGATCTCAAAAATGTTTTGCAGCAGGGGTAAAAACTCAAATTACAAGCACCTGTATAACATTGATGAAATAAAACGAAAACAATCGTCCACACATGATTTCTTATCTTTATTTTACTAAATTAAACTATTGAACAAAATTAATGTATTTTTGTATCATGACAAGGCAAGTATTAGCTTTTTTTCAAGAATCCTGACTTTTAATATGTACTTTCCCATGGGTAATCAGGACAAACAAATTGGCTTTCCCGTGCTGAGAAATCACTTTCCACGGGTGACGGGAAATGGGAATCCTAGAACACTGCAAGCGCTTACTTGTTGTTGCTTTATTAAATGTAGTTGATAGGGTCGCGAATGATAAATGTCCCTATTCAATTTCAAGTTTACTTCAAGTAAACAGAACGTAACCACGGGATCGGAACAGAATAAAAGATATGCCACTGATGACGATGATGATTATCGTGAATCTAAAGATAAAAAAGTATGATCGTGAAAAACGAGTCTGAACTTTCAAACCATCTTAAAGACTAAAATCTACTAACTCGATCTGAACCAATACTTTATTACATGCAATAAATAAAACATCTTGATAACATAAACTGTTTTTATTACAGACGAAATTGCTAATACAACAATGTCAAATATCAATAATATTTTAAATTAATAGAATTAGTCCATTGGCATTCCACACACCTAAAAATAATATGCATACATTGTATCAAGGGTCCGGAAACGGTCATATTTGCCGGACATGACCGAAATTTATACTAAAATGATCGACTACGATTTCCTCAAATCGGACATTAAAAAAGTAATATTGTATAATAATCACTTGTTGGACTTAATCCCTTTAATTTCTTCTAGAAATATTTGTATTAAAAAATCAACCCTAAGGCTATTTCCTGTCACTGACATGTGTTTATTGACCACCGACCGGTGATTACGTAATAGGTAAACAGGTGGTGACCGATCTGTTTCATCCATATAGTAAACATACTATTGCAACAACATTTTGAATATACAGAGATTGAATATAATAGATTGTTTCTATTTCACATTTCTAAGAAAAAAAGACAACTTTACAGTATGAGTGGTACACGCAACTTTAATGAAAAACACGTGCGGTAAAAATTGTACACTATGCAAGCGCCAATGTAACTAAACGTTACATAAATCAAAAGAAAACCAATTTGAAGAAAAATTCCTTGAAAATAATGAGCATGATGAGAACAAAAATGATTATTCATTTAATTATAAAAAACTTGTTAAAAGAATCCATCGCAGATTAACGCATAAATTCAATTCTGGCCGAACTTGTTGCAATTATAATTGACAACATCCTATTTCCGGTAAATGAAAAACTCGCCGGGATATTCATCAAAACAACTTTGTTTGCCATTATTTTGTTGCAAAGACAACATGTCATCTTACAATAAAGATTTTTTAGGCAGGAGATTGTATCTCTACATATATTTTCGCTTACTCACACTATCGTGGCGAAACGACGTGCAAACAAGTTTCGGTACGAAACGACCCCAGACTAATATTCACTACCATGGAATATGGTAACTTCTTAGGGGGAAAAATGACCGAAATGGGCAGGGAAAACTTCCGGACCCCTGCATTGTATTGTTATATACCAGTTACAAAATATCTTGGTATCAATTGGGCTTTGAATGAAAACAGCTGGGCTTGGGCATTTAAAATCTTTAAAAGCCCTGGGCTTGACCTTAAGGAGAAAATTTTTCCCCTGGAGAGCATTTTTTGCTTCCATTTTTGTATTATTCTCCGTTTTACTTTTTTATTATGAAAAATCAATAGAGTATTTTTTTTTCACGATATCCTGTAAACAACAGAGCCATATGAAATATGGACAGGATATCGTGAAAAAAAAATTTTCTATGTAGACTAGTTGCTCAGCTACACAATGTGAAATAATTCCTAAACTCACGTTGGAGGGCAACTAAGGCGAAGAAGTAGCCTTATCCTTATCATGGTCCCACTTTGTCCCTGTTCAGCATGAAGAAGCAAAGTTCAGTAACCCTGTATTTTGGAACAATTGTTCAATGTTGCCTTTCAGTTTTATTCCCGTCAGAAAACCACATACTTTTGTTACATCGTCATGCGTCATGTTTATCAAAATACACGCAGTACTTAACCAAAGGGCAATAATTAAACATTGTAAGCTGGTTCCCTTCCGACTTTAATTTGTACATAGGGCATAGCGAGAAAATACGAACGGAAATCAGTTCACAGCAAAAGAAAATATGATTGTTTTTTAGGGGATATGAACTTGGTGCCGGAGATTACAAATATGATGCTGCTAGTACTGAAGTGAGCATCTGATTTAATATTTGTAATAGTGGATTTTATATAACTAACACAATATTATATTTTTATTATTTCATTTTCTACTTTATTTATAATTACAAAGAAACAGTTATTGTGTTGAACTATTGTGTAGCAGTTGATTCTGTTCATTAAAATTGTGAATATTTATGGAAATGTGTGATATAAGAAAATTAGTAATTTAATCAAACTGTTGGTACTCTATCACATCTCTTTCTAATTCTGTACTAACTAACTAAGCTGTTGAGCTAGCAGACAAACCAAAATAATAAAGGTGGAAATGTTTTGTTTCCCTGAAGTGAATGTATAGTTTTGTCACCCTTGTTTCGAGATACTAGTACATTTTGTATCGTGAGGTAGGTGTATCGTTACAGCCCTAAAAACAAGTTAGGCCAAACAAAAAAAATATGTGTGTTTCCGGTTACATCAATATATAAAAAGTATGTAGGTCATTTTTTTTTTTTTTTTGGAATCGTGTTGGTTAAATTAGTAATTTAATTTTGACCTTTATCTTTTATACCTTTGTAGGTATAAAGCTTGTAAGTTTCAAGAAATTACTATAAAGCCTTTAAAAGTTTACACTAATACAGTCATTGAATGAGCTATCAATTTCGTTGCAAGGGTTCATATGTTTACATTTAGCCACCATGTTGGGGCGGAAGAAAGAAAATAGAACTAAAACCCAGAACAATACTAGGAGTTTTTGGTTCAAAGTAAACTCTGTTAAAAACACAAAAAAAACTTTAAAAAAAATAGGTAGGGTCAGGTAACCGGAAACACACATATTTTTTTTTTGCCTTGTATTACTAAGCTGACCTGAAACACAATCTACAGTAATATTCTTCTATTTACCTTTTCTGTTAGAACAAAATGAATACAAGATTAATTTAATTACTTTTCTATTCGTTAAGTAAGAAAAAAATTTGAAAAGGTGCATCACTTGGTGTTTTTTCAGATGATTCTGAAATTGATGTAGGGTTCTCTGATGAAGATGATGCTCCTGAAAATGTCAGTTTCAAGACTGGGAGGCAAGCAGCAATACAACAGATGAGGGAATCCATTCGACTTATAAATGAAGAAAAAATCAAAGTCAGAGAAAAAAGGAGAAAAATTGATGAAAAGTTTAAAGAACAAAAGGTAGATGTCATAAAATTTGATTATGAGTTAGACTTTTCTCTGGTGTTGAATGTTATTGACTACTCCCTGTATTACAACCACAGAGCCTGGACTCGTCCATGCGAAAATGTTTGTTTACTTCTTAGCGACAATAATGTGTCTCCTTTGATGATGTCTAACTTTGGAGCAGGCTTGCAGTGATTATCACCCAGGAGTTTTATGCATTTTATCTGCTATTAAACTGTTTTCTACGTTTGCTATATACTGTTTTCATGTCTCCACCAGGGGGCCTCAGTGGCAGAGTGGTTAACGTGATATGAAGTATTTCCTTTTATAGTCATTAATTCAAAATCACATTATCTCATGTAAGTTTTTTGTCAACAATGGCATTTATACAAATAAAGTTAGGGGCCTTGGTGGCCGAGTGGTTAAGGTAGTTTATCTACTATTGATCACGTGGTCTGTCAACACTGAGATTAAGGGTTCCATTCTCACTGCAGACAGGGTGTACTTCACTCCAATCTTAATTGACAAGGATTGCCAGTTTTCCTACTGCAGGTGAGGGGTTGTCTCCGGGTACTCAGGCTTCCTCCCCCAATAAAAACTGGATGCCATGATATAGCTGAAAAATTGTTGAAAGTGGCATTAAACACCATCAAACAAAAACAACAAACAAACAAATAAAGTGTTGTAGGTGTTTCAGCTGGCTGAGAGGAAAAACTAATTAAATCATGGCAGCAGTTTTATGGTGGAAAATGGGTTTTGCTTTATTATGAATAATATGACCTCCTTGTAGCTCCACTGAGATAAATAATCATTTTTGTAGCTAGTAGAATGTAATTGCCATGATGAGCTATATGATGTAGAGTGGAACAATTTTTAAATGATGGTAACATTTCAGAATGTTTTTATTTATAGAAGAGAAAAATTGAAAATTTGAAAAGAGCAAGGTTGCCTGATGATTTTCTGGAAGATCTTCCAGATAAACTTCCAACAAAAATAAAGGTGTCAGAAACAGAAGAAAAGAAAGATTTAAACTCCGATGCTTTGGAAAAGGGAAGTTCATTGGATGAAGGTATATACTTTCAGAAAACCAAACATAGATAATATAAGGTGACTGGACATAAAAGTATATTATAGGATCTGTTGATTTAAAAATGAACAATAATGGGTGACCAATCAAAAATGATGTAACAATGAATGACTGAAATTATATACATGTATGTTTTTAACAAGTATGATTGTTTGTGATATACAATTCATTATTGAATGGTCATTGTTAAGTGCAAGGGGTGGTTTGTTTATCTCTCTGTTGTTATGTACAAAGTCGAATCTTTTAATGTGACACAGCCTGAATATAGCTGAAATATTGCTTGCTAGACGTTAAACATCAATCAATCAATCACTTTACAAAAAAGTTAAGTGATTCTAAGATTTTCATATTCACCATTTTTTAGCTTGTAAAATGACTCAAGGCTATTACAATATGGTGTAGCACCAGGTCATGTTCATAGTTGTTGACAATTTTTTTTCAGATGATGGTAGCTTTGCTGATACTGAAGATGAATCACATTTTTCAGGTGATAGTAGCTTTACTGATACTGACAATGAATCACACTTTTCTTTTCAGATGAAGGTAGCTTTGCTGATACTGAAGATGAATCACATTTTTCAGATGATGGTAGCTTTACTGATACTGACAATGAATCACACTTTTCTTTTCAGATGAAGGTAGCTTTGCTGATACTGACAATGAATCACACTTTTCTTTTCAGATGATGGTAGCTTTACTGATACTGACAATGAATCACACTTTTCTTTTCAGATGAAGGTAGCTTTGCTGATACTGACAATGAATCACACTTTTCTTTTCAGATGATGGTAGCTTTACTGATACTGACAATGAATCACACTTTTCTTTTCAGATGAAGGTAGCTTTGCTGATACTGACAATGAATCACACTTTTCTTTTCAGATGAAGGTAGCTTTGCTGATACTGAAGATGAATCACACTTTTCTTTTCAGATGAAGGTAGCTTTACTGATACTGACAATGAATCACACTTTTCTTTTCAGATGATGGTAGCTTTACTGATACTGACAATGAATCACACTTTTCTTTTCAGATGAAGGTAGCTTTGCTGATACTGAAGATGATTTTGAACACAATGAAGATTTCATACCTTTAAATTCAGACAGGTACATGTACACTCTATATAGAGGATTGTGAAATGAAATTCGTCATTGTAGATTATAAATTAAAGACAGCAGTAGGAAAATGTTTACCTGTATTTATAATGACCACAATTATATTTTCCCTATGGATGTAACAATTCCATTTCCTGACAATCCGATACATATTGCGATTCTTGTCCAAAGGTTCCATTCATATCACGATACTTATTTTGTTTTGTTGATAAAATAAAAGAAACAAAAACAATTACAGACCACATCCCATCCTTTAAAATTTCTTCAAAATCGAAGTGCTTCCACACGGCTGACTTGAAATCTGACAGTGGAGCAACTTGTTTTGCACCCTTTATTTTTATTTCCTGAGTTAAGATATTCTAATAATAATCGGGTCGGATTCACCAGATCGGTTCCAGTATTGATTCCAGATCATACATGAAAAAGTTATGAAACCGTTTGATTATTACACAATAATCAGATTGTGCTTACCTCCCTTGGACCATACAACAAGACTTGCCATTGCTCCAACCACAGAGCTGTCCAGAACTTCCCCAGGTGGCAGATAAGGGAAACAATTTTTAAGTGGGGTTGTCGGTTTGACCACTGACCATAGTACTGAAGCTACAATAACCCATATTGTTACATGATTTTCTGCATTTAAAATGCTGTCGCAGGTTGATAAATATTTTTTCCTTTCTCTGGCATCTAAAATGCCTAGTGACCTAATTTTAACACTATTTGCAATTATGCATATGGTATTGTTGACGTAATCAAAATGCTGAAGTGTAAAATTTCGGAAATTGTACGAGTACAATTTGAATTCATGATAGTGCAATGAATAATCCAAAATTAAATTTTTTAACGAATATATTCCAAAATTATACACTTTGAAATTCAAATTTGTAAACAATGCCATATGCATGATTACGAGTCATGTGGTGTTATTGAGTCTAAATACTTGTTACAAATAAAGTTTTAAAACTGATGAGTGGATAGATTATGTCGTGAAAATAACAGGTAATAATGATGTCAGGATAATAGTTACTTGTCTTCACTAACTTGTCTTCAATACAAAATGTTAATTGTTTGGATTATAAAATCAAACATAAAGAAATCATTTGAATTCAAAAATAAATTAAAGACTTTGATTTTAGTTGGCATTTGACAGAAATATAAAGAAAATTGTACAAGAGGAGAATGATTTATTTGAAAAGAATTTATTCCTAAAACAACCATACAAAGTACAGGAAGTTCATTAGTAAATCTAATATAAAGAACATTCACGGTACAGAACAGATAGATTTCCAGAAATTGTTGAACTTTTTCTGATGACCCCTTTGAGTTCTACTCGTACTTTATTTAGTTAAAAAATTTTAAAAATAAATTTAATAAAAAATTTAATATAATTTAAAAATGTCTTTGTTTACAGTCCAGATTTTAGTCAGTATACATAATGTATACAAAAAACTAAGCTTTAAAGCACTTTCCAGGGAACTGGTTCCCAGATATAATCTGTCACACGTCATCCCCAAAAAACAGTGGGACTAAATTTTTCAGTCGCCAATAATGTTTGTAAACATAGACCGATGTTGTTGAACAAAATACACATGATCTTATTTATTTGTATATAGTCTATTTATACACTTTTGATACGGTTTTACTTATAAACTACTGCATTTGTAAAAGAGTCTTATCACCCATGAGAGATATTTCTCACGGTTTTACCAAAGGTGTTGTAAAGGTGATTGTGGTTGACATAGGATATCTAGAATCCTTTGCATGGAGATTTTCGTCAAACAACCTGAAATTTATATTACTCTCTATCAGTATGCCAATACATGTAAAACATTTACGTTTTGTTTTAGATTTGGTGGAGTTGAAGTTCAGCCTCTAAAAGAATATCAAAAGAAAACAGTGTCTTTAGCTTTAACTGCAGCAGAGTTTAAAAGCAAGCATTTGTATGGCAGCAGAATACCGAGAGAATCTAGTAGGTATTAAGGAGATGCAGGACACCATCCGCCATTTTGATAAATTTCAATAAATGAGATTACATTGATGGTACAGTTAATAAAAATAACAAAAAATTAAAACAAATAATGAAAGACTTATACTGTTACATCAGTTTATACAAGGTTTATATACAGTTTTTCCTTAAAAGATTGTTGTGGGCCATAATAAATGAAAATACAATTTTTTGACAAGGGAGATAATTTTGACCAAAAAAATACGAATTTTTAGTACTTTTTGATCAGTTATTTTGCAATATACAAAAAAGGACTCGGTGAACTCTATTTTTCTTTCCATTGAACTTAAATGTATATTAATGCTTGACATTTTCAGAAAATTTCATTGGACAGATTTTTGTAAATCAATAATTTTAGTGCTTTTTAATTCCGTTTTCTTCTGTATGATCTGTTAAAAAAATTGAAATTTTCATGTCTAACCCCTAAAAAAGAAGCTCTGAATCCACTATTTTTAATTTATACCCCCACTCGTAAGAGAGGGGGCTATATTGCAATCACCTTGTCCGTCTGGTGCAAACTTTTGTAACAGATTTCTCCGCTTCTACTAAAGGGATTGATTTCAAATTTGGTGCACAGCTTTAGCATGATAAGTTGTACCGTGCCTCCCCTTTCCAGGTCAGTCAGTTATCTACTTCCTGTTTTCCGAGCTGACTTAGACTGTTTCAAGGGTGAAAATAGGAAAATGTTTCGTTACAGATTTCTCTGCTTCTACTAAAAGGTTTGATTTCAAATTTGGTGCACAGCTTTAGCCTGATGAGTTGTACCGTGCCTCCCCTTTCGAGGTCAGTCAGTTATCTACTTCCTGTTTTCCGAGCTGAAAAATGGTCAAGTGCGGTATACTTAGCATGACTTGCAACCTTTGTTTTTAAATGAAAAAAAGGTAAAAACATTTTAAAATATCATTTGTAAAATTATTTGTTCTTTTTTTTTATAGCCAAGGCAAAAATGGCTAAACAGGAAAAACGGAAGGCTTACAGATGAACGATAACCAAGGATACACTTGTAATTGACAGCTGAGCCAACCCAGAACAGTCCGAGAGAGATACAGCCGGTCCTGGGTGGTTTTATCCTGATAACACAATGCTAAGAGTTTAAGAGTCTTGAAATGTATTTGTTCAAAACATTATTTACGTTCATTTGACATCTTTCATTGTCTTTTCATCTTCACATAATGGCATGGTAGCCATTAGTGAGTCATGTGATCACTTTTCTACTGATTGGATTGGATGTTGTTTTTTGATCAGGAAAATTAAATAAATTATACATGTAGTCATAGTGATAAATAAAGTCTGTAATTTATCTTTGATCTCTCTTGCTTGTATATGATATCAAATTTTATTTCTTCTTTTAGGGGCCTCTGTTGCCCAATTGTTATTGTAATTAATCATTTACTATTAATCACATGGTTTTAACACTAAAGTTGACAGCTCGAGCCTCACTGTGGACAAAGTGTGCTCGACTACAGCCTTAATTGACAAGGATTTTGAGTCTTACTGCAGAAAGTCCATGGTCTTCAGTGGTTACTCTGGCTTCCTCCCCCATTAAAAACTGGCCACCATGATATAGCTGAAAAATTGCAAAAAAGTGGCATCGAACAACAAACAAACAAAACATATTTCTGTTTTTATAGGACATTGAATTAGAATTTTATCCTTGTATTATGGCTTTGGTTTCTATGCATAGTAATAAACTTTTGCATCTTCTGTTTAAAGGCTCTACATTTTTGGCCGTATTTCACAGAGTGAAAATACGGGTTATAATATGGTGAATGGTGGGCGGGAGAAAAAATGTTCGTAACAGTTTTCTCAGCAACTACTAATCACATTCTCATGAAAGTTGATATGCAGCATCAGCATGGCCTCCCATAACGTGGGATTTGATTTCAGGTCTGTCGCTCACCTACTTCCTGTTTAACGAAATCCAGCCATTTCTGTCTTTGAAGGATTTTTATCTAGTGTATAAACTGATTTAATATTTTTCTGGTCAGCGCTTTTCACTGGGAACTCTGGCTTTCTCACCCAATAAAAACTGTATGCCATTATCTAGCTGAAAAATTGCTGACAAAGGTAATATGGTTACCCATGCTGTGAGCTGCAGGATCCTAAGCCTGTCTCATACTTCAAGGTAAACATAAGCTGCAGGATCCTAGGCCTTTCTCATGCTGTGAGGTAAACATGAGCTGCAGGATCCTAGGCCTGTCTCGTGCTGTGAGGTAAATATGAGCTGCAGGATCCTAGGCCTGTCTCATACTGCAAGGTAAACATGAGCTGCAGGATCCTAGGCCTGTCTCGTGCTGTGAGGTAAATATGAGCTGCAGGATCCTAGGCCTGTCTCATACTGCAAGGTAAACATGAGCTGCAGGATCCTAGGCCTGTCTCATACTGCTAGGTAAACATAAGCTGCAGGATCCTAGGCCTTTCTCATGCTGCAAGGTAAACATGAGCTGGGGGATCCTAGGCCTGTCTCGTGCTGTGAGGGAAATATGAGCTGCAGGATCCTAGGCCTGTCTCATGCTGCAAGGTAAACATGAGCTGCAGGATCCTTGGCCTGTCTCATGCTGTGAGATAAACATGAGCTGAATGATCCTAAGCCTGTCTCATACTGCTAGGTAAACATAAGCTGCAGGATCCTAGGCCTTTCTCATGCTGTGAGGTAAACATGAGCTGCAGGATCCTAGGCCTGTCTCGTGCTGTGAGATAAATATGAGCTGCAGGATCCTAGGCCTGTCTCATACTGCAAGGTAAACATGAACTGCAGGATCCTAGGCCTGTCTCATACTGCTAGGTAAACATGAGCTGGAGGATCCTTGGCCTGTCTCATGCTGCAAGGTAAACATGCGCTGGAGGATCCTTGGCCTGTCTCATGCTGTGAGATTAATATGAGCTGAATGATCCTAAGCCTGTCTCATACTGCAAGGTAAACATGAGCTGCAGCATATACCCAGTATGTAGGTTCACTATGGGGATTTATCTCACATTTTGGTTATCGCTTTTTAGTTGTTAGGTGAAGCGTGATGTACAGTATTGAGAACACCAAAACGAGAGGCTTATTGTTAACAATGATGACTACAAAAACAAACTTTGAATAAGATCTTGGAAGTCAGTTTGCAGTTTAATGCTTCTTTACTCAATTTATCAGCTTTATTGTGGGATCTAGTTTTATGGAGTACCTGGAAACACTCGACTTCCCCTGACCTTTCATAGATAAACTGGCAATCCCTGTCAATTAATATTAGAGTCAAGCACACCCTACCCATCTAGAATCAGCAACCTCATTTCTTAGACATCTCCCATGACCTTTAATAGTAAAACTGCCAATCCCTGTCAATAAATATTAGAATCAAGAGCACCTTACCCATCTAGAATTAGCAACCTCAGTTCTTAGACATCTCCCCTGACCTTTGATAGTAAAACTGCCAATCCCTGTCAATAAATATTAGATTCAAGCACACCCTACCCATCTAGAATCAGCAACCTCAGTTCTTAGACATCTCCCCTGACCTTTGATAGTAAAACTGCCAATCCTTGTCAATTATAAGAGTCAAGCACACCCTACCCATCTAGAATCAGCAACCTCAGTTCTTAGACATCTCCCCTGACCTTTAATAGTAAAACTGCCAATCCCTGTCAATAAATATTAGAATCAAGAGCACCTTACCCATCTAGAATTAGCAACCTCAGTTCTTAGACATCTCCCCTGACTTTGATAGTAAAACTGCCAATCCCTGTCAATTTTAAGAGTCAAGCACACCCTACCCATCTAGAATCAGCAACCTCAGTTCTTAGACATCTCCCCTGACTTTGATAGTAAAACTGCCAATCCCTGTCAATTTTAAGAGTCAAGCACACCCTACCCATCTAGAATTAGCAACCTCATTTCTTAGACATCTCCCCTGACCTTTGATAGTAAAACTGCCAATCCCTGTCAATAAATATTAGATTCAAGTGCACCTTACCCATCTAGAATCAGCAACCTCAGTTCTTAGACATCTCCCCTGACTTTGATAGTAAAACTGCCAATCCCTGTCAATTATAAGAGTCAAGCACACCCTACCCATCTAGAATCAGCAACCTCAGTTCTTAGACATCTCCCCTGACCTTTGATAGTAAAACTAGCAATCCCTGTCAATAAATATTAGATTCAAGCACACCCTACCCATCTAGAATCAGCAACCTCAGTTCTTAGACATGCAATTTGGAAAGTTTGTTTGAATGGGGTTTAAAGCTATTTTCCGCAATATTTTAACTGTATCATGGCATCTAGTTTTTACTGGGGAGAAAGCCACAGTATGGAAAGTTTGCAGAACACCTTCCAAATTTATTTGGATAAAATTGTATAGGTTCTACATCTCCAGACACAATAAATTAATTTGAAAACAGTACATCTATACTGTAAATAATTAAAGAAAACACATAATGTGTAAAGAAAATAAAATTTTAATTGAATAAAATATACAATATTACATTTGTTCCCATAATGCAACAGGCTTGTTAAAAACAGATCATGTAAGTTAAAAACATAAAATACTAATATTACAAAGTAGTACAGTGTTGTATTTGTAGTACACGAAGAAATAATACATTGGACATTACTTGGGACAGTGAATTTGTTCAATAATAAGGGGAGTTATCTCCCTTTCTGTATGTTTTACATGTTAATTTTTAAAACAAAAAAAACCTCAAAATTTTCTATTACTATAAAGAAAAGGGGGAATAACTTCGGACTAAAGAAAATAACTTATTGAGGACAAAACTGAGAAATATCCATTTATAATTTTTACAAGTATAACCTTTTGATGTTTTTATCTAGGAAAGTATATCTATTTAGGATGAAGTTAGAGGCTGATATATTCCCATCAAGTCAATAAAACATGTATTGACCTAAACTCAAAAGGCTATATTTGTTTATCAGAATATCATGTCATAAATCCTTGGGGTTTTTTTTTTGTTATTTGTTTTTTTCTTTCTTTTTCATATGTTGAACATTTTTAAAGAAATCAAACTTGATATAAACATCTGGTTTAACGGTCTCCTTGATATTTATCCCACAATTTATTTCAACAATTTCAACATTAACAATAAAACTGTGTTAGGGTTAAAAGATTAGATTAACTGAACTGCATATGAAAAAGTTGTTCTGATTGAATTCCAAAAAAGAAAACCAATAAAAACAAAGATATGGAAACTCAAAAAAAAATAAAAATCTTTTTTGAGAAAGGATTAGTCTTCCAACTTTTATTTTTAGAAGTGTGTCAAATATTTCCAAGTTTATTTTTGAAATGACTTGCTGTCACAATTTTTATTCATGTGAGATGTTTTGACAAAATAAATCGTTTAACTTATATAATATAATAATTATCATCCTCTACCACGACCTATGTCTAGTATAACTAAGTAATTTATAGGTTCATGACCATGACCAACAAATAATGAAACTTGATAAGGAGTTAGCACCATGCTCAGTTATTCTAATCTCCCACTTCATTAAATTTTTCTAGTCTATACTATTCACTAAGATCATCCCAAAATATTTTGTAACCATAAAGATGAAACAAAGGATACTGCATAAATATTTATTTTGATAAACCTGTTAAAAGATGGTTTTAAGTATTTTTTTAAAGCATCGGAATATGTCACATTAGACATAAGACGCTGGTTTTATATTTGTAGGTTATCTGGTGATGTCAATTCCAGCAGGAGGTTTTAGATTTGATCTGATTTTATATGATGTAAATTTTTCTCGTAATATCAAAATTGCGATTTGGACATGGACTTGTTCACTTTTTTGTGTATCTCCTATAAAAAATATTGCAGGCATTCGTTCGCTTTCCACAACTTATGCAATATGGTAATACCTGATCTCTACAATAGTATAACAAAACACGATAAACCCTCATTCAAAAAGTATTTAGATGCTTAGACGTTACTACATATCAATGCTACTGGTCTATAATCTGTTCTAGCTAATCTTCTCCCCTTTCAGCTTTAAACCTACTTGCTCAATTCTAAACACTTGACAAGAGAACAAATAAAGTAAATATAGCCCCTTTTTTCGATGCATCTGGTGTACATATGTTAAGACAATTACATACAATTTCAATTTCCTAGTTTTACCAAGAATATAACTTCTCAGTGGTGCTCCTAACATAGGAGGCTCTTAACAGGAGTATATTTTTTGCTGTTATTGCACCAAAAAAAAACCCTGTAAATATATTGTTGCTTATATCTGATCCACATATATCCCTCAACAACACCAATTTAAATTTCTCATAGTAATGATCACTAGTACGCCCACTCAATGTTGTTTGTTTCATGGACAGTAGAAGTATTGAAAATATGCTGACTTGATGTTGTTCGTTTCATGAACATTAGAAGTTGAGAAAATATGTTGACTGGATGTTGCTTGATTCATGAACAAAAGAAGTAGTAAAAATATGCTGACTCGATGTTGTTTGTTTCGTGAACATTAGAAGTAGTGACAATATGCACTTATTGTTTGTTTCATGAAGATCAGAAATTGTGAGACTAAATCAGCTTATTGTTGTTTGTTTCATGAAAAACAACAGCAATAAGACCTATGTAATATATATATATATATTATGAGTTATGAAACCATTCGATTTGCTGTACTGAAATGGACGTGAGTTAACAAAAAATGTATTAATATGACAGTTTTAACTAATGTTTTACAAAACAAATTTACAAAAATGGAAACAAAATCATGAAAGACAAGGAATATCAACCAAAAAGTATGAATGATACAATAACTCTACATACAATTCTGTTTTTGCTAAACATTGTAAAATATTGCACATAAAGATATATCTATGGAGTATAATCTGTATGTCTCTATGGAAGAGTTCCCTCCCCTGTCCAACAATGACATAAGTGGAAAAAGTCAACCACCCCACCCCCCACCCCCCCACCCCCCCCCTTAAAATTTCCTTTGATAATTTTGACTTTACTATTTCCCCAATAAAAGCACTTTTTACTAGTACATTGTATTTGTCAACTGAAATTTATAATTAGAAATGCAAAATACACAAGGAAATGATTCAGGCAATGGGCAATAACTCTTCCAGTAGGAAGCAAATGAGTTACCTAATGATGACCTGACTGTCATCACCAAAATTTATGACTATATTTAAATATATGTGAGCACAGCACGTTCATAATATATGACGTGACATTAATTTGGGTCACCCTTACAGTACCTATGAATTTCTGACATCATACTTCATTAGTGACGTCACATGAACGTCATAACATTTTTTAAATAGAGTGTTTCAGAGATTGCAGAAAAATGTGCAATAAAACAAGAAAAAATATTTTATCCAATAACAAAGGAGGGATAACAGAATTTCCATTGTGCACATTTACTATATACAAATTATACAATGTACAAAACGGAAATTTTATTTTCCATTCGATGAAGATAATACTTTTTGTAGTTAAATAGTTAATTTCGAACATTGTGTTTTGCATCAAAGCTTACTTAGAGTATTGTACATAAATCTGAGGTAATGTCCATAATTGTTTAAAGCTGAGAACTTTAATATGACTGTCCGAAAAGCAAAGCAATTATACATTTATTAAAAAATTATAACCAATGAGCGACAACAATAACATATCGTTTATTGAAAAATTATGACTGTCACATGAGCAAGATCAATAATATATTATTTGTTCAAGAATTGATTGAAAGAGCTTGCCTACTCCATTTATGATTGCACGTTTTGCCGTTTCCTTTTTTATTTTATAAATATTTTTGGTAAATAAAGCTTTTCTTCATACTCATAGTGAAAAGTGATGAATGACACTTTCTGGCTTCATTTCCACCATAACGAGAAACATGTTTATTTTTTAGTCTTTGGTAATCTTTATCGTCAGGATAGCATGCAAGACCCTTCAGTTGTAAGTAATGTAGAAGCTTCTAAAAATTTACAGTAAGTAATGTACAAACTTCTAAAATTTTACTGTAAGTAAATTTACAGATATACATTGTACATTTGTATTTAGACTTCATCATCATAAACTCCACAGCATTTGTATACAGTTCTAATTTGTCATATTTTCAATAACAAAATCTTAGCAGAACAAAATGAGTATTAAAATAACATAATAAAATAAAATGGAGGAGAATCAGGACACTATCCACCATTTTTTGGAAAATTCAAATAGATATCAAATTTATGGTTACATAAATATCTACTTCATTATTTTCTTAAATTCCATAAAATTTAAAATAAATTAAAAATATCAGAGAGAGAATTAAACCTATACTATCAATTAATGAATTGCTTAAATACAAAATTACTTCTAAAATAGTTTCAATATTTCAAAGTAATAAAACTGAATTTTTTTTAACAAGGGAGGTAATTGCATAAAAAACATCCAAAATTTTATCCCTTTTTAATTTGTTATTTTCCAACAGAAAAATGTTTACTTACTTGAGAGACACTTATTACTTACTTTAGATCATCACTAAAATTTATAATGGTTTCTTGGCATGATAACAAACATTCAGACAATTTCATCTGACAGAATTTTATAAATCAATTATAAAAATGGCTTTTAGTCTGTTCTCTGTACAATCTATTAGAAAATTGGAAATATTTTTTATATTAATTATAATTAGCTTTTAAAAAAATAAGGTAAGATGGAAGAAAATTAATTGACAAATTATTTTCAGTGTATGTGTCCCGAACCCCCTTTAATACAAAATATTACCAATTAATTTACTTGCTTATTGTATTTCTGAAATCCTAAAGCTAAAAAAAACATATATACAATGTATCACATTCCAAGTACAGCAAAATTGTAAGTAATATTATAATAGTGCCAGTCAAGGTTTATTGTTTATAGTGAAGTACTTCCTGAATCCAAAACATGTCATATGACCATTAACTCAGCTTAACAATAATAAAAATTATTTTTAGATCTCAAGAACCTGTAAAGCTCACCTGAAATTTTAAATGCTTAAGTAAGATGGCTCCTCAGAAGAAGTAATTTCAATGAATTCCCTAAGGTCCTATGTTAATATGTTTCATGGTGGTGGCCATCTTGGTTTAGGATCAGTAACCCAAAACTCTAAAATAATATAGGACCATCTGAGATGCATTTCTTTAATATCACAGTTCAATCTTACAGTCTGTTGAAAAAAAAGATCTTTGAAGTTTTAGCCAATTAAAACACATTACCAGCCTTAGAAGCCATCTTGAATTGCCAATCAGAACTAAAATCTCAAAATTATCAGAGAACTATCCAGGTTTTTATTTCTGCATGATGTGGTTTTAATGTGTTGGACAATTTCTGAGAAGAAGCTGCTTGTATGTTTTTCACATTAAGCTATGTTACACGGTGGTGGCCATCTTGGATTTAGGAAAAGCACAAAAACCGAAGATGACAGATGCCAAGTGATATGAATAGCTTACATTATCAGTTACCTACGTTATTACCCGGGTGTATGGAAATTGTACCACCTGAAAGTACTTCTGTTCAGCCTGAGGCGAAGCCGAAGGCTGTCCAGAAGTACTTTCAGGTGGTACAATTTCCATACACCCGGGTTATAACGTAGGTAACGGTTTTATCCCCGGCTAACAAGTGTAAAAGGCTGAAAATAGGTTCTTTTGTCGTCAGAAAATGCTCAATGGACAACGTCATCACAGTTGCTCACAAAAAATTATACTTTTTTTATGAAGAAAATGCCCATTTTACCAAGTCGAGGATGTTACCTTTGGTAACAACCTCAGACTTAGCGAGTTTAAAGAGTTTTTATTTTGTTATACATTGTTTTTCCTACTATCGGTATTTTGGCGCCTCAAGTCACGCTATCATAACGTCAACAGACAATGACGTCAAGTTCCGATTTAATTCATATTTATGTGTGTCAGTGTGAATATAGGGCATCTACAATGTTTGAAAGGAAGTACAAATACAAATATAAAAAGACAGAAATGTTCATTTGTGGAATAACATACACTGGTACTCTAGAACATATATTAGCAACGCACAAACAATACACCCTGCGACGTTAGCAACGAAGACGGGGGCATGGGATTTGTACCGACGTGTAACCAACCAATCAAAGGTCCGCATTTGTTGCAAGCCGGGGATAAAATCCTTTATGTCAGGTGAGCTAAAAGCTAAGAGCTTAAGTGACCAAACAGCTGGTTGATGTGTCAGAATTATTTAAGTTGATATATATACAGAATCATTAGAGAAAAAAAAAATCCTCTGTGACATCAAGTGACCAACAGTTGGCTGATAAGACAGCTTCTTTTTTAGTTTTTAGGGTTTTAATAGACAGATAAACCTATAGAGTATCTATCTACTGTGACATCATGTGACCAACAGTTGGCCAATCAGACAGCTTCTTTTTTAGTTTATAGAGTTTGAATTGACAGATAAACCTAGAGAGTTTCTTTCTACTGTGACAACATCCTCCTCACTATAAGTAACTTCACCAACAGGTGGCCAGTCAGACAATTCTAACTCCTTGTGTACAGACTTATGGTGTGTCTCACTTAATTTTTCCGGTTTAATTTTATGAAGCCATTTTCTTGTAACTCTGTTATCTGTTATGGTAAACTGGAAAACAACACGAAATGCATTACTGCAATAGCTTTTGTCAATTAAAAAATTGTTTCGTGCATTCCATATATTTCTGAAGTACAAGTATTTTATTTTAATCTCGTAAATAATCTACACAAGATAAACTTGGTTATTTTGGGAAAAAATTACTTCTGGTAGTAAAATCAGCAGTTAAGTAAAGTGTTCATTTTCTACACAAAAACAGCAGTTCAGTAAAGTGTTCATTTTATACACAAAATTAGCAGTTGAGTAAAGTGTTCATTTTCTATAAAAAATTACCAATAGTTATTAGTTGATATCATTGACTTTTCATGCTGTAGGCTTACAAGAAGTGTCTTAAAACTTATTTGAGGGACAACATACGTTTACCATAACTTGATCATAAATTGATTATAAATGACAACAGATTGCAATAATCACTGACTGACACGGGTTAAACGTGATGAAGCCTTGACGCTTAATTCAATGCATGTCCCAAAAAAAATGTTATTGAAAAGTAAGTAAAGTAAGTAAGTAACACTAATTAATACAATCTAAAAACAGTGTACCCCCTATCACCTATGGGGAATAACAAGTCAGCTAATGCTCACTAGTGATACCCCTGCCTAAAAGTATTCTGTAAACACGATATGGCACTATAGGATAAAGCAATATACAATATCAGGCTTCTACATGCTATAGTTGCTTAGAAAACTGTGACAGAAATTTTTGTTATGGACAGACAAACTAACGGACATGGGTAAAACAGTACACCCCTTCTTTTTTGAAGTGGGGGAATAATAAATGTGCACTCAATAATAAATGTATATACAAAATACCTACCTCAAATACACAACACAAGAAACAGTGGACAACAGGGAAAATAAACAGGAACAGTCGAAAAATAAATGGTTTATCGTTTATTGGCCTCAGCTGTTAGGAAAAACAAAAATCAATATAGTTATAGTTAATTAAATTGGTTATAGTTAATTAAATTGAATTATATAAACCACGTCCTTTTCTAGTTAACATATAAACAAACAAGACGCAGTAGAGTTGTTTAAACAGGTTAAATTTTATAAGGTGTGGTATATATGTTTTGCAACATAATTCAATCAATAAAATTTGAAATGGACATGACATATTATTGTTGTCGGACAATCCCATGCTAGACAGTCAGGATAGACGATCTTTGTAGTTCATTTGGTAATTTGAATGACAGCAAGAGGTGGGGCTTATACTTTGGAATAACTTAAAAGTTGGCTGATTATACAATAGCTAAGCCCTGCCTACTTGGGAATTTTTATCAGGTGACATGAAGCCGCGGTTTAACAAGAAACGACTTATGTTTAAAAATGATTTTGCACAACACACAGATTAAGTGTGATTTATCCATAAAAACATCAAAAGAAAAAATGCTGTATTATGTTACAATTATCAGTAATTCGTATGTTTTTTTCTTTGATCTTATTGAAGTATATTTTTCATTTACTCATACATATCAAAATTTTCAAAATTATCTGTCAACACATTGTAACTGGTTTTTTTTTGGATGCTACAGCTTCCTTCCCAATAAAAACTAGATGCCAAGATATAGCTAAACAATTGCAGGAGTAACAGTAAAAAACTGGCAATCCCTTTCAATTAAGGTTGGCGTTGAGCACACCCTGCAGGCAGTAAGGCTTGACTAACAACCTCAGTGTTGACAGGCAGTAAGGCTTGACTAACAACCTCAGTGTTGACAGACAGTAAGGCTCGACTCACAACCTCAGCGTTGACAGGCAGTAAGGCTCGACTCACAACCTCAGTGTTGACAGGCAGTAAGGCTTGACTCACAACCTCAGTGTTGACAGGCAGTAAGGCTCGACTCACAACCTCAGTGTTGACAGGCAGTAAGTCTCGACTCACAACCTCAGTGTTGACAGACAGTAAGGCTCGACTAACAACCTCAGTGTTGACAGGCAGTAAGTCTCGACTCACAACCTCAGTGTTGACAGACAGTAAGGCTTGACTCACAACCTCAGCGTTGACAGGCAGTAAGGCTCGACTCACAACCTCAGTGTTGACAGGCAGTAAGTCTCGACTCACAACCTCAGTGTTGACAGACAGTAAGGCTTGACTCACAACCTCAGCGTTGACAGGCAGTAAGGCTCGACTCACAACCTCAGTGTTGACAGGCACAATGATCAAGAAATTAAGCTGTATATAAGGTTTTACAACAGTGATTTTAACATGCCTAAAATGCTTCCAGTCCACACCAGGTGTAAAATGAGTATATACTCCTAATCAACGTCATAAACTGTCAACACACTTTATGGTGACATCATAGTAAAATTTCCACATATTTTAACCATGTCACAGTAAATGTGTGTCCTTAAATAGCTGACAACTCCTGCAACTCAAAGGTTTCGTTGTTAACAAAAGTTAATATATGTCCTGTTAGAATCAAAATAATTAATTGGGGGCAAGAATTTATACTGATTTTACCATAGATTGGCACTTTATGCCCACAATAGGCCATAAAGGGCCAAACGGTGGTAAAATCATTATATATTTGTGTCCCAATGAGCTATTTCTTAAGTATCGGAAGTACAAATAATTGTAAAATAAGCATCAGTCAACAGAATACTTACTGATAAAAAATGCATAATACTGGCAGGGCACGGAGCGAGTAGGAGAAGTGTCGAGATTATAAACAGTACTACTAGCACCACTATATACGGAACTGAAATAAACAAATCAATTGTATTGAAGTGTTATCAGTCTGTTGTAATACACTAACATATCTACAATCATGTAACACTGGAGAAATATTAGAACGAATAATGCTGTGTACCTGTCAGAGATACATATTCAAACGACCAGCTGAGCAGTACCAGTAGTAGTAACTCTGACACATGTTATATATTTAAAGTTCAGCTTTTACCTGTTAACCATTAAAATATCATAAAGGGCCATAACTCTGACACATGTTACTTATTTAAAGTTCAGCTTTTACCTGTTAACCATTAAAATGTCATAAAGGGCCATAACTCTGACACTTGTTATATATCTAAAGTTCAGCTTTTACTTGTTAACCATTAAAATATCATAAAGGGCCATAACTCTGACACATGTTACTTATTTAAAGTTCAGCTTTTACCTGTTAACCATTAAAATGTCATAAAGGGCCATAACTCTGACACTTGTTATATATCTAAAGTTCAGCTTTTACCTGTTAACCATTAAAATATCATAAAAGGCCATAACTCTGACACTTGTTATATATCTAAAGTTCAGCTTTTACCTGTTAACCATTAAAATATCATAAAGGGCCATAACTCTGACACTTGTTATATATCTAAAGTTCAGCTTTTACCTGTTAACCATTAAAATATCATAAAGGGCCATAACTCTGACACTTGTTATATATCCAAAGTTCAGCTTTTACCTGTTAACCATTACAATATCCTAAAGGGCCATAACTCTGACACTTGTTATATATCCAAAGTTCAGTTTTTACCTGTTAGCCATTACAATATCCTAAAGGGCCATAACTCTGACACTTGTTATATATCCAAAGTTCAGCTTTTACCTGTTAACCATTACAATATCCTAAAGGGCCATACCTCTGACACTTGTTATATATCTAAAGTTCAATCAGATTTCAATTAAATTAAATTATTCTACTTTTACTCACTGGTATAGTTAGGTTTCCTGAATGGAGGGCCTTGTGAAAAACAAAACAAGTCCTTACTTTTGTTGTAGATAGGTTTCCTGAATGGAGGGCCTTGTGAAAAACAAAATGGGTCCTTATCATTGGTGTAAATAGGTTTCCTGAAAGGAGGGCCTTGTGAAAAACAAAATGGGTCCTTACCATTGGTGTAGATAGGTTTCCTGAATGAAGGGCCTTGTGAACTAGAGGCTCACCTGAACCTGAAACCAAACAACCCTTTTTTTCAGCTTTTCGTTGCTATAAGGAATTGCCCAACACTTCTGCAAAAATCATTAATTTTGACCTTTTAAGGGAAATAACTCCTATAAGGAGGAGCTTTTGATGCTTAGAGCGAGAAGGGAGGTTCACTTCAAATTTGCTGTACCTGTTATACTTTTTTAACTATCAGTCGAAAACTCTCTTGACTCCCCCCCCCCCCCCCCATTTTTTTCATTTTTTCTATTTTAAGCCAACATAGCAATGTAGGTAGTCAGGTGTCATGATTTGCACAATTTTGGTAGAGGACGTCCTAAAGATGATGTGTGCAATGTTTCAAAGCAGTCCTTTCATTGGTTAAAGAGGAGAAAATTTTTTAAAATCAAGTAAAATTGATTTTAAAAATGTTCAAGGATAATAATTCCTAAACGTGTCATCAGACAATCTTGACCCTAAAGTCATTTTTGTAGCCCTCATAGAGCAGAACAATTAAGCAATGCTAACTTTTTCTCTAGTGCTAATAATTTTTAAGATTTTGAGGCAAAAATGTCAAAAATAATCAATTTGGACAATTAAAGGGCAATAACTCCTATAAGGAGTCATCATACAACTTCAACCCAATAAAGTGTTTCGTAGAGCTTTTGATGCAGATGAAGGCATGTCTCTTCGGTTTTCCTGTATCTGTTACACTTTTTTAAATATAAGCCAAAAACTGTATTTTACCCCCCCTTTCCGTCCTATTTTTAGCCATGGTGGCCATGTTGGTTAATCTGCAGCCATGGTTGGTACAAACTTGGTTGAGGACATTTGACGGATAATGTGTACAAAGTTTCAAAGCGGTACTTTCAGTTGTTTCAGAGGAGAAGATTTAAAAAAATCAATTAAAACCGATTAAAAAAAACAGTTCAAGGGGAATAACTCTTAAACCGTTAATCAGACAATCTTGACCCTTGAGTCATTTTTGTAGCCCTCATAGAGCAGAACAATTAAGCAATGCTAACTTTTTCTCTAGTTCTAATAATTTTCAAGATTTTGAGGCAAAAATGGCAAAAATCATCAATTTTGACAATTAAAGGGCAATAACTCCTACAAGGAGTCATCATACAACTTTGACCCAATGGAGTGTTTTGTAGAGCTTTAGATGCTGAAGAAGGACAGTCTGTTCGGTTTTCCTGTATCTGTTATACTTTTTGAACTATAAGCAAAAAACTGTATTTTGACCCCCCGGTTCTATTTTTAGCCATGGCGGCCATGTTGGTTGGTCTGAGGCCATGATTTGGGCAAACTTGGTAGAGGACATTTTACTGATGATGTGTGCAAAGTTTCAAAGCAATCCCTTCAGTGGTTTTGGAGGAGAAGATTTTTGAAGAAAAGTTAACAACGACGACGACGACGACGGACGACGACGGACGTCAAGTGATGGCAATAGCTCACATGACCCTTCGGGTCAGGTGAGCTAAAAACAAAATGAGTCCTTACCATTGGTGTAGATAGGTTTCCTGAATGGAGGGCCTTGTGAAAAACAAAATGAGTCCTTATCATTGGTGTAGATAGGTTTCCTGAATGGAGGGCCTTGTGAAAAACAAAACGGGTCCTTACCATTGGTGTAGATAGGTTTCCTGAATGAAGGGGCTTGTGAAAAACAAAATGAGTCCTTACCATTGGCATAGATAGGTTTCCTGAAAGGAGGGCCTTGTGAAAAACAAAATGGGTCCTTACCATTGGTGTAAATAAGTTTCCTGAATGGAGGGCCTTGTGAAAAACAAAATGGATCCTTACCATTGGTGTAGATAGGTTTCCTGAATGGAGGGCCTTGTGAAAAACAAAATGTGTCCTTACCATTGGTGTAGATAGGTTTCCTGAATGGAGGGCCTTGTGAAAAACAAAATGCCACAGCTATGTACTGGTATGACGAGACCAGGAATATTATAGTTGTCTCCCATGAATCGACATTATTTGCTTCTTTATTTCCTTTAGACATCACAGATGGATACCTGTTTATATATAGCATAATATTTACATATTAATATTTTAATTAACATTACAACATCTAATATGGGAAGGTATTGTATAATACAGACGAGTACAATGTCTTCCCGTCTCGGACATCTGTTTTAAACAGAGGAGTACAATGTCTTCCCATCTCGGACATCTTTATAATGACATACTTATTATACAGCTAAACCATTGCTTTAAGACGCTGAAAATAGAATTATAATCAAATTAAGATCCTTAAATAACGTTACAAATAAATTTGTTTATTTATAATAGGATTGAACACCGTTCCCAATGGGATTTATCGGTATATCAACTAGACCAACTCACTCACAAATAAAAGTCTGAAGGACTTTTATGATATGTGTGTGAGTGTTTGTTTGTTGTTTGTTTGATGGTGTTTTTCGCCACTTTCAGCAATTTTTCAGCTATATCTTGGTGTCCAGTTTTTATTGGGGGATGAACCCGGAGTAGCCGGGGAAAACCCCGTACCTGCGGTAGAAAAACTTGCAATCCTTGTCAATTAAGATTGGAGTCGAGTACACCCTGCCTGCAGTGAGAATCGAACCTGCAATCTCAGTGTTGACAGACCACGTGATCAATAGTAGACGAACTACCTTGACCACTCGGCCACTGAGGCCCCTGGTTTGTTAGTGAGTTGGTCTTGTTGATATACCGATAAATCCATTGAAAACGGTGTTCAATCCTTATAATTCTTTAAAATTGCATTAAGAAATTAATTTTACTATTAAGGTATTCTCAATTCCATGTTTCTTGTGTATTTTGGTAGCAGCGATCGTCAAACTAACCTATGAATATTTTGCTGATTTTTACGTACCAAATGTTTTGTTTATAACCATCTTTTGATTTTAGTAAATACATCTTAAATCTATAACTTTATTTTCTTTATCAAACACAAGAATAGTTTTAAATTTAACAAATCATTAACGTCAATTTATCATACAAATCATTTGTATTCAACATCGATATTGAACGCCGCCATCTTTGTTTACATTGGTTACACTAAAAATAGTTCGGTCAACGTCATTTATCCAAAAATAAATTTAGTCAACTTCATTTATCAAAACATAAAAATTTCGTTAAAAACATCAACCGGAAGTAATATCGACCAAACAAATAAACATATTTCTAAATATGCAAATCATATTAGAAGTATACTAATTTAAATACATTTTAAAGGGAAACTTCGCGAAAAAATGAAAATTTGATACGTTATTCTTCAAATAAAAAGAAATATAATTGCCTTTTGATGTTTTATTGTATTCTTTACCGTTACGCTTCTAGAGTGGATTAAAGGTGGTAGAATTTTGTGTATGGGGGCCGCCATATTGACAGTATTTTATCAACTGACTGTGTTTGTGACGTGATAAATGTAATTATCCAGTAAATAAGATAAATAATCCAGTTTAAAAATATGTTTTTCTGCCTTAGCTCTTTGAAGAATATATAAACTGTGGCGATGACTAATGTCCTGCTGACAACATAAGATTTATTTAACTCAGATATAATTTACCTAAATAATAATTGTAATAAAAGATATATTTATATGATTATTTTTATATATAAAATAAAATTCTGTGGATAATTTTGCACGTCTTGAAACGGCAGTTGTACCTGGACGTGAAAATGTTACAGGTAAATCATTACTCGTTTATGAAGGGTAATTAACAGAATTAGCAGGTAAACAAACAGGATGTTAATTGCAATTACTAAATCATTTGACGCCGACTTTGAAGTATGAATATTCGGACTTTTTCGAAAGCTAACCAATTAAAGGTTAATCATGTAATTCGAAATTAGAAATGCACACCCCCTCCTGTCAAGACAGGTATGATTTGAATACACCAAAGTGTCAGAACACAGGATGTATATAAGATTTCGAATACCTTTAGATGCCAAGTCAGAGGAAACGTAAAACTTACACGTTAACTCAAATATACACAACATGTACAAGTTTGGAAACTGTGTTACGCACACGCACAATAAATGTTACCAGTAATAATAATTATAATAATTATAAATGTACTAAACGTGAAGTGAAATTTTGATGTGCGAAAACCAGAGTATTTAAAAATATTTCATTTAATGACCGTTATTTCTTAAATAGTCAACTTCGCAAATATTTTGTATAAAAATGTTTAGTTCAATAAGTTGCTTAATCTGATTAAGTTGAAAATAATATTACAAATAATTTTCAATTTAATTAATATTTATGGACTTTTTTCCTATCAAAACTGTTACTTTTTTTCTGTGACTTTCTTTCCGTTTACCGTTGTTGCTGCTGTGGAAATAGTCTTAAGTAGAAGTCTTTAAATTGATTAACTACTTGTTACACAAGTTGGTTTTTTTTGCTTATATATAGATCAGGAATACGAAACGTAATCTTTCCACAACCTTGTCTTATAGTACAACCTTCTGTTATTGACCGTTTCGCGTTATTATCATAGGACGAATTTTAAGGTACTTGGATGTCTAGTATCGCCATTTAGTGACGAGATGGTGACAAGATGGCGGACCTCCATAAGTGCATTTTTTACATGGTAAATTCCATGCAGAAACTTAACCACTGAAAATATAATAAAACATCAATGCCAAAGGTGTTTCTTTTTAGTTGAAGAATAACATATCAAATTTTCATTTTTTCGCGAAGTTTCCCTTTAAGATAGTTTTTAAACAAAGCATGTGGACTTATCTACAGATAAGTTACAGCCCAGACACGTTCAGTTTCGGACGGACGGACAGACTGATCACTTTAGGGCGTCCACCACAAAGAGGTGGGGCCCTAATTATTAATTAAGTACACCGGTTATTATTAATTACATACAACTATACTGATATAATTTACATAAATCTGCATTTCAAGAATACAAGTAAATACTCACTATACATGTATACATAATTCACTGTGATCATTCCTAAAATTGGCCTCAACTTACACTGTATTTAAAATGAGATGTAATATGCAGTGTTTTGGTTCTCTTAAAACATTCTAATTTTGCCTAGTCACATGATGAAATTCTGTGTAATTATTTTTCAGAAACTACTGGTAAACCCTTTTTTATTTGTTTATAATTGGAACACAAATCTAAAGTACAGTCAAACCTGTCTTTAGCGACCTTTGAAGGGAAATTGTAAAAAAGGTCACATAAGACAGGGGGTCTTTATACACAGGTCATGATGTTTGCAGACCAATCAACAAAGTCATGATGTCAGCATGTGAAAGAGTTAATTGAAGACCTGTATTGTTTGTTTTATTAAGTAAACAATAAAATATGACATTTATTTTATGTAAAAAACGCAAGAACAAAATATACAACAATAATAAGCGTTTTAATTTCCGATTGAATTAACGCAGGTCAACTTTATTCCCCCATTTAGTTGTTGTATTTTTCTCTGTACCGGTTTTACTGGTTTCCTTGTGTTTTAACAATAAGCTCTATGTAGAAAGTGCTAGTCGGTTTAGAACCAGTGTACACGGGTTTCGTATTGGTTATTTCCCTTTGTAAAACAAAATGGCGTGATTATACAATAAACACGCCGTTATGAGAAACATCATCATTTCCAACCCGAATGGTGACAAAATCGAATTTCGACATTGACGACTATTCAAATTTTACAGGGCAATCTGAACTTCGCTTCTAAGATAATAAAACAGTTTTTGATCGCTTCATACTTTAGTTTTCCGTTTCGAAGAACCTTGATAACTGACAACAATGTCAATGCCAATGGTCTACGAATCTTCTTTTCGTCAGACAGGGTTTATTTATTGCTTAATGATTTTAACAGTCCCGAGAGTCGTTTTAGACAGGTTTTCTTGGTCAAAACGAACGGAAAACACGGTCGTTAGTCGCGTAAGACAGGGAGTCGTTATATAGAGGTAAAATGAATGGGAAAATGCTCGGGAGGAATAAATACGGTCGCATAACACAGGAAGTCGTTATATGGAGGGGGTCGCTAAGACAGGTTTGACTGTAGATCTACTAATTATAAGGTGGAGACAACCATACCATTTCTGTGACTGCAGGAAGAAGAAAGCACCCAGCTGAAACAGTACGACCAGCACAACTTGGCCGATAATAGATATCATGTTAGACATCTCAATCAAACTGCTCTGTGGTTGATGGGCAACAAGATGATTGTATGCACCTGTATATCCCACTGCAAACAAAAAATATATATATCGCTGTTAACAAAGAAAACAAATATCTGTAGACACATGTATTACCCAGTGTAAACAAAGAATAAGATGCCTGTAGACACGTGTATATCCCACTGTTAACAATTAACAAAATGTCTGTAGACACCTGTATATCCCACTGTTAACAAAGAACAAGATGTCTGTAGACACCTGTATATCCCACTGTTAACAATGAACAGAAGTCTGTAGACATGTGTATATCTCACTGTTAACAAAGAACAAGATGTCTGTAGACACCTGTATATCCCACTGTTAACAATGAACAAGATGTCTGTAGACACCTGTATATCCCACTGTTAACAATGAACAAGATGTCTGTAGACACTGTATATCCCAACTGTTAACAAAGAACATGATGTCTGTAGACACCTGTATATCCCACTGTTAACAAAGAACAAGATGTCTGTAGACACATGTATATCTCACTGTTAACAAAGAACAAAGTTGTCTGTAGACACCTGTATATCCCACTGTTAACAAAGAACAAGATGCCTGTAGACAACTGTGAATGCCATTGTTAACAATGAACAAGATGCCTGTATATCTCACTGTTAACAAAGAACAAGATGTCAGTAGACACCTGTATATCTCATTGTTAACAAAGAACAAGATATCTGTAGACACCAGTATATCCCACTGTTAACAAAGAACAGAAGTCTGTAGACACCTGTATATCCCACTGTTAACAAAGAACAAGATGTCTGTAGACACCTGTATATCCCACTGTTAACAATGAACAGAAGTCTGTAGACATGTGTATATCTCACTGTTAACAAAGAACAAGATGTCTGTAGACACCTGTATATCCCACTGTTAACAATGAACAAGATGTCTGTAGACACCTGTATATCCCACTGTTAACAATGAACAAGATGTCTGTAGACACCTGTATATCCCACTGTTAACAATTAACAAAATGTCTGTAGACACCTGTATATCTCACTGTTAACAAAGAACAAGATGTCTGTAGACACCTGTATATGTTAACTGTGAATGTTAACAAAGAACAAGATATCTGTAGACACCAGTATATCCCACTGTTAACAAAGAACAGAAGTCTGTAGACACCTGTATATCCCACTGTTAACAAAGAACAAGATGTCTGTAGACACCTGTATATCCCACTGTTAACAATGAACAGAAGTCTGTAGACATGTGTATATCTCACTGTTAACAAAGAACAAGATGTCTGTAGACACCTGTATATCCCACTGTTAACAATGAACAAGATGTCTGTAGACACCTGTATATCCCACTGTTAACAATGAACAAGATCACTGTAGACACCTGTATATCTCACTGATAACAAAGAACAAGATGTCTGTAGACACCTGTATATCCCACAGTTAGCAATGAACAAGATGTCTGTAGACACCTGTATATCTCACTGTTAACAATGAACAAGATGTCTGTACACACCTGTATATCTCACTGCTAACAAAGAACAAGATTTCTGCAGACACCTGTGAATGCCACTGTTAACAAAGAACAAGATGTCTGTAGACACCTGTGAATCCCATTGTTAACAAAGAACAAGATGTCTGTAGACACCTTTGAATTCCATTGCTAACAATAAACAAGATGTCTGTAGACACCTTTATATCTCACTGTTAACAAAGAACAATATGTCTGTAGACACCTGTATATCTCACTGTTAACAAAATTAGGGCTTTCCCCAAAAAAAGATATTAATTTTGTATGCCCCTCCCTGCCTTTTGGGTTTTTGTTCATTTTCCAGGTACCATTACATCATTACCTTATTTATACTTACTAAGAATAGCTACAGTTGTAGTTATCACAAGGTCGATGTAGAGAAATTGTATATCTGCAAGGTTGCAAGAAAACTGAAAAAAAAAATTAAAATGTTAATGAACTAACAGTCTTATGAGTAACCTTCTTGATCTCAAAACTCTACATAAGGAAATGAGTTATTAATTTTTTTTTTAAGAAGTCAGAAATATACTGGAAAAAAATATAAAACCATTTTACAGTGTCATGAAAAAAACTGAAATTTTGCTGCATTTACTTCTATATTTAAAGGTTTGTTTATATATACAGTAAAGATGACAACTTATGTGGGTCTCAGAGTAGATTAGTTATTACTGTCTTTTTATTATTATTATCATTATCATTATAATTATTAATGGTATCAGCAGTTGATTTCACACAAAGTGGAAAGTGTTGGGAGATCAAAGGGAAATGCATTGTGATGTCAGCACTTACGATAGATTTTAAACTAACGACTTTTTGTGAAATCGACTGCTGATTGTTACCTCTTTAATATTTTACTTACGTTATATAGTATCAACACAGAAATAAACTGAATAAAGCTGTACAATGCCATATATTTAAAACATCCAAACGACGTTGCTAAGGCACATCTTCCTTCCCTGTGGCAAAACATTAAATATTTGACTACACGATCATTTATTACATTTTCTTTGTGTATTTATTACATCATTAGAATTTTGTGTGTTTTTGATTGGTCTAAAAACTATTTTCAGGTCATGTTAAATCGCAACAGTACTTAAATTGCATCAAAATATGGTTATTTTTGTCCACTGCACAGTTCTGCTACACAAGAGGTCAAGCGGAATCCAATATTGACTTGTTTTATGTTCTGATTTATGTACACATTAATAACACCAAATTATTGTCATCAACAATGAACATATCTGTTGCAAATGATTTTCTACAATAAATTGAGAAAAATCACTGAAGTCTGAAATGGCCGGGTTGCAAAGCATGTGCCTTAATAAATGGGGAATGGTTTACAACTTGTTTGGAAGACGTTTTTGGGTCTGTGTAAAAAAAAATGCAGGAGTTGATTACCCAAAATAGGTACTGTCTTCTGCAAATGTCCAGAAAAATGACTAAATTCTCAAGTAAAAAATCTTTGAACACTTCCATAAATGCAGCTGCACACCTTTCATATATGTGCAATCTTTCTGTGAAATTTCAGAGATCTGGGTTGAAAACTGTAAGAAGATTTTGTTTGTTTGAATGTTGTTTAATGCCACTTTCAGCAATTTTTCAGCTTTATCATGGCGTCCAGTTTTTATTGGGGGGTGGGGGGGTGGGTGGGGGGAAGCCGGAGTACCTGGAGAAAAACCCCGACCTTGGGTAGGAAAACTGGCAATCCTTGTCAATTAAGATTGGAGTCGAATGCACCCTGCCCGCAGTGAACCAAACAACAAGAGCTGAAAGTCAATTAAAGCTCATGAATAATTTCAAATCTGGATTTAGACAAATTTAATAAAACAAAAAATAATGGCATGAAAACAGAAAGTGAGACCAATCAATAAACATTCATAATACAGCATGGCTTCAATAAGGTGTGCTGTTTCTAGTAGCTGTATATTCTGACTTGTGCACAGAATTCCGCACTGTTTTGCTTGGAATAAGTCGTTTTCAAGATATAATTGCTCTCGTTAAAGGAGGTGGAAATTGTAATACTGATCACGTGACGTCATAAAAAATTTAGGGCACTTTTAGTTTAAAACGGTGACACTTGACACGGAATGGGACGGCATAAGAAAGACGATTTAAAACGAAACCTGTGCTGTGTTGTGCGGGGGTGCAACGCCAACACTTAACATAAAATTTATGGAAAGGAGTCAAGTTTTATTCCGTTTTATTCTGTTCACATGATGTTAAAGACGGTACGTTGAGGAAAGTGCCCTAAATAAAATCACGTGATACCATTACTCACGTGATATGATACGTCTAACTACCTATCGTGAAAACGACGTATTACGCATTTTTGTGGGAAAAAGGATTGGAATTTTGTACTTTGATATTTTTCAGCCCGGAATTAGCTTGGAAATTTGAACTTTGTCATTTTTTTAGCTTGGAATTTTGGAAAATGTGCGGAATGTTGGACTTAAATATTTTTTGTCGTCAATTGTGGTCCAGATACCTTAAATTAGTCCAGTGGTTTCAGAGATAACATCTACATCTACATCTACATAATACTTCTAAACATCAATATATTGATGAAACTAGAAGGCGCATGTCAGGGTCTCGGAAAATTTTTTGTAAATATATACAATTTGTAATAAAAATAATTTTTTTTTTTTTTATATATTTTTTGTATTAGATAAAAACAGAGTGTTAAAGATTTACATGAAGAACGATTTAGCACCAGCCTTAAAGGATATCAGGTCTGGGCTAGTAGCTACATGGTTTGGCAATGAATTCCACAGCTTTATAGATCTTGGGAAAAATGAGTTTGAGTGGTAGTTAGTGGGTGAGTGTGGTTGTAAAAATTTATGCTGGCGAGTTGGTATGAGATAATTTGGTGGTACTGTGATGTTCACTAATTTATGTTGTATTTTATAAAGCATTATGACTGTTGAAAGGTCTCTTCTTAGCTGTAGTGTATGACAATTGAGTTGTTGCAGCATGGCACTGACACTACTTTGGTAATTATATTGATGTAAGGTGTATCTTGCAGCCCTTCTCTGTATCATTTCTATTTTTTGAACGAGATGGTTTTGCCATGGGTTCCAAATGATGCTGCAGTATTCAAGTTTGGGCCGGACATAGGTTTTGTAAGCTGTTTCCTTGGTCTTGATGCTATTAGTTCTGATGTTGCGTTTAATAAAGCCAAGAGTTGAGTTTGCTTTGTTAGTGATCGTGTTAATATGTTTGTTCCATGATAAGTCTTTTGTTAATGTGACGCCCAAGTATTTTGCATTTTCAGTTGATTGTAGAATTTGATTGTGAAGAACATAGTCAAATATAATTGGTTTTTGTTTTCTAGTGATGCGTATTATTTCACATTTGTCTGCATTGAAAGACATGAGCCACTCCTGTTCCCACTGTTCAAGTTTTTGCAAGTCTGACTGAAGTGTGTGACAATCTGTAAGACTGGATATGGTCAAGTATATAATCGTGTCATCTGCAAAAAGGCGTACATTACTTATGAGGCTGTCTGGCATGTCATTAATGTAAATAAGAAAAAGACATGGCCCCAGGACAGAGCCTTGAGGTACACCTGATAATACAGGACAGCTGTCTGAAGCATGACCATCAACTACAACTTTTTGAGATCTGTTACTCAGCCAAGATTGGATCCAGTTGGATGTTTTGTTGTTTATACCCATACGTTTTAATTTTAGGACAAGTCTTAGGTGGTCGACTTTGTCAAAGGCCTTACTAAAATCCATGACTGCAACGTCAGTCTGCTTGCCATCAGCCATATTGTCTAAGATTTGTTGGGTGAAAGTAAGTAGTTGGGTTTCACAACTAACCTTAGACCTGAAACCATGTTGCAGTGGGTATAATAGGTTTTGTTTGTCAAGGTGTTTCATGATGGAGGATGTGATTATATGTTCAAGGACTTTACTTAAAATACATGTCAGGGAGATTGGCCTATAGTTTTCAGCTTTTGATTTTGATCCCTTTTTGAAGACAGGTGTGACCAATGCTGTCCTCCAGTCGTTTGGGACTTGACCTGTATTGATGGAGCAGTTAAATAGGTCAGTTATGATGGGTGCAATTTCGCTGCTGACTTCTATGAGAAAGTGGGGAGATATATTGTCTGGTCCTATTGCTTTGGTGGCATTTAAATTTTTAAGTAGTTTTGCTGTACCTTCTGTTGTTATGGTTAAGTTTTCCATTTCATGCTGGTGTGTTTCTGTTTTGAGTTTGTTAAGTTCACAGATGTTAGATAGCTTGAGAGGTTTTGGTGTGGTAAAAGCAGAGTGAAATTGATAGTTCAGTGCTTCTGCTTGTTCATTTGGTTTTGTTTTTGTTATACCATTAACTTTGAGTGGAGCAACACCAATGTTTTCACTTTTCTGGGTTTTCACAAATGACCAGAGCTTTTTTCCTGGTTTGCTTTCACTTTTGCTACAATCGTCATTTATAATTTTGTCTATGTGATTCCAGTATGATTGCCTCAGTTTTTGTTGTACAAGATGTTTCAAGGACTTGTATTTCTTCTGAATTTCATGTTTCTTGTTGGATTTGCATGATATAAGCTTTTTATGTGTTCGGTCTCTTTTGCGTAAGAGTCCTTTAATTTCAATAGTTAGCCATGGTATGTCTTGCTTAGATTTCAGTGTTTTTGTTGGGATTAGTTTCTTCGAGATTTGTTCTATCTTTAATTTGATTATGTTCCATTTTAATTCTGTTGTTTTCTTCAGGATTTCACTAGAGAAATATTTGTGTTTGAACTTTGTTACCTCGTCTCTGATTTTATCCCAGTTAGCTTTTTTATACTGGTGTACTGTCCTGGGTGGTTTATGTTTCCTACTCAAGTGTATATTTAATTCATGGAATACTATGTCATGGTCAGATGTTCCAAGACTAGGCAGTGTTTTTGTATTATGGACTAATGAAGGTTGGTTTAGGAAAAACAAGTCTAGTAAAGTTTCGTACCGGGTTGGAATTTTTACCACTTGTTCTAAGTTATGATCATTTATGATGTCCAGAAAGTTATTGTATGTGTTTATACATTTCTTCTTTCTCCCAGTCATATTTGGGAAGATTGTAATCTCCTAGCAACCAGATGTGGCTATTTGTTGGGATTTTCTGCAGAGATTTACTTAATTCATTTACACTGTCTGTGTCATTTTCATGGGGTTTATAATAGGCCCCTATGTAGATTGTTTTTATGCCTTTTATTTCTATTTTGGACCATACGATTTCACAATTTGAGTCAAGATTTTCTTGCTTTGATGATATAATACTAGTTGAAATAGCAAGAAATACACCTCCACCTTTTTTACCTACTCTGTCCTTTCTATAGATGTTAAATGTATCATGTGGAAAAATTTCTGAATCTAACACATCATCAGTAAGCCATGACTCTGTTCCGACAATTATGTCTGGCTTGACCTGGTCAATGACTTGGTGAAGTTCTGCTATTTTTGACTTCACTGATTGACAGTTTATATTTAATATTGTAAGACGTTGGTTTGTCTTTTTATTTGCTAGTTTACTTTTGTGATTTTTTATTTTTGGTTTTGGCGATGAGGTAGCCTGGGGTGATTGTACTGAGATTTCAGAACATGTAGAGTTATCCAATCCTAGTGTGTCATACATGTTTGTGTCATTTATTGTGTCAAGAGTTTGAAATAACTTGTGATTTGAGTGGTTTGGTAGTGCACAGCGCAAACAATACCATATGTGTTTGCTATCTGATAACCTAACATAAGTATCGTCACCAATACCCTGGCAAGTTGTGTGGTACCATTGATCACAGTTTGTGTTATCACATAATATACCTTTGTCTGTCCATTTTACTTCCTCATTACAGAATCCGCAATCATATTTTGTTTCATTAAATGATGGTCCCGGGTTGGGGTTTATATCTGGAGATTGGCTAATTAGAAGTAAGCATAAATACAGAAGTGTCAGTTTGGTATTTTTATGTTTTTCTGTATTTTTGTTAATTTTCTTGATAAATTCAAACATGTGTAAGATGTGGTTTGATCTTGACTGTTGGAGTATCGTAGGTAGACTTGTAGTTGTATTGTTTTCATGGTGTCTATAGATATCGGTGGTTGTACCTGGATGAGGCAAGTGATTGTTTACCGTCAATAAGAACGATGGAGCTGGTTCTGATAGGTGTTGTGATTTGACATTTTTGTTGTTCTGATGTTCAACTGATGCGCGTGGTAAACTAATGTTGATAAGTAATATACATACTTTAATAAACTGCATTTTCCTCGTCAGATTGGTACGTGCTCGAGGCGAGATCGTGCAGACTTGACCAGTGCAGGGGTTAGATACGAATGAATGGTTAATAATCTTCGTCCTTTGTGCTCTCCCAAAGGCACAAGAAATGAACGTACTGATGGAGCAAATGTTAATACATGATTAAAGGAGAGAAAAGTTTTTAAAAAATGATGTTTTGTACCAAATCTGATTTAACCGGAAGTAACAGTTGTAAACAAAGTTGTGGAATTAATGGCGGCCAAAAGTAGTGGCGAGAAGTTATTTATTCGATGTATAAATCTGATTTACAAAGTTCTATGTGTAGCCAGGTTTTCAATTGGAGCCTAAAACTATATTTTGTTTTTTTTGACGAGAAAAATGTGCTGTATGTGACAAGAGGGCTGATAGGGACAATTTTCAGATGAATTTCTGCTTAGAAAAGATAAACAGCTGAGACTCCTGAGCATGCGCAGTTTACAACAGGTGACATGTTAACTTTCACAGGTGACAATATGCAGTGGTAAATTAAAACTAAACAGTTTTTTTTACACTTTATACCATACTTTTAATCCTATCAATGAAATAATTTGGTACAGGTGTAATAATCTGGTACAGGTGTAATTATTTGGTACAGGTGTAATTAATTACTTGGTACAGGTGTAATTATTTGGTACAGGTGTAATTAATTACTTGGTACAGGTGTAATTACTTGGTACAGGTGTAATTACTTGGTACAGGTGTAATTACTTGGTACAGGTGTAATTACTTGGTACAGGTGTAATTATTTTTGCTGGTGATACGCTTCCCTATGTCTATATATGTTATTTGTTTTTTAAGTATTGGGACAGATGTAAATCGCCACATTATGTCCATCATGACTGTTCCAGTTTATGACCTCACATTTGTCCTTTGTTATTTCCATTTGTTTATGGTTATTAGTTGTTCTGATTGACTAACTGTGAAATCCCTTTTATACCCTGCTCCCCACAGCCTATTCTATATTTTTAGTCTTTGTGTATTAGTTCCTGTATGCATAACCATTTTTGTCATTGTTTTATCCGCAATGATAACGATACAATATTAAAATTTTGCTAATAACTTTGTCACTCTCCGGTACAGAGAACATAACTGGTTCCCAGTTATAACCTCTGCCACACCTCATCCACAGTTTACTGCGCGACTACATTTGTCGCCTGAGTGGTTAAGGCAGTTCGTCTACCATTGATCATGTGGTCTGTCAACAATGTAAAACTGTATCAAAAGTGTAAAAATAGACTATATAAAAATAAATAAGATCTCATGTATTGTTTTACACATATTGGTATTTGTAAAACAATACATGAGATCTTATTTATGTCTCATGGCATCAACCAATGTGTGGCAGAGGTGACTGTGGTTGATATGGGATACCCAGAATCCTTTGTGTGGAGATTGTAGCTCTGTATGATCTTGTCATATCATGAGATTCATTTTGAGACTTCTCTGCTTGGAGTGGATTTGTGTGGATCTATACCTCCTTAGCTATATGTTCCAATGCCAAATGCATTTTAATGTAGCCTAGCTTCCATGATAAATACCTCATAACTGTTACGACACATTCTATATTTGGTATGTGAGATGTAAACGGTGCCGCTACCGAAGCCTCTGCCTCTGACAAGGAAATACCAGCATGGGCAGCCTTCAGTGCCTACAAAACATACATAGCTTATACAGTTATCTGAGGTAATAATGCCAATAACATCAATACAAGAGGGCACAATCTAAAATTATTCAAAAAGCATTCCAGGACAAAAAAAGGAAGCAAATATTTTCCCAAAGGATAGTAAACCATTATATTTCATAATCCTGGGCTCTCTCGGGTGAATAGTTGAATCTTTTATTTTGTATCAAGTTGCACGCCTTTTTCACAGTTGAATGGTTTTTACAAGCCAGGTGTGATATAAAAGGAGCTGCAAACCAGGTGAACATCCTCTTTTATTTCAAAGGCGCATGCTTTGTACATGTGTAGTCTCGACTCGAGCTACATGATTGTTGAGAAACTCAACATCGTCCTCACATTTTAACTTGTGTTTGATGGCTTGAGCCCACAACACAATTTCCTGTATTAACGACTCTTCAGGAATGTCTGAACACGATACCGATACACACGAATCGTACGTTAACGAGGACATTATGAAATGAGTCAGACGAAGTTTTGGAATCAGGTAAAGGCGAAGGTCACAGTGAACCGAACACACATGGTTCGCAGAAAAGAAATAAGAAACAGAAGAAATCTTCACAGAAATATCCTGGGAAAAGTAAAAAAGGAAAGACTCCTTTGAAAAGATCACAGAAACAGGTTATGAATCCTGATGAACCAGGTCCCTTGCATAGAAACGAGGATAGCTCCGTTGACCATGAGGTCCGGGGTAGACGTGCAACTGCCGCCATTGGCGATGACCATAGTAGGAATAAAACAAGTGATAGAACTTTAGAAGATACGTAAGGTAATCTATTCCAGACTTTTTCTGATAATATTATTAGTGCTATAACTCAGAAATCTAGAGATTTAAATGCCACACAATCTATTAGTCAAAACGAAATAGAAAGTAATGGCGATGTACAACTCGATAATACATGTAATAACGTTGATAATAGTAATATTCAGCATGATAGTGATATTAATATGTTCTCTATGTCAGAATCTGACAGTGAGACTGAGCATGACTTTGAATTTGAGATGCCCAAGATATTTGAAGACGATGAGCGATTTGGAGATGAAATTAACACAAATATTGCATTGATTGTTGAGAAAGTTAGGCTTCTTCATATAATGATCCTTATCCTGCACATCATAGATGTTGGGATAAGCTTCTATTAGAATAGCTTACCAGCCAGTACTATGGAAGCCAAAACTGTAAATAGTTTTAAAAGCCAATTAAATAAAGCATGGAAGACTCTAAGCATCAAGTTTGAGCCCGACATATATGAACCTGAAGCAGGTATCAACATAATTCAGACGGGTCAGAGAGGCACAGCTGTCTAAAATACAGACCTCTACAGAAAAAGTAAAAGTAAAAGTACAATTTCACGAGACATAATAGAGGTAAGCTATAATAATGTTGCACCTTTTATGATGTTGTTTTCTCACCCAAGGTATAGATTTATCTTGTTACTTCCTGTCTGTGAGATTTCTCTGTCAGATATGTTACTTTTGATGTCAGAGTTACAGATACACAAAAGGCTTACCAAACGTACTGTAGAAAATATCTGAAACTCTGGTGAGAAAAAGTATCATATCACTCGTTGAAAGTAGAGTCGAGAAATTCTCAAAACCTGGGGAAAAGATATCTATTTTTCTAAACCATGAGGATATTTAAGCCCTTGGGTTTGAGACTTTCTTGTCCGGCATTTCCACTTGTGATAGATGCTATTTATCTCAGAAAGCTACAAAGAGGTCCCATTACTACTCGTGATGGATCAAAATCTCCTTTGAGAGTTATAAATATTTTCCTAGATTAAATTGTTGTCCTGGTTTAATAAATAAAGTTTCCTTTCTACACCATTTAGCTGATGTTTCTATAATGTTTCACTTTAAAACTTTATTCATAACCATTGCATTGTTCCAAAAATTGTGGAAGCTGAATTGTACAGGTAAAAACTGGCATTACATTGCATTTCATGTAACTAAAATAATCCAAATGCCCCTTTTTTAACCAAATTATACACTTTTGCAATTTTAATTTATCAACTATGCCATAATTACTAATAAAGTGTTAAATTTACAAATTAGCTGTTGCAGAAATAGTCTTTAACACAGTTTCACCTTTAAATTTCGAGGTTCGAAATTTGAGAAATTTTCGTAATAAACAGAAAACAAAGTTAGAAATTGTTTTTCTCCAATTTTGTGTTGTATTCAAACCCCTTGACCAGTGTGGAAAAAATAGTTCTAGTTACTAGTGAAAATGCGGTTCTCAGCAGTTGATTGGTTTAAAATAATAACGTCATAATAAGACTTAATGATGTCATAAAACAAACACCTTCCATTTACTGCGCATTCAAGTCATAAACATAAAATGAAGTTGGATTATTTTGTCCTTCATTTTCGCAAATTTACTACTTTTTTTAAATTAGAGAAACAGAATCCTACATTAGTACTCTTGGATTATCTGATTTCTCCAATCTCGATAGTTAAATTTTGGAAATTAAATCACTCAATTGGAGAAATCCGATAATACATTCGTACCAATGTAAGATCCTATATCTCCAATGACCATTGTAAATATAAATATTCTCCTTTGATACACTTTTCATAGTTTTACATTAAAATTAATGTGTTTGCATGCAAAGGATTCTGGGTTTTATCTGCCATGATGTAGGATACCCAGAATCCTTTGCATGGAGATTGTGTGGACATGCAATTCACATGTATTTTACTCAAATAGTATCATGTCCATAATTGACATGGTAAACCTTTTAACTTTAATTCTGATATAGATTTCAATGGAATATCAGTCCCCCAAATCAGACCTGGACTTTGTGTCCTCATATCAGTACCCAAATCAAAACTGGACTTAGTGGCCTCATATCAGCCCCCAATCAGACCTGAAGTCAATTTCACAAAGGGCTGATGTTGGGGCACAAAGTCCAGGAGTCAAAATCCTAAGTGTAAAATTTATCATATGTGTCTGAAGATAGAAGTGAAATGCATTGAGACATCAGCAGTTACCGGGTACGCTAGATTTTACACTTACGACTTTTTGTAAAATTGTCTCTTGGACTTTGTGTCAGCCCTGCACTTTGTCTGCCCTGGATGAGCACACAGTTAAAATGTATCAACAATGCAAAAATACACAAATTAATTATAAATCATATGATACAATAATAGACATATCCAATTAATCTGGTTCTAACTAGTCCAATTAATCTGGTTCTAACTAGTCCAATTAATCTGGTTCTAACTAGTCCAATTAATCTGGTTCTAACTAGTCCAATTAATCTGGTTCTAACTAGTCCATTTAATCTGGTTCTAACTAGTCTGATTGTACCAACCACTTGAACCTTTAAAAATGACTTTATTTTTTTATTATCTACATAACTGGTTTCTTACCTCGCAATCATTAGCCCCATCTCCACACATCCCCACCTGATACCTGTTAATAAAAAAGAACTTATCCTTTGATGTGTTTAAATTTAATACAGTTTTGTTATCTTCATGTGTTTAATTGATTGCTGAAAACTATACCAGCAATTTTTCAGACATATTATGGCGTCCAGATCTGGCAAAATCCTCTCCAATTAAGATTGAACCCACAAGCTCAGTACTGGGCACATGATCAAATAAAGGTAACTAACTACGTTTACCACTCAGCCACCAAGACTCCTTTTGTTCAAATGTAACATATATTAAACACCATCAAACATTTTAATGTGACTTCCACAAGCCTGTATGTGACTGCTCCAAGCCAGTATGTGACTGCCCCAAGCCAGTATGTGACTGCCCCAAGCCAGTTTGTTATGACCTTGTACTTAACCTTTGTTAATTTTTAATTTTGTTAATACTTTGTGTTCTTCAGTATTCTGTTTTATCATAGTGTGATTATCTCCTTTTATAGAATGTTTTTGACTGCTGTAGACATTCTGCAGAATAAATATTTTTATACTAGGATGTATATATTATACCCCAGCTTACAAAGTGGTGGTATATAGTGATAGGGCTGTCCGTCCTTCACTTTGTCCATCTGTTACACTATCTTATATACGCAACTTGTCCTACAATGGATGGAAATGATATTTGAGGTTTCCCATAACAAAACATCAACTTTGGTGGTATCAATCTCTTGTTCACAACTTCATTGTGCACCGGATAGTTGACATTTTTATTAAAATGATATTTGGTGTCTCCCATAGCAAAACATGAACTTCAATAGAGATATCAATTAGTGGACACAGTTTTTATAGTTTATATCTAGGGTTTAAAGAACAAATTAAAACTGTAGCACACGAAGGGAGTAGTGCTTTAAATTTGTAAAAAGAAACCATCTAAATTTTGTTACCTTCTGATTCAAATGAATTGGTTTCTGCTTTTGTAATGTCAATTTAAATGAATAGTTTCTTGTACTGTTAGTGTAACTTTATTTTAATCCAGCATCATACATTTCATAATTTTTTATTTGTTTTTTTTTTACAAAGTAAATAAAAAAATAGAAAAACTCTGAGCAATGCTCACTAATTGATACCCCTGATTCCCTTATGTTATGTTAATGACAAAGTCCATGTTTTTCTATGGGAAACCGCATATATTATTCAGATCGAAATGTTAGATATCTGGTGCACAATAACACAAAGATTCTGTGTAAGTTTCATAAGTTCCATTCAGTAGTGTAAGAGGAGTTGCGCATAAGAGAAAGTGTAACGAAGGATGGACTGACATCGCCATCACTACATACCCCCCCCCACTCCCATGGGGGAATAACAATTGAATGTTACTTACTCTATCTCCTGGAACTTTTCAATCAGTTGACATTTTTGATCTGGAGACATTCTACAAAATACTGTCCCCTTTACACAAATCTAAAAAATAAAAAATCTCACTTATGGAAGAAATCTAAATTACATGTACCAAAAAAACTAAATCAGTAAAATCTTGGACTGATGTTTGAAAAATAACTAATCAAATGCATATACTTGAAAGGCTCATATCTAGCCTTTTGTTATACAGCAGACTGTGGACTTGACGGTCAGTAATCGACCAATTATAATTAATGTTACAAAGATGCTGCCAAATAATTCAAGTTGATGTCCATTTATAAAGTGTTCATTTCTACAAAATGTTTCTTACCCATGATATTAATACTCTTAAGTGTTCATTTATAACTTTCCATGACTTTCCAGTCCCTGCCAAATGTTACTCACCTGTGGTATTAATTCTTTGAAGTGTTCATTATAACTTTCCATGACTTTCCAGTCCCTGCCAAATGTTACTCACCTGTGGTATTAATTCTTTGAAGTGTTCATTATAACTTTCCATGACTTTCCAGTTCCTGCCAAATGTTACTCACCTGTGGTATTAATTCTTTGAAGTGTTCATTATAACTTTCCATGACTTTCCAGTCACTGCCAAATGTTACTCACCTGTGGTATAAATTTTTTGAAGTGTTCATTTATAACTTTACATGACTTTCCAGTCACTGCCAAATGTTACTCACCTGTGGTATTAATTCTTTGAAGTGTTCATTATAACTTTCCATGACCTTCCAGTCACTGCCAAATGTTACTCACCCGTGGTATTAATTTTTTGAAGTGTTCATTTATAACTTCCCAAGACTTTCAAGTCACTGCCAAAAATTACTCACCCGTGGTATTAATTCTTTGAAGTGTTCATTTATAACTTTCCATGACTTGCCAGTCACTGCCAAATGTGTCCACTTATCTCTCATGTCCACAGACTGGTAACCCTGTAATCATTAGAAGTGTGCTATTAAGGAACTAACACTTCATTATAACACTAACCTCCTGACTTCCTGTTGATACTGTGACAGCAGATTATGATGATGGAATTTAGTAAATTAATTCATCATAAACACAAACACAAGTGTGGACACAGAAAAACGTCTCGCCTGCATTCCGCATCAGTAACGAAAATAAATTTCGTCATAAGCATTATGTAAATAGCATTAAATATCAGCAGCGGCCTGTATACAAAATATTGTCACCATACCCTGCATAGTTACAGGGGAACAGCCGTAACCCAAAAACTTTAACGTAGTTGCTGGACCATGAAATTGAGGTCAAGGTCAGGTGACACCTACCAGACAGTCAAGTACTAGTCATCAGCAACCTATACACCAAATATTGTCATCCTACCATGCGTAGTTACAGAGGAACTGTCGTAACCCCAAAACTTTAACGTAGTCGCTGGACTGTGAAATTGAGGTCAAAGTCAGGTGACACCTACCAGACAGTCATGTACTAGTCATCAGCAACCTATACACCAAATATTGTCATCCTACCATGCGTAGTTACAGAGGAACTGTCATAACCCAAAAACTTTAACGTAGTCACTGGACCGTGAAATTGAGGTCAAGGTCAGGTGACAGGTGACTGACTGGCAAGTACTCATCATAAGCTACCTCTGGACCAAATTTGATGGACCTAGGGCTTGGGCTTACAAAGATATGAAGCAAGATGTCAAGTGTTTACGCCGCCGCCGGATTCCCATACATATGTCTCGCCTCCAGCGACTTTCGTCGCAGGCGAGACAATAAAATCAAAGAATGTGTCCATGGACACAGATGCCCCACAAAATGAAGTCCCAAACAGGAAGTATCCGACAGGTCTGAAAGTCACTTAGGCTGTACAACTTGTGATACTGAACCACCCTGCTAAATTTCAAATTGTTCTCATGCACAGTTTCTGAGAAAAGCTTGACGGAAATTCGTACAGATGACTGTACGTAAGTAAGACGGACATGAGTAAAACTTAATGCCCCTCGACATGTCATTGCGGGGGCATAAAAATTGTATGATCAAACACAAATGATTGATGGATTGCTTTTTGCTTTATGTCAACGAGCAATATTTCAACTATAACTAAGGGCATTTTCTTTTTAGGGGCCTCGGTGGTCAAGTGGTTAAGGTAGTTCGTCTAATATTGATCACATGGTCTGTTAACACAGAGGTTGCGGGGTTGATTCTTACTGCAGCAGGGTGTATTTGGCTCCAATCTAAATAATCAGTTTTCCTAAGGAAGGTGGGGGTTTTTTCCACGAGTACACCAGCTTCCTCCCCAATAAAAACTGGACACCATAATACAGCTGAAAAATTGCTGAAAGTGGTGTTAAACACCATTCAAACAAATCAACTATAGTCAGGATGTGAAGAGTCAATAAATAGCTATAATGACATTCCTACATCTTAGACAATAAGTAATCTTATAAAATAATATGATATATATAGAATTATACATGGCAAGATCTGTATCAAGTTTAGTATCACCACTCGACAAAAACCAGCTTCCAAGACTAAATGTCTTCCTGGTTGATATTGGTTCCTCAGGGTGATACAGCAGATAGAGATTTGGCCATTTGTACTGTTTTATTACCTAAGAGCTCAGACTGGTACCATATGGGATATATGATACAGGCTTGGCTATGCAAAAGGGGTATGCAATAAGAGTAGATCAGGTTTATAAATAGATATAGCCCAAGGTAAGAAACCTTTATGAGATTTACAAAAATCATGTTTCAAATATATGTTTTAACATCACTTTCAGCAACTTTTCAGCTATATCATGGCATCCAGTTTTTATTTGGGGGTGGGGGGAGCCGGAGTACTCGAAGACAACCCCCGACCTGTGGTAGGAAAGCATATGATAAATACAGATAAACTTAGAAAACTGCAACAGAAATTTTGCATGTAATGTCAATTAAGTGTACAAATCTAGTTATTCTGTAAACAGGAAGAAGATAGCCAAGGAGCATAAAATCGCTATACATCATATGGTACTATAGTATAAAGCAATATGCAAAATGTCAATCTTCTGCATCTTAAAGTTGCTGAGAAAACTGCTAGGGAAATTTTTGTTATGGAGGGATGGACAAATGGACAGACAGACAAGGGTAAAAGCAGTTGTATAAAAAAAAATTTCCACAAAATAATAATTGATAAAACTATTTCAAACCTCTGCATTTTCTGGAATGTTTTCTTCTACTGGATTCTCGACTGGTACCCAATTTATTTTTGCTGGTCCCTGACTATCAGGAGGGTGAGCGTCTGCTACAATGACATCATCACAGGAAGCTATCATACCACATGACCTTGCTACACTGACTGCCGTCTGCATCATATCACCTGAACAAATATTGTCAGTTTAAATATTGCTAGTTTTCTTTGATGTTTAATACTTCCTTAACCATCAGAATTTTCAAGAGTTTATAGAATATGATGGGGTCAAATGCCACCTTTAGCAATTTTTCTGCTAAGTCATGTGTTTACCAATAACATTTTTCTGTCAATTATTAAAATAATTTAATTATAATGTCTGATATCAACCACAGACAAGACACGAAGCCAATTACAAAAATTCCAGAATAATCATACAAAAGAATACAGCCTACTACCAAAAACAACCAATGATCATACATAGGAATACAGCTAACTACCAAAAACCACCAATGATCATACATAGGAATACAGCTAACTACCAAAAACAACCAATGATCATACATAGGAATACAGCAAACTACCAAAAACAACCAATGACCATACATAGGAATACAGCTAACTACCAAAAACCACCAATGATCATACATAGGAATACAGCTAACTACCAAAAACCACCAATGATCATACATAGGAATATATCTAACTACCAAAAACAACCAATGATCATACATAGGAATACAGCTAACTACCAAAAACAACCAATGATCATACATAGGAATACAGCTAACTACCAAAAACCACCAATGATCATACATAGGAATACAGCTAACTACCAAAAACCACCAATGATCATACATAGGAATACAGCCAACTACCAAAAACCACCAATGACCATACATAGGAATACAGCTAACTACCAAAAACCACCAATGACCATACATAGGAATACATCCAACTACCAAAAACCACCAATGACCATACATAGGAATACAGCTAACTACCAAAAACCACCAATGACCATACATAGGAATACAGCCAACTACCAAAAACTACCAATGATCATACATAGGAATACAGCTAACTACCAAAAACCAACAATGATCATATATAAGAATACAGCCAACTACCAAAAACCACCAATGATCATACATAGGAATACAGCTAACTACCAAAAACAACCAATGATCATATATAGGAATACAGCTAACTACCAAAAACCACCAATGATCATACATAGGGAATACATCTAACTACCAAAAACCACCAATGATCATACATAGGAATACAGCTAACTACCAAAAACCACCAATGATCATACATAGGAATACAGCTAACTACCAAAAACCACCAATGATCATATATAAGAATACAGCTAACTACCAAAAACAATCAATGACCATACATAGGAATACAGCTAACTACCAAAAACCACCAATGATCATATATAAGAATACAGCTAACTACCAAAAACCATCAATGACCATACATAGGAATACAGCTAACTACCAAAAAACCACACCTGTTATCATCACTGTCCTAATTTTAGCAGCAGTCAACAGACCAATCACAGGCTTCGTTTCTGGTTTCAGTTTGTTTTGCATAAACAAAAGTCCAGCAAATGACAAATTGTGCTCCACTTTATCTCTGAAAAAAAACAAACCATTATTTTAATGACAACAATATCAGTCCTGGTTTTAGAATGTTTTCAACACTATAACTATATGTGCCTTCAGAGTTTAGAGAGAACATTAGAAGCCATACAAATATTACTAAGAAGAAAAGAAGAAAACAGCATGAAACCTTAAACAAATTCTTTATTACCAGTAGCTGTTACAGAAAGTTATCATTTATTATCATAAAATAAAGCCTCCCAAATGTCTAGGTGGTTATTATTTATTTACCAAACCATAAAATATAGTTAAGTTTTAATTTAAACACACGAGTAAGCATTTGCAACATGGGGAGACATTATTTTCAGGCATGTTTACAATAAAATTTCTTGGATTGACATTGTGTAACGCTATTCTGTGTATTGTATGAGTGTTAATACTTTCTTGGCATACTGTGATCAAAAAAGAAAAATAAAGCCTCCCCAATGTCTAGATGGCAGTACTATCATTATATTATATGTAGTGTACCCGTGTTCATACTGTAATGAAAACAGCAAAATAAAGCCTCCCCAATGTCTAGGTGGCACTACTATCACTATATTATATGTAGTGTACCAGTGGTCATACTGTAATGAAAACAGCAAAATAAAGCCTCCCCAATGTCTAGGTGGCACTATTATCACTATATGCTGTGTAGTGTATCAGTACTCATACTCTCCAGGCCTACTATATCTCAAAACAAATAAATAAAGCCTCCCTAAAGTCTAGCTGGCAGTAACATCACTAAGTAATACCTTGTAACTCTTTGTGCTTGGTGCCATGATAAATGGGGATCTAGCAGCCTGTAAGCAAGGGCAATAACTCTAAATCCTTGTACGGAGTATTGATGTAAAATGTCATGGAAATCCTCAGGAACTGAAAAAAAAGGTTCATGATAATCTCTTTAGTATTGTTGATTTTAAACATACATTTATATAAAGATATGGATAAGTACATATACCTGGAGGGGGAGGGGGCAATATTTACCATTATACTGTTACAGGTCAAACTAAAATGGTGACAGCTATAATAGTTTGGGTGTCATCACCTGGTTACCTCCCACAATAAAAACTAGACTAGTGTTCTAACATTTAAATCAAAACTGCAACAGAACTGCAAATTTGACATCTCTCTGTGGAGCAAATCTAAAATGAATTCTTATTGGTCTGGTTATTTTGAGGATCTAACATGCTTTCCTGCATTTCAGCACAAAATGTTATTAATTGACCATGTGATTTTGTTGACCGTGTGATTTTGTTGACCATGTTATTTTGTTGACCATGTGATTCTGTTGACTGTGATTTTGTTGAAAATGCTAATTTGTTGACTGTGTGATTGTTGACCATGTGATTTTGTTGAAAATGCTATTTTGTTGACCATGCTATTCTGTTGACCATGTGATTCTGTTGACCAAGTAATTTTGTTGACCATGTTGTTTTGTTGACCATGTGATTTTGTTGACTGTGTGATTGTTGACCATGTGATTTTGTTGAAAATGCTATTTTGTTGACCATGCTATTCTGTTGACCATGTGATTTTGTTGACCATGCTATTCTGTTGACCATGTTATTTTGTTGACCATGTGATTTTGTTGACTGTGTGATTGTTGACCATGTGATTTTGTTGAAAATGCTATTTTGTTGACCATGCTATTCTGTTGACCATGTGATTTTGTTGACCATGCTATTCTGTTGACCATGTTATTTTGTTGACCATGTGATTTTGTTGACTGTGTGATTGTTGACCATGTGATTTTGTTGAAAATGCTATTTTGTTGACTATGGTGATTTTATTGACCATGTGATTTTGTTGACCATGTGATTTTGTTGACTGTGTGATTGTTGACCATGTGATTTTGTTGAAAATGCTATTTTATTGAATATGTGATTTTGTTGACCATGTGATTCTGTTGACCGTGTGATTGTTGACCATGTGATTTTGTTGACCATGTTGTTTTGTTGACCTTGTGATTTTGTTGACTGTGTGATTGTTGACCATGTGATTTTGTTGAAAATGCTATTCTGTTGACCGTGTGATTGTTGACAATGTGATTTTGTTGACCATATGATTTTGTTGACCATGTTGTTTTGTTGACCTTGTGATTTTGTTGACTGTGTGATTGTTGACCATGTGATTTTGTTGACAGTGTGATTGTTGACCATGTGATTTTGTTGACCATGCTATTCTGTTGACCATGTTATTTTGTTGACCATGTGATTTTGTTGACTGTGTGATTGTTGACCATGTGATTTTGTTGAAAATGCTATTTTGTTGACTATGGTGATTTTGTTGACCATGTTGTTTTGTTGACCTTGTGATTTTGTTGACTGTGTGATTGTTGACCATGTGATTTTGTTGAAAATGCTATTTTGTTGACTATGTGATTTTGTTGACCATGTGATTCTGTTGACCGTGTGATTGTTGACCATGTGATTTTGTTGACCTTGTGATTTTGTTGACTGTGTGATTGTTGACCATGTGATTTTGTTGAAAATGCTATTCTGTTGACCGTGTGATTGTTGACAATGTGATTTTGTTGACCATATGATTTTGTTGACCATGTTGTTTTGTTGACCTTGTGATTTTGTTGACTGTGTGATTGTTGACCATATGATTTTTTTTTACCATGTGTTTGTTGAAAATGTTATTTTGTTGACCATGTGATTTTGTTGACTGTGTGATTGTTGACCACGTTAATTTGTTGACCATGTAATTTTATGACCGTGTGATTGTTGACCATGTTAATTTGTTGACCATGTGATTTTGTTGACTGTGTGATTGTTGACCACATGATTTTGTTGAAAATGCTATTTAGTTGACTATGCGATTTTATTGACCATGTGATTTTGTTGACCATGTGATTTTGTTGACTGTTGTTTTGTTGATCATGTAATTCTGTTGACCTTGTATTTTTTTGACCATGCTATTCTGTTTGACTGTGATTTTGTTGACCATGTGATTTTGTTGACCATGTGATTTTGTTGACTGTTGTTTTGTTGATCATGTAATTCTGTTGACCATGCTATTTTGTTGACCATGCTATTCTGTTGACCATGTGATTTTGTTGACCATGCTATTCTGTTGACCATGTTATTTTGTTGACCATGTGATTTTTTTGACTGTGTGATTTTTGAACATGTGATTTTGTTGAAAATGCTATTTTGTTGACTATGTGATTTTATTGACCATGTGATTTTGTTGACCATGTGATTTTGTTGACTGTTGTTTTGTTGATCATGTAATTCTGTTGACCTTGTATTTTTATGACCATGCTATTCTGTTGACTATGTGATTTTGTTGACCATGTGATTTTGTTGACCATGTGATTTTGTTGACTGTTGTTTTGTTGATCATGTAATTCTGTTGACCATGCTATTTTGTTGACCATGCTATTTTGTTGACCATGCTATTCTGTTGACCATGTGATTTTGTTGACCATGCTATTCTGTTGACCATGTTATTTTGTTGACCATGTGATTTTGTTGACTGTGTGATTGTTGACCATGTGATTTTGTTGAAAATGCTATTTTGTTGACTATGTGATTTTATTGACCATGTGATTTTGTTGACCATATGATTTTGTTGACCATGTGATTTTGTTGACTGTTTTTTTTTGTTGATCATGTAATTCTGTTGACCATGTGATTTTGTTGACCATGTGATTTTGTTGACCGTGTGATTTTGTTGACCATGTGATTTTGTTGACTGTGTTGTTTTGTTGACCATGTGATATTGTTGACTGTGATTTTATTGACCATTCTAATTTGTTGACCATGTTATTTTGTTTTCCATGTGATTTTGTTGACCGTGTGATTTTGTTTACCATGTGATTTTTTTTCCCGTGTGATTTTGTTGAAAATTTTATTTTGTTGTAATTGTTATTTTGTTGACCATGTGATTTTGTTGACTGTGTGATTGTTGACCATGTGATTTTGTTGAAAATGCTATTTTGTTGACTATGTGATTTTATTGACCAAGTGATTTTGTTGACCATGTGATTTTGTTGACTGTGTTGTTTTGTTGATCTTGTTATTTTGTAGACCGTGTGATTGTTGACCATGTGATTTTTTTTCCCGTGTGATTTTGTTGAAAATGTTATTTTGTTGTAAATGTTATTTTGTTGTAAATGTTATTTTGTTGACCATGTGATTTTGTTGACCGTGTGATTGTTGACCGTGTGATTTTGTTGACTGTGTGATTCGGTTGACTGTGTAATGCTTACATTCAGGTAATGGTAAGTCATCAACTTAACATCTATGAAACAAACAACTGTGTGTACACACCAGATGTAGTAACGTGCCAGGCTTATACGGAGCAAACTGATAAAAAAAGGAATATTTCATATTTCCTAACAGGGGATAAGATATAAACGAGGGGCATCGGTGGCAGAGTAACTGAGTAATCATGTGGTCTGTCAACACTCTGGTTGTCAGTTCGAGCCTTACTGCAGGTAGAATGTGCTCAACTCCAACCCTAACAAAAAATGCAAGTTTTACTACTAAAGGTCAGAGGTTTTCACCAGGTACTCCTGCCTCCTTCCTCAATGAAAAATGGACAACATGATATCGTTAAAAATTGCCAAAAGTGGCATTAAACATCAAATAACAAAAACAAAACAATATAACCTGTTCAGAAATTTGAAATTCATTAAAAATTATTTTTATTAACCATAACATTTGACAATTTTAATGGTAAAAACAGCATTGAAATAAAGTAACTATTTAAATTTTATAGGTCATGTGACCAATGCATGCTTTTTCATATACAATTGTTGCTATATTTTAATTGGCTTATTAAATTTCAGCTTACGGAGCAAATTAAAGTAACGCAAGATAACTGACCTGTATCAGGCTCACAAAGGGAGGCTACTTTTTCAGGCGCCCCTTTACAGTACAAGGTCATATGATCTTCTCCAATCTTCCTGGTTATAACACTCATTCGTTGAAGTGATGATGAGAATGTAAACTGTCTGATAATACCGATTTCATAATCAGACTGAAATTAAAGATGAATAAGTGTGAGATTTTTTTCTTCCACACCTCTGTATGTAATGCAAAAATCGTTGACTGATTGATTGATTGGACATTTGCTTTATGTCCAGCAAGCAGTATTCAGCTATATTTAGGACACTTACTGGCATGCTACAAATCTGAATACATTCTTAGAAAAATTGTAGTATATATATTATCTAAAACAGTTCAACTGAAATATAACAAAAACAAGAAAATGCATCTCAATGACACTGATGTCCTGCTTGGCACATGATGGTACACACTCCATTTTCTAAGTTCACTCAAGCGCAAAATATTGAGCACAATCCTGCAGAATTTAGCAGTGACAAGAACACATCATGTTGTAACTATACCGGGTGTCATTTAAAAAATAGGGGGCCTCGGTGGCCCAGTTGTTAAGGTAGTTCATCTACTATTGATCACATGGTCTGTCAACACTGAGATTGCAGGTTCGATTCTCACTGCAGGCAGGGTGTAGTCGACTCTAATCTTAATTGACAAGGATTGCCAGTTTTCCTACCGCAGGTCAGGGGTTTTCTCTGAGTACTCCGGCTTCCTCCCCCAATAAAATCTGGACACCATGATATAGCTGAAAAATTGCTAAAAGTGGTGTTAAACAATATTCAAATAAACAAACAATCATTTAAAAAATAAATAATCAATGCAAAAGTAAAGCTAAAGAACAAACTATGTCATCCAACTTTTGCTGGTGGGACATCAAAAATGTAATGTGTATTACAGAAAACAATTTACCTAAAATATAACAAAAACATACATTTCTGTATAATGTTTGTGTTATGTGTGTCTGTAGACCACCTCATGTTGATCTGAACTGGTTAATTGTAATTAATACAACAGCTTAAAAATAAGCAAAATTAGAAGCACAAGAAGGTCAAATAATGTTTAACAACCAAAAGGATTTTGAATGCAAGCATAGCTGTCAGCCTCAGACTAAATAAATAATATAATTAGATGTAGGCATGATGAAATTGAAATTGAAAAATTTGTAAATATGTTTGTCTGTACAGATCATAAATATTTTAATCCAAATGATAGCTGTGTTAATTTGCCCAGAATAAGAATGGGTAAATAATTCGTGCATTTTTTCAAATTTTCAAAAATAATCTTTGATGCATAAGATGAAAATAGAAGATTGTGTAACATGTTCTGGTATAAACAAAATGATATGATGAAACAAACAAAACAAACAAATCACTGTCAATCAAGACGCCCACAATTGAGCAGAAAAACACAAACAGAAAGTAAATGATTGCAATGATATGAAAAAAAAAATAAATAAAAATAATAGTATAAAAATATATCAATCAGCATAAAATGATATTGATAAATTTAAGAAAAAAGGTCTATCAGAGCTAAAAATATCCTATCAGAGCTAAAAGTAGCCTATCAAAGCAAAAAATATCCTATTGGAGATAAAAATTAGCATATCAGAGTTAAAAATAGCCAATTAGAGCTAAAAATAGACCATCAAAGCTACTACTATCCTCTCAGAGCTAAAAATAGCCTATCAGAGCTAAAAATATCCCATCAGAGCTACAAATTATATACATTGTATAAGGCACAGTAACTAATAAAGAAGTCGATGAATTACATCACTATCAATCTATCTATAAATTTATCTGGATTCTGATTATTTTATTTACATCCTTCCCACTGAAAGAAGTACAATATCTGATAATTATCGCTATTTTAAAGTATTTTTGTCATCTTTATATGCAGTATTATTCTATCTCACTCTAGTGACATGAGATGGAAAATTGTTTCTTTGTTTAAATGGTGTTTAACACAACTTTCAGATTTACAATGGCATCAAGGGGAGGAAGCTGGCATCGTGGAGAAAACCCGACCTTGTAGGAAAAGCGGCAATCCTTGTCAATTAAAATTGGAGTCAAGTGCACCTTGTCTGCAGTGAGACTTGATTCTGCTACCTCATTGATGAAAGACCACATGGTCAATAGTAGAGTACTGGTAATGATTTTGTGCCATCAAAGCCAGTCTTGTGAACATGATTTTGTGTCATCAAAGCCATTCTTGTGAACATGATTTTATGTCATCAAAGCCAGATTTGTGAACATGATTTTGTGTCATCAAAGCCAGTCTTGTGAACATGATTTTGTGTCATCAAAGCCAGTCTTGTGAACATGATTTTGTGTCATCAAAGCCAGCTTTGTGAACACGATTTTGTGTCATCAAAGCCATTCTTGTGAACATGATTTTATGTCATCAAAGCCAGCTTTGTGAACATGATTTTGTGTCATCAAGCCAGCTTTGTGAACATGATTTTGTGTCATCAAAGCCATTCTTGTGAACATGATTTGTGTCATCAAAGCCAGCTTTGTGAACATGATTTTGTGTCATCAAAGCCAGCTTTGTGAACATGATTTTGTGTCATCAAAGCCAGCCATGTGAACATGATTTTATGTCATCAAAGCCAGCCATGTGAACATGATTTTATGTTGTCAAAGCCAGCTTTGTGAACATTATTTTGTGTCATTAAAGCTGGTGTTGTGAACATGATTTTGTCATCAAAGCCAGCCTTGTTAACATGATTTTTGTCATCCAGCCTAGTGAACATGATGATTTTATCATCAAAGCCAGCCTTGGAAACAAAGCCAGCCTCGGAAACATGATATTATCATCAAAGACAGCCTTGGGAACATGATTTTGTCATCAAAGACAACCTTGGGATCATGATTTTGTCATCAAAGACAACCTTGGGATCATGATTTTGGCATCAAAGACAACCTTGGGATCATGATTTTGTGTCACAAAAGCCAGCCATTTGAACATGATTTTGTCATCAAAGACAGCCTTGGGAACATGATTTTGTCATCAAAGCCAGCCTTGGGAACATGATTTTGTCATCAAAGCCAGCCTTGGGAACATGATTTTGTCATCAAAGCCAGCCTTGGGACCATGATTTTGTCATCAAAGCCAGCCTTGGGAACATGATTTTGTCATCAAAGCCAGCCTTGGGAACATGATTTTGTCATCAAAGCCAGCCTTGGGACCATGATTTTGTCATCAAAGACAGCCTTGGGAACAGGATTTTGTCATCAAAGCCAGCCTTGGGAACATGATTTTGTCATCAAAGACAACCTTGGGATCATGATTTTGTGTCACCAAAGCCAGCCATGTGAACATGATTTTGTCATCAAAGACAACCTTGGGAACATGATTTTGTCATCAAAGCCAGCATTGGGAACATGATTTTGTCATCAAAGCCAGCCTTGGGATCATGATTTTGTGTCACCAAAGCCAGCCAAGGGAACATGATTTTGTCATCAAAGACAGCCTTGGGAACATGATTTTGTCATCAAAGCCAGCCTTGGGAACATGATTTTGTCATCAAAGCCAGCCTTGGGAACATGATTTTGTCATCAAAGCCAGCCTTGGGAACATGATTTTGTCATCAAAGCCAGCCTTGGGATCATGATTTTGTGTCACCAAAGCCAGCCATGTGAACATGATTTTGTCATCAAAGCCAGCCTTGGGAACATGATTTTGTCATCAAAGACAGCCTTGGGAACATGATTTTGTCATCAAAGCCAGCCTTGGGAACATGATTTTGTCATCAAAGCCAGCCTTGGGAACATGATTTTGTCATCAAAGCCAGCCTTGGGATCATGATTTTGTGTCACCAAAGCCAGCCATGTGAACATGATTTTGTCATCAAAGCCAGCCTTGGGAACATGATTTTGTCATCAAAGACAGCCTTGGGAACATGATTTTGTCATCAAAGCCAGCCTTGGGAACATGATTTTGTCATCAAAGCCAGCCTTGGGAACATGATTTTGTCATCAAAGCCAGCCTTGGGATCATGATTTTGTCATCAAAGACAACCTTGGGAACATGATTTTGTCATCAAAGACAACCTTGGGAACATGATTTGATTTTGTCATCAAAGACAACCTTCGGAACATGATTTTGTCATCAAAGACAGCCTTGGGATCATGATTTTGTCATCAAAGCCAGCCTTGGGAACATGATTTTGTCATCAAAGCCAGCCTTGGGATCATGATTTTGTCGACAACCTTGGGAACATGATTTGTCATCAAAGACAACCTTGGGAACATGATTTTGTCATCAAAGACAGCCTTGGGAACATGATTTTGTCATCAAAGACAACCTTGGGAACATGATTTTGTCATCAAAGCCAGCCTTGGGATCATGATTTTGTCATCAAAGACAACCTTGGGAACATGATTTTGTCATCAAAGACAGCCTTGGGATTGTGATTTTGTCATCAAAGCCAGCCTTGGGAACATGATTTTGTCATCAAAGACAGCCTTGGGATCATGATTTTGTCATCAAAGCCAGCCTTGGGAACATGATTTTGTCATCAAAGCCAGCCTTGGGATCATGATTTTGTCATCAAACACAACCTTGGGAACATGATTTTGTCATCAAAGACAACCTTGGGAACATGATTTTGTCTTCAAAGACAACCTTCGGAACATGATTTTGTCATCAAAGACAGCCTTGGGATCATGATTTTGTCATCAAAGCCAGCCTTGGGAACATGATTTTGTCATCAAAGCCAGCCTTGGGATCATGATTTTGTCATCAAAGACAACCTTGGGAACATGATTTGTCATCAAAGACAACCTTGGGAACATGATTTGTCATCAAAGACAGCCTTGGGAACATGATTTTGTCATCAAAGACAGCCTTGGGAACATGATTTTGTCATCAAAGACAGCCTTGGGAACATGATTTTGTCATCAAAGACAGCCTTGGGAACATGATTTGGTACAGCCCTACAGAATTTTGCCAGGAAAATGTTCTCCTCGTTTTGTAATTGTGTTATAAGTTTCATGCAGATGTTAAATCATAGTCATAAAAAAAAAATTTGACGGAAAAGTAAACATGGGGTGAGACAGCTGGACAGGCAAATAAATGAATGAATAGCCCGAAAATCTAATTTCGTTGGCAGAACATAAAATAGATAATTGAGAACATTAGCAAAAGCAATCAACAATCAATAAAAATATCCCCCTCCCTTCTAGCCAACAAGCATTGCATTGTATAATTTTATAAGATGTGCATAAAAATCATTTGTCAAAGTAATTCATGCCAAAAGCTCAGAAGACAGAAAAAGTGTAAACAGAATGGTAGCATAATTATTTCATGTTGTGATTTTATAAAACCAACTTACTTTCTGCTGCAAATTGATAATAAATATCTTAAATCTATCATGTATTATGTTTCACGAGTGAAAACTAATTGCAGGAAAATATAAAACTGAAATTTGTTGACAAAAAACAGTTCATGATAAAAGAATCCATTAAAATGCAGTTTAAAAAAGAACTAAATATAAAAAAAGAATAAAAAATTATATGATCAACGAGTACAATAGAAAATTAAAATTGTTTTTAATTACTGAATATTATCATGAGTTACAAGATAAAACAAGCCCATATGAACCTCATTTTTACTCCTCTATGAGCTTAATGAGCAAAATTCATGTCAAAATATTGCCAAGCTAAATGCTGATCAAAAATGACAGGGAGTGTAAAGGAACAGCTAAATTCTGATGAAAAATGACAGGGAGTGTAAAGGAACAGCTAAAGAAAATATTTTGTGAATTCTGATTTGCAGATTTAGCAGATTTTAAAAAACTTACTTTTTCCTGCAAAATGACAACAAACGAATGTTTAATTACCATGACAACATATGGCTGATTGATTACCTTGGCAACAAACATATAATAAATTACCTTAAGACACTAAAAAGGCATCTGTGCATGGAAATACATGCATGTCCAAGAAAATTAGTTATGTAAACCTTATCATACAAAAAAAAATTTTGTTGGCAGCCATCTGGTCATAGTAGGGACCAGAAAACTGAAACTGACCCCTCCTTCAGTTCGGCTTATATCAGTTTATCTGGTCCATGCATTAACCCTTGTGCAGTCGTAATTTCTTGATACTGCCCTCAGTAGCATTAAATATAGCGTAAAGAAGTTATACAATTCATGTGAAAATCTAAATAGAAGAGTTTTATTTATGTGTTTTCATAGGGCAATTTTGGCATGTGTTTAATTTTAGCATGAAGACCAAAAAACTTCTAATGCGAATATTTATTTCCCTTTAACAAATAATGAGCAATTTACATAAAATGTGACTGAGCAAACATCTGAACAATAGAAAATGGAGAACAAAACCCGACGTGAAAAAAAAACCAATTTACAAGCCTCATAAAGTCACTTAATAAGAAAATGCAGCAGTAAATAGCATACCTCTTTAGCATTGGTTAGAAATGTATCTTTAGTGCAGGGCTTGACAACTGTAGGCATAATGGTATCAAATTTAGTCGTGTCTCTCCCTGGCTCTTCTAAAACCTACAAAATGCCATCAATATTCATCATCTAATAGTAGTTGCAATATGTTCTGACCCTTTTGTCCTATTTTAGTTGTGATTTCCCAAATTCTAACTAAGGGCCATAACACTGACATGTATGGGAGGGTCAAAAATAGAACACTGGTAGTATACCACTATTACCCACTGATGAATACAAGTTTGCCCAGTCCAATATTTGCTGACTCTAATGTATATATTTTGGGATGTGACAATTTTTTATAATTGTTTATAAGAGGTGTATAATCAAAACTCTCACTATAGCTCACATGTTAAATACCTAAATTCCACACATCATTTTAAAATCTTTGAAATGTTGTGGTGTTCTATTAAAGAACGCGTCTTATTCTTAATAGTTTGTCCAAATAAATTCATACATTTATAAAAAAAATTTAAAAAACATAAAAACCAAAGAAAATTTTTAAACATCTCTTGATAAATCTAATTCTTATTTGAAAATTTTTTCTTATAATTAATTATAAGTATTTTAACTTAAACTCCAACGGAAGAACAACAAGTTTGTTAGCAATACCAATTTATTTATCTATTTCCTATTACAAAGTAAGCTTTTTGAAGAAATTGGTCAAAACCAGTTCTACTTTTCACAAAGTAATGAGGCCCCAATTCACCTGTGGAACATTTCACCCCAAGTATATGATTTCTGCATTATAAAATTCGGGTCAAGAACTTGCAATATAGTGTAGACAAAAGTTTTGTTGAACAAACTAAGTTTAACATTCAAGGGAAATAATCCAAGAAACCTGTCTTAACATTCAAGGGAAATAATCCATACCCATTTAGTCGACTGAAACATAATCAGATCCAGAGGGTCTCCAGATAACTCCCCATCTATCAATGTCAGGGAATGACAGGTAGCCATACACTGTATCACATGATTTCGCTCCAACTCTGCTGGGTTGTAGACCACACCCATAAACCTGTAATTAGATATCAAACTAAAGACCAAGTTACCAAGTCAACATAATGTGTATACCGACCGTCAGTATTCGTGATTTTCAACAGGGATGCGTTCATCTTGAACTCTTATTACATTGAATGTAAATATTTAACCATAAATCTAATGATAAGATTTTACTTTGAGAGATGCTTTTATTTTGACATCTTCTGTGATGAGACGTAAATACCATCTGCTATGTTTATTACCAGGTATCTGTTTACAAGTATCCATCATTCGGCAAAGTAAAACCCCAAGTACAAATAACAAACATCTTATTGTAAAATTGCATGAAGAAAAAACAAGTGTGGACTGTGAGCACGCTCACAAAGGGATATCCCCCAGTTCACTTTCAAG